>CM045729.1:23673579-23726079 GCA_024760905.1 Plotosus lineatus | reverse complement strand
GTAGCTTTACAAGATAAAAATATAGATTTAATTTGATTATTTTACCACGTTGTATATACTAAAACCATTATTGGCCTCAGGCTCAATGAATAGCAGTAAATAACCCTGTTACTAGGAAATCTACATTATTAATGATCATTGTCTCCATTTGGTTTTATTCCCTCACTCACTCATTTGTCAAACCAGTTAATCCCACTAGGGTCGCGCGGACACTGGAGCCCATCTCAGCCGACACCAGTTTAAGGCAGGGTACACCCTGAACAGCTCACTAGAGCATCACAGGGCCAACACACACACACACACACACACACACACACACACACATATCCCTTCACACTCAGGTCTACACCTAAAGAACATTTAGAACAGCCAACAATCACTATGGCATGTCTTTGGACTAGGGGAGGAAACCCAATACCCAGAGGAAACGCATGCAAGCTAATGTAGAGTATCATGTACTTTGCACAGTAATTCCTGAGCCCAGGACCTTCTTGCTGTGAAGACCGAAGTGCTTCTCACTACCCCAACGCGCTGCCCCATTTGGTTTTAAAGTGTTTTTAGGATAGATTCCTTGATCTTCATCGAGATTTAACAATTCAGGCTGTACTCACACCCTATAGCAAAGGAAACCTTAGCTTTCTCTGTCTTCTGTTGACGGTAATAGAACCTGATGTGGAACCAACAATCATGTAACTGTCAAGATCACCAGGATCTCATTTTTCCTCCATACTGAAGGTTAATGTTGACAATAACCAAAGTCACTTAACCACATCTGCATGATTTTTTTATTGCAGTGCTGCCACACAATAGGCTGACTGGACAATTACTGTACTTGAATAAGTATGTGTACAGCCGTTCCTGCAAAAGTGCTTAGTGAAAGGACACAGGTCAATCAGGATAATGGCTCATATTGTATAACTGTCCTTATACAGGAAAAAAAAAACAAGTCTAAGATGTAAATCTGAATTTAAAATCTAAGATCCAGATGCAGATCCATGTCTTTCCACTGGAGGGCACCACTGATATGTTTCTGAGCATTGAAACACTTTGAGGAAGTTTGTACTGTATATCAACTGCAAATTCAGTGAGCATTACTTTGGCCTAGCATTGCTAAAACATAAATAAAAAAATGCTGCATTATGCTATCTCAGATGTGATATCTGTAGGTTTAGGTTACTGACAATGCTGTAGTGGAATTCAAAATACACAGGAATTCTGGGAAACAATGCCTAAGCCTAAATTGCGGTCTTTTAAATGTATTTCAAACAGCTCAATTATTTCAAACAGAGGGCAGAGTACATCCCGGACAGCTCACCAGGCCATCACAGGGCAGAAACACGCTGACAGCTATGCAGCCAAATCTTGACTAAAGTTAGCAATGGTTCCTTTATAGGCCTCCCAGCACAAACAGTTAGAGATATGGCCTTTCATAACACATTTAGATGCACTAGGGGGGGTGGGGGGTGGGGGTGGGTGGAGCAGTGACAACTGTTGACAGTGGAGCTTTAAGCCCGAACCTTATGCATTCTGATTCTGGTATATGAACTCAAGAGTGTGTAAATACAGTTCAGTTCATTTTCTGTAACTGCTTAATCCTATTAGGGTTGTGGGGAGGTTGGCGCCCATCCCAGCCGACTCCAGGCGAGGGCAGAGTACACCCTGAACAGCTCACCAGGCCATCGCAGGGTGGAAACACACTGATGGCTTTGCAGCTACTCTTGTCAAAACGCAGCAATGGTTCTTTTACATTAACCTCACACCATAGACAGTGAGAGACATGGCAGGCCTTTGATCAGTTAGCTGCACTGGGGGGAGTGACAACCTTGTGGAGAGTAGGCCTCGAACCCCCAACCTTTGGATCAGCGATCCAGCACCCTATACCACTAGGGCACCACTATCCGTAAATACTGTTAGGTCTTATAATATAGTGTAAAAGAGAGTATGATAGTGTTTATTAAACTTGTTAGCATGCATGAAAGTGTTTGTGATGTGTCTGAAAGAGAATGATGGACTACGTATGTTTGTGCACCATGTGAACGATTGCGACAGTGCATGTGAAAAAGCATGAGAGCATGCATAAGATACTTACCTATTCCTTGTGAGCTACTCTTCTTCTCCCCTGTGTTGGATTGACTGGAGTTGGACGAGTCGTAGTTGGACAGCGAGCTGGAGGGAGAGCCCATATCGAAACGGACTGTCGTGTTTAATGTAGCATTTGGGGATGAGTGTCCTGAGTCAGGTTGTTTATACTCTAGCTCTACTGATGGATCCCGTGACAAGACACGATGTTCAACACTCTGGAATGACAAAAAAAAAACATAAACTTCATGACTTTTTACCTCGATATATTGTTAATGATGAAAGCTTTCATTGTGCTGAATCACAAAGGTCACGGGGCGGAGCCTATTTCAGCCAACTCGAGGCAAAAATGCAGTACACCCTGAACAGCTCGCAATCTGGAAATGGCAAATTAGCCTAATGTGCATGTCTTTGGACTGTGTGAGGAAACCGGAGGTCCTAGAGGAGACCCATGCAAGGACAGGACAAGCACGCAAACACCACACGGAAACGCCCTCATTAAGCCTAAGACTCAAACCCAGGACCTTCTTGCAGTGAGGCGGACGTACTAACCACTAAACCACAGTGCCACCAGCCCTTCATTTATTTAGTCCAAAACGCAATTATTAAATAATTTCTGTAGAGTCCACCGTCTGATTTAGATTCAAGGCCAGTGTAGTTAGGATGTCTCTGATTACATGTGGATGGGTGCTATCCTCAGTAAGCTGGATATCCTGATATATCATGTGCACACAAAGCACTACACAAGCAGATCATCATTGATAAGGAAAAGCATCTAAACATTAAATTGCTTTTGAAAGTCAAGAAAAACCTACAACCATATGTCCATTCGTCCCTCTGGTGTATGTCTACACATGTTCTTCTTCTTTTCCTTTCGGCTTTTCCCTTCAGGGGTCGCCACAGCGAATCATCTGCCTCCATCTCACCCTATCCTTTGCATCTTCTTCTCTTACACCAACGACCTTCATGTCCTCCTTCACCACATCCATGAATCGTCTCTTTGGTCTTCCTCTAGGCCTTTTGCCTGGTAGTTCCAGCCTCAGCATCCTATTACCAATATACTCACTATCCCTCCTCTGTACATGTCCAAACCATCTCAATCTAGCCTCTCTGACTTTGTCTCCAAAACGTCTTACATGTGCTGTCCCTCTGATGTGCTCATTCCGAATCCTATCTATCCTCGTTACTCCCAAAGAGAACCTCAACATTTTCATCTCTTCTACCTCCAACTCTGCCTCCTGTCTTTTCCCCAGGGCCACTGTTTCTAACCCATACAACATCGTTGGCCTCAACACCGTCTTGTACACTTTTCCTTTCATTCTTGCCGATACCCTCCTATCACACATCACACCGGACACTTTTCTCCAACCATTCCAACCTGCCTGCACACGCTTCTTGACCTCTTTTCCACACTCTCCATTGCTCTGGATTGTTGAGCCTAGGTACTTAAAATCCTCCACCTTCCTTATCTCTGCTCCCTGTAATCTCACCGTTCCTCTTTGGTCCTTGTCATTCATGCACATGTATTCTGTCTTACTGAGGCTAACCTTCATTCCCCTCCTTTCCAGGGTATACCTCCACCTCTCTAGATTTTCCTGCACTTGTTCTCTGCTCTCACTACAGATCACGATGTCATCTGCAAACATCATAGTCCATGGGGAATCTTGTCTAACCTCGTCTGTCAGCCTGTCCATCACCATAGCAAACAAGAAGGGGCTGAGAGCTGACCCTTGATGCCTACACATGTTAACCACGTGTTATTCTTTTAAAAAAATGAAGATACAGGTCCATCCGGGCCAGAACCTGTAGACTGAGCCACAGCCTGTACCCCATGCAGTGAGGCTGCTTAATGAACACTGTACCCCCTCCCTCACCCCATCCCCCCACACACACACACACACACACACCACACCTACATGACTACAATAACTGTGAATTGAATTCTACATTGTTGCAGCACTTTAATGGATGCACTTTCCAGGGATCCCTCGCTACTACATGCTTCAAATCATGCGGTTTTGGTGCATCATGTTTTTTTTAAATATTCATCGAATTAAAAAATAAAGAAATTAAGGAAGAATAGGGGAAAAGTTAAGGAAAATGCCACAAAAACAAGGCCAATTATTAAAAAAAAAAAAAAAAAAAAAAAAAAAAACACCCCAAAAACCCCAAACAAACAAAAAAAAAAACCCAACCCAAAGTCCCCCATCAAAACTAGTTACATTTTTATGTGAGGTGCGCATCTGTGTGCATGTGTATTTATAATTTATTTACATGTTATGCATTATTTTTAATTTTTAATTGCTATTATAAGCATTTGTAGCTTTGAATATGTATTTATTGATATTATATACACATATACATGTACATATATGTCAGTTGGAATGGGGGGGGGGGGGGGGTGATCCTACTTCGCGGAATTTGGTGGTCGCGGAGGGATCTCGGTCCCAGTTAACAGCCGAAAGTGAGGGATCCCTGTATTTTCTCGAGTTTGTTATACCTATGCTATGCCATTTTGAGGAGATGTTGAACTTACTCTCATTGTTTCTATAATGGAAATAAAAAATACATTGAAATTGAATTGAATTATCAGGCAGTTCTGAAAATAAAAATAATTAAATTACTTCAAAATAGTTTGCTTCTAATATTATTCTGATGCTCTTTGCACTAATTTCCTCAATCTTACACATTTTGTTAAAAAATGCATGGTCTGGAGAGTATTGCGTACATAAGTGATATCAGATATAGTGACATGTCAAACAAATACAGACGCTCCCCAACTTACGAATATTCAATTTACAAACATCCGGAGATACGAACAGGGCTGTCCGAGGTCGAAAGTGAAAGTGAAATGAAATTGAAAAACAAGTAGAAATAGAAATGGAAAAAATCTATAGAAAGATATATCATAAATATAAGTATGAAATATGAATAAATATTATCCTGAGGTACACTTAATATTAGGCTCCTGCAGAGGGGCGTGGCTGACACGTGCTTTACACCATGGAAAGAGGAGCAGAACCAATACACTTCTGAAATGGAGCCAAAACTTTCAAAGAAGAAACAAATTGACTCCAGTATTATAATGAACTGGATCAGAGTCAAACTCTATGTAAATCTGATCAGATCTGCTGTGCTGTGCTTGAGAGGAACCAGGAGTTGAAACATGGGACATAATGATATTGATAATGTACAGATGATTATGGAGAGAGAGAGAGCGAGAGAGAGAGAGAGAGAGAGAGAGAGAGAGAGAGAAAGCAAGAGAGAGAACGAGAGATTGTATACAGTACAAACTCGTATAGGTTACTGAAACAAGGTTTAAACATATGTTCCCCTCTAAAGTAACATTTTACGAACAAATTCATCTAACGAACGGCCGTCTGGAACCTGACACGTTCGTAAGTTGGGGAGTGTCTGTATATACTAGTACTTCATACAAGTTTGAAACAGAAATAAAAAGTATTTATTTAAAAACAGAAGCAAGGGCACTAAATAGAAAGATAATACCAGAATAAAATGTGAACATTTTTAAAACATCCCTACTCACCACATTTTGTATCTCAAAAAAAGCAAAAACAAAGAAAGTTTTTCTGGGAGAGGGTACATAGAAAACAAGAGCTGAATAATAGTCAGGTCATAGGATATCATGTCATCATTAAATGAAAAACTAATTGCATTTGGGAGTGCAGTGGTGTCTTGGTGGTTAAGGTGCTGGCTTACTGACTCAAAGGTCAGGGGTTCAAGCCCCACTAATTGTCCCAAGTTGTCACTATTGTCCCCCAGTGCAGCTGAGTTCTCAAAGGCCAGCCATGTTTCTCACTGTTTGTGGTGAGAGGCTTGTAACAGAACCATTGATGTTTGTAAAGAGTGGGCCACTGAGTTGGCATCAGTGTGTTTCTGCCCTGCGATGTTCAGGCAAGCTGTCCAGGATGTACTCTGCCCTCACCCAGAGCTGGCTGAGGTGGACGCCAATCTCCCCATGACCCTAATAAGCATTAAGCCGTTCATAAAATGAATTCATGTTCTTGTGTTATTAAAATGTTCTCTAAACCTACGGTTTCTATATGGTGTACTTTACATATGGAGACCAATATTGCATGTTTGGTTGCATAATTTTTATTCCCTTCTATAAACAAGTTATTAAAATGAATGAATCTTGATTATACATAGGATACCTGTATGGGGTTTTGAGAGTTAAAAAAGACTTGTCAAGTAAGGGAAATCGTATGGGAGCTCCAATTTTAGGCACTGCCTAAATAATCTCAATACCTTTGTGGTACCTTTATTTACAAGTGTCTTTAATAATGAATTTTCCTTCAACCCCACAACAAAATCTGCCTAATCAACGAGCAAATTTTTGAGTTATAAGCTCTTTTGGGGAAATGGCTTTTCCAGGCCTTGTACTCTTCCGCATGTATCCCAGAACACCTTGTGCAGTGCTTCTCAATAGACACAATTCGCATCACGACTACGCATGTGCTGGGAAAGTGACCCAATAGCTGATCCAAGGGTCACTGCTACCAAACTTTATTGCAGCCATTTACTGTTGTATGTTGTATGGAAACACATCCGAACAACTGCCGCTTAAAGTCTGCCTTAAGCCTTAAATTATCGACATGCCAGGTGCGCATTGTGCCACAGTGAACTGTGGGAACGGCATGTATCATTTCAAGCGTTGGAAAAAGCTAGTTTGCAGTATAAATGCCTGCAAATTTTGGACTAATGCGTGTACATGTCTGCCGCCGTTTATGCTATTTACCTTCCCCACCGAGCTGAAGGATCCAAAGGGACGCAAATGTTAGATTAAAGCAGTAAGTTTATAATTAAACTGTTCTTTATTCGAATTCATAGATCCTATAGAACACTAGATTACCTTTTATTTACCTGTTAATGTTCCATAACAATCGCCGATGCCAAATTATATATGTAAATTATATGTAAATTTTTTTTTATATGAAAGAGGTAAATAACAAGAGCTGTCAGATCACTCGGTGACAGCTGTAAAACTTGTATTTACCTTCTTTGTAGTCATTACGAAGTCGTGCTAGTAGGGGTGCCAGGTCCTTCATTATCAAAAAATCCGCTATGTCAGCGTACATACACGGCAGCCACTTTGATAAGGCATCATTTTCTGTCTCCCAACCATCTTCAAGTCCCAAGGGGTTGGAAATTGTCACGATTTCCTCGTCCACTTCAAATGTCAACAAGCTGGCATAGTCATGTTGGACTTGTTTAGATTCCTCGGCCTTTGAAAAACTATCAGCAGTTTTTGTAACGTCGCCGCAAGTGCAACAAGTTCATCTTTACGCTTGCGGGAACAACCGGGAAGACCTGTACGTATACAATACGCCCAAAGGTCGGCAACTTTCCATAAATTAAACCCATCGATAGTGCAGTTCTCATCCACACCAAGGTTTACTTCCGCCACGTTTGGTAGTCGAGATCCCATGATGCCGTGCACGAGCCGAGATGCGAATTGTGTCTAGTATTTTCTGTGACACCCCCTATAGGGAAAAAAAAATTACACCCCCCCAGATAATAATTCCCATAAGAAATAACAGAAAACCAATTAATCCATTCCAACCCCCTCCCAAACTCATATAACCTGCCACAAACATATATATTTTACCGAATATATTAAAGGTAAATGTGTAAAAACAATAAATATTTCATAATAATAAAGATGTACATTAACATTTAATAGTAATTAAAAATAAATAATTGTAAAACAGAATAAACAATAAGTCAACTAATCCTTTCGATCATCGACTGTGCGAAGATGCAACGTGGGCAGGAGGAGGAGTAGTTTGTGTGCATACAGTAAGTGGCAGTGGCACGCGTCTCATGCCTGCCCACGTGACATCTCCAAGCAGGCATGATCGGAAGGGTTAGTTAACTTATTGTTTATTCTGTTTTATTATTATTTATTATTAATTATTATAAATGTTAAGATACATGTATTATTATTACTATTATTATTATTATTATTATTATTATTTTGAAATATTTATTGTTTTTACATGTTTATCTTTAATATATTAGGTCAAATATACGTGTTTGTGTCAGGTTATATGAGTTTGGGAGGGGGTTGGAATGGATTAATTGATTTTCTATTATTTCCTATAGGAATTTTTGTTTTATCTAACTGACATTTTGACTTACGAGCATGCCCTCGGAACGGATTAATTTCGTAAATCAAAGTACCACTGTACTTATAAAAGCTTGAAGGACCAAAAAGACAAATATAACTTGTGCTTCTCACCATGTTTTCGACGGTCTGGAGGTACTTGGCACACTGCTCATGTCCGTTGTATTCAGCAAGATCAGCTGCGGTCAAGCCGTCCTGGTCCCGAATACTCTGATCCACTCCATTTACCACAAGTATCTGACAGCACTGAAGACAGAAACAGTAAGATAGAGACTTAGCGATAAGTACTGACAGCGAAAACCCCTTGATTCCCCTTGATTCCAAATGACTGGGACCCTTTAACAAGCCCTAAATATCCAATTATGTATGTGTGAACTCAGTTACTTTTTCTTTGCTACTAGGTAGCGAAGAGAAAACTCAGTGTTTGCCTTTCCTTCTTTTGCTTCAGACCACAGTTGGAAAAACAGAGGAAAGTAATTTATTACAACACCAGCCTCAGACACCTATCATTAGCGATATATATTGGGAGCGCCACCATTAGGCAATGACTAAACCAATATATTAAAATATATCCCTTTCAGAGCTGTACACTGGGGTGGCATGGTGGTATAGTGGTTAGCACAACTGCCTCACAGCAAGAAGGTTCTGGGTTTGAGTCCTGAGCTCAAGAACGGGTTTTTCTGTGTGGAATTTGCATGTTCCCCATTTCCATTCGTTGGTGTCCTTCAGGTGCTCCAGTTTCCTCCCACAGTCCAAAGACATGCATATTAGGCAAATAGATGTGTTGCCCTGCAATGGTTTGACAAGCTGTTTGGGGTATACCCCATCTTTTCCCAGTGTGGGCTGAGACAAGTTTCAGCATTGCTGTGACCCTATCAGGATAAAGAGGTTTGGGAAATGAAATGAAAATTATCTAAACCAATTCCATGAGCTTGTCATAGTTATTTTACTGTTAAAGGGAATTAAGGTTTTTAACTACCCACTCCCACCCATTGTTATTATTCCAACATCCCTGCTCTCTCATCCAACACACACACATACACACACACACACACACACACACACACACACACACACACACACACACACACACACACGGCCATCTCAAGTTACTGGACAAGTGGGGTAATGTCCAGCAAGGAAGTCTCTCCATTTTATATATGGGTCTGATCACAAAACTGGTACATTTTCTGACTAACCAACTTTAAACTTGAATAAATATTTCCATGTCCAAATTTATCCATTAATCAATATATCAAAAATCTTTAGTGCATGCCTGGGAGATAATATCATATCAAAATATGTGCATATGGTGGATACAGTTTTTGAAATAATGCAAATATGTCAGAATTTACACCTTTTTCATGCTCAATTTTGTGACAAGAGAAAGACTTAATTATTTTCACATCCTGCTGAGCCTCTGCTTAGGTTTCCACAGATCGAATAACCACCGGAATTGGAGCACAGGTGCACGCACCATAAACCACAGAATGACAAAATTGGTAAATAAGCATCGGATAAAATTTAAAAAATCCAGATTGATGATATACGTAACTTTTCCTGTACATGTTACATGTTGTATCTTGTGCTCCCACCGATCACTGATGGATTGGCATTTTTTGACTTTAGGTAATAAATTAAAGTTGAACATTTCAAACGCTATCAAATGACTAAGTGTAACTAATTACATTATTATTACATTAAGCTATTACAGTATTAGAGAACAGAAAGATATTCATTCTGTCCATGTTACATACCAGCTTTGAGTCATTCTACTGATAATTTGATGCTTCTGCTTCTTCAATATTACCCTGCATCTACCAGGATTTAATGCATATTGTACTAATACAGTAAAACCTCCGCTGACGAACGCTTAAGCTCACGAACTTTTCGCCTCAAGAACATTAAATTTGCGAGCATATAGTCTCTGCTGACGAACTATTTTTCGGCGGACGAATCGAACCACGCGGTCGAACAGCGCCACGGTGGCGGCCACGAGAAGCTGACGCACGCTCATGGCGTCACAGTTCGTCACCCCCTTTCTTTGAATGCGGAAGTGGTTTGTGTTTGCTAGACATTTTGGACCATATTGAGTGTACTTTTGCTATTATGGGACCGAAAAAGACCCCACCACAGGCGGAGATCATTGAAAAACACGAACGAGGTGTGCGTTTGTGTGACTTAGCGTCCCAGTACCAGTACGCTAAGTCTACCATTGCTCCCATCCTTAAGAACAAGGAAGCTATTAAGGGTGCGTGTGTGGCTCAGGGTGTTTCCAAACAGTAGGTGTTTCCAAACTCTCCTTCCAAACGGTAAGTCCCTCCCTCCCTCCTCCTCCCACTCCATTCCATCAAGCCATCAACTACCATCACAAAGGTAAATAAAACGACTTTATTATACAGTACAGTTTATTTCTTTAATTACAATACAATAGCACATTTATTATACATAAAATAAGGTATATTTTTGTGTACTTTTAAGGCTTATTTAGTAGAAAATTATGTTTTATTAGGACCTGGGAACGGATTATTCTCATTTTAATGGTTTCTTATGGGAAATAAATGTTCGGAAGACGAACTTTTCGCCTTACACACACTTTCTGGGAACCAATTATGTTCGTGAGCAGAGGTATCACTGTACATTAAAAAAATTGGATAAAACTTTATTTTCGAAATCTGCTTAAAATGTATAAGGTCAATATTCAGTACCAGTTTCATGATCAGACCCATATAGTGAGCCTGTTCTTATTTTTATTTTCATCCTTTTTATTTTGGAGCATCAACATTCCTTCCCATCCACTCTTAGCCTCATTAGTAAACATTAGTCAACCAATTCTGAACGGTGCAACTAACCACTAACCAAGTATTACATTCCCTATCACACGTTCATCACCAACCAGGAAGGGACGAAAGCATGCACTCGCCCCCTACGTGACATGCAGTGCTTGTCACCCGCTTCTTTTCGAACTGCTATGCGTGTGTATTTGGGAGTGGGTCTAACACACTCTGTGGGAAAACACTATCCACCCCTTGTATGAATAAGGTCACAGACACCAATGACTGGCTGGCAATCGCTGTGAGTAACAGGGAAGTGAGTGTATGCTATCCCCTGTCTCGTGAGAGCTCAGCCAATTTGCCCTCATGGACTCCCAGTCACGGATGGCTGTGACATTAATCTAGATTCAAACTTGCAATCTCTGTATTAATAGTCGTGCAACTTGTTGATGTGCTACCCAAGAGCCGCTCATTCCCTTTAATGGTAAGGTTTTTCCTGTCCGAGTGCTTACGCCTGAGCCTGCGTGTCATGCAAATGCTGGTCTTCCACTTTGCAACTGGATGAACTTACACCTGCTTTTCCTTCTGTGGACAACTTGTATTCGAATGAGTTGAGTTCCACAGCAACTATAAATGTAATTATTAATTTGATTCTATTATTACAATTAAATGTTGCATATATTGTGCAGATATTTGCATTTGGCTAAAGATTATTATTTTCATTTCTCATAATTCCTTGGTATGTAGTAAGACAACAGAGCACAGACTGTCCCCTCACACTTAATCCTGTCATCACCCACCTCCAGCTCCCCATTTTCAGCCGCGTCATGGAGAGGCGTACCACCCCAGTTGTCTGTCACAATTTCGCCACCATGAAGGAGGAGCCAGCTGAGAACCTTGGAATGACCTCGGCTGGCTGAAAAGTGCATGGCAGTGGCACCGTCATTGTCCCGGTCAGACAGGCTGATGTTTGTGAAGTCCGTCTGCACAGAAATTAAACAGATCCAGTGTATGGGGTACTGGGACACGGTCACACTGGTTCACAGCATGTAAGGAGACATGCCAATGCAAGATAGTGAAACATATTTATAATGCTGAGAGAAAAATCCCAGACTACTTAAGTTCATACTGATCACTAGAGATTAAGACATGCAGCTGGATGGCTTCATACAGATGTGGGTTACTTCCGATAGTAAGGACTGTCCTATATATACCTAGTTCAATTCAAATTACATTGGAATTACATTGACCTCTGAGCAATATTTAGCATTCAATGCTAATTTCTATATGAAGATTAGCTGTTCTATGGTTTGAATCGAAATGATTCCACTTGGTTTTGCCTTCATAATATTACAGCGGACTACAGACACCTGTGCTCTAAACCAGTGGTCCCCAACCTTTTTATCACAGTGGACCGGTCAAAACTTGACAATTTTATCGCAGCCTGGGGATTGGGGCTAGCTTGTTTATATTGTAAATATAATACCCTGCCCTTGCCCAGAGTCAGTTGAGATGTGTGCCAGCCTCCCTAATCAGGATTAAGCATTACATTTTTAATAGAGTTTGAACTCTTCTTAAAAACAAAACAAAACAAAAAACCCACAGGTGATGGTGCAAGAGCAGGGAGAATGAAGGCTCAGGCTCAGTCTCACCCGAAATCCCCACTATTGTTTGAAATATGTCCAACCCGCTTCTGTTCATGTCCCCTTGTGGATTACATTTTAGCACTCAAATGACCAACATGTAACCGAGAGAATCCGGTCATTTTTCAAAATAAAAGTTTAAAAAAAAAAAAAAAAAAAGATCGTTCAGACTCAGATAATAAATAAAACAGAAATAAATAATTATTTCTTGTGCGGCCCAGTACCAATTGATCGACGGACCGGTACCGGGGGTTTGGGGACCACTGCTCTAAACCACATTGGATTAAATCTGCAGGATATTGCTGAAGAACCGAATTGTAGTGTGTGCATTGTAAGCTTTTCTTTTTTACATTTTATTTGTCAAACAATTACTTTATACTATTTCTATTTGAGTTTAAATAATGTATAGGGATCAATAAATCTGAAGAGGAAAATCTCACAAAGGTGTAGCAGGGCTTTCATAAAGGGGCTCTTTCATATTTTGCATATGTGCAAGTTTTTGAATCTGCCTTCACATAGCAAGAAATCAAAACAAACGTAAAAGAGCTCTGTCACACTTTTTACCCAAATTCAGTCATTCAAAAGTCAGGTAAATATGCAATCAATGTCCAAAATATTAGTCTGTTTCTGTAAAACAGCATTTTAACTTTAAAATAAAATGTTCAAACCTAGCATAGAATAAATAGAAATTGCTTGGAACAAGGTCTTCTTGAGATCTTGTTGGACTGAACAGTTTTCAGAGATTAAAATCCCTATGCAAGCTCTTCAAAAAATTTGTTGTACAGACAATTTCATGTCCAGTGAGATTTTCTTTCGGCTTTTTCCTTTTATCAGGGGTCACCACAGCGAATGATGCACATGTTTGATTTGGCAGAGGTTTTTACGTCGGATTCCCTTCCTGACACAACCCTTTAGCAAGGGACAGAAACACACTGACGGCTTTGCAGCTACTCTTTACGAAAGTCAGCAATGGTTCTTTTACAGCCTCTCACCATAGACAGCTAGAGACATGGCTCATCTTTGATAACCCAGTTAGCTGCACTGGGGGGCAGTGACAACCTTATGGACAGTGGTCCAGTATACTTTGTAAACCAAAATTTCATTTATATCAATGAGCATTCCTTCTTTCATTTCCACAGTGATGTTACTTCGAGTGTTTTCTTTAAACAACTACAACATTGCCTCTTTAATATTTGGTCTTACATATCTAGAATTAGTGGAACCTCTCAGAGGCCAACTTCCATTATACCATAAGAAGCTTCCATGCCCAGTTGGGTGTAGTGAAAATTGTGAAAAATTAAAATTTTGATTATTTTTACTTGGAATAGCAATAAAAAGATGCGGAGAGCGATGAAAATGACTATATTTGGGTATTTTTATTGAAAATGTTTAATTCTGATATAGTGATCCAATTTGCTTCTATATTATCAAAAACATATATTTTAGGCAGTTTGGCTCAGTGTTAACATATATTGTCTAAAAAAAACACACATATTCAGATGAGTCGATATGACTGTCACATATTGAAGTCTCGTTTTGTCTCGTAAACTGGCATTTTTGCCCTCGACTCCAGTCTTGTACGGATGAAGCCGTCTCGTCGATTGTTGCCACATATAGACTGTGATGCCTCAGTCACCACCTTGATGCCCCTCTCTACAGCCTATTGCCGTGGGGCCGGTGGTGTTGTGGTTAGAGTGCTGGGCTCATGATCGGGAGGTTGTGAGTTAAAGTCCCACTGAGACCCCCACTGTGCTAAGACCCCTGGGCAAGGTCTCAACCACAAGTTTGCCTCTGTTCACCCAGCAGTATAAATGGGTACCAGTAAAATATACTGGGAAGGTAACCTGCGATGGACTAGCATCCCATCCAGGAGGAGTTAACCTCCTGGTCGCTTCACGCTACGGAAACCAGGGATAAGCACCGGCCTGATGAGCCACTAGGCTCGGGTGTAAAAATCCAACAGACTTACCTCTACAGCCTATGTGTGGCAGGGGTATCTGTCGAATGTGCCATATGCTGTCGTCACCAAGCAATAGTTCCATACTACTAAACCACTGAGTCCTGACCTTTCCAGTCATACCAAAACTGTGAATGTTCTAATTATTTAGAGTTATTCCCTTTGTCGACAATCGCGTACTCGCGTGCTCTCAAAATCGACTCGACATACCTTATTTCGAGTGAGTTGGGGGAACCTAGAAATTTTTTACAGATTTTTTATATTTTGCATATGTTTATGACTGCTATTGTTACGTCTTTTCTACACTATTCTGAATTGATTGTGAAAAATTATGTTTCACTCCACCCTAATACCCAGCATGTTTGATTGAGTTGAAATTTGCCATCCAAAGAGGAAATTTATGGATGTGGTGAAGGAGGACATGAAGGTAGTTGGCGTAAGAGAAGAACTTGCAGAGGCTAGGGTGAGATGGAGGCAAATGATTTGCTGTGGTGACCCCTGAAGGAAACAGCCGAAAGATGAAGAAGAAGATACTGAATTAACCCGCATGAGAAATCTGCCTGTGCTGTTAACCCATCCAAAGTGAACATACACATGTAAACATTTAGTGTACCTACATTTGCAATAGTGGGAAACCCCTTTAGAGCACGTGGAGAGCAGTTTTGGATAAGAGCACCATCTTTCTCCGTCTGCCACCACATTTTTTCTGCTATTTCTGAAAACGAACCAGCGAACTTTTGATCCAAACCCCCTTCTCTAACCATTAAGCCATGGATTCTACAAATATTTGTAATAGACCACCTCCAAAGTCTGCTGGAAAAGCCATGATAGTCTCAGCCATGATTCTCATACATCAAAATGGCTTTGTGAAACCTTACAATTAGATTCTCATTGAGAAATGTCTGTGTCTGTGAACCAATCACTCTGTTCTCTTTCTAAAAATTCAAGTTTGACCAAAAGTTCATTTTATATTTAATGTTTCTGGCTGACTGTTTAATTTTTTTAAACTATAAATTTTTATACCCTTTAAAAGGAATTGCGGGGTAAAGGTGACAGTGACTGAAGGTGAAAAGAAGTACAAACTGTACTCATGTAAATTCCTTATGTGCGTAAAGTGTACATGCAAATCAGCAAAATCCTGCAACACCTTCACTTACCAGCCAAACAATGACAGGGTTATGTCCCATCTGGGCGGCAGCATGCAGAGGTGTCATTCCATCATTGGCTCTAATAGTTGGCTCTGCACCACAGTCCTTCACCAGGTACTGAACAGCCTCTAGATGGCCTTCCTGACATGCAAGATACAGAGGTGTGGCACCATTCTTGGTTTGGAAGTTGACAACACTGATGGAAAAGAGAAAGAATGCACTGGTTCAATTATATGAGGCCAACCTGATAAAAGAAATGGTGATGGAATGGATGACTTCAACGGAAAACTGAACTGGTGACCTTGTGCTTCATGACCACCTGAAATGCTAACAATAATAAGGCTATAACAATCTTTTACACAGGCGACAAGAGTAATGTAATGATTAGCAAGTCCACCTCATAGCAAGAAGGTCCTGGTTTCAAGTTCTATGCTCGCCAAGGGTGTTTCTGTGTGTACTTTGCATGTCCTTCCTGTGCATTTGTGTGTTTCATCTGTTTACTCCAATTTCCTCCCCCAATCCAAACATATGCAGATAAGGCTATCTGGCTATTCCAATCCCCTATGAAAGTTTGAATGGCTGTGTTGGCCCTGCTACGGACTAGGGAGCTGTTCAGTGTGGTAGCTTAAGTGAGATCTGTTTACTGCTTTAACTTTTGAAAAACATTCAGCCAAATCATTTTCACTATTCATAAAGAACAATAAATTAATACTTAACACCCTCACAGATTAAAATAATCTGAGCCCCCTATTTTAGGTCAATCCATCTCTCTACCACGTTTTCATTGTTTCTGATCAGGATGTTGTTGCCACTGAGGGATGTACGGGAATCATGTGATGAGTTCTGTTTGTATCAAGTTCGCACAGTCAGAATACTGTTCTCATTATATTGCAGTTTAATTTATCACTGTGGGGACGGTGGCGTAGTGGTTCTGGTGCTGCTCTCATGATCGGGAGGTTGTGTGTTCAAATCCCAGTTAGACCCCCACTGTGCTAAGACCCCTGGGCAAGGTCTCAACCACAAGTGTGCCTCTGTTCACCCAGCAGTATAAATGGGTACCAGTAAAAATATACTGGGAAGGTAACCCATGATGGACGAGCATCCCATCCAGGAGGAGTTGTACTCCTAGTTGCTTCCCGCTATGGAAACCAGGAATAAGCACCGGCCTGATGAGCCACTAGGCTCGAGTGTAAAAAGCCCAACAGACTTTACCTTTTTACTTAATTTATCACTCCCTCAGACATTTGCACAGGGAAGGATGGCGCCTATCTCAAGCAATACTGGGCAACGGCAAGGTATACCTTCAACAGTTTGCCAGACAATCACAAAGTATAATTAATAATTTTAGATCATTTGTATTTTAGAAATGTATTTTTTGGCGGTATAGTGAAATGCTACTGGATTGTCTAAGCTGGTCTCATCAGCTAGACCAAGTTGAAGTCTCCAATCACATCAGGAGACCAGTGCGTACATGAGAGCCTCCTGTCTAAATCCTAAGACAGTTTGATTTGGACATCAGCTGACAATTTAGCAATAAGTTCACTAAGAGGATTAGTGTGTCTGCATTAGGTTCAGTGTTCTGCACGGCTAATTAACGGAAATGGAGTGAGGGGGTCAAGGAGAAGGATAACTATCGGAGAGTAATGTCCAATTTTATCATTCTTCTATTATGTTTTTTTTTCTCTTTCTCATACACACTCATGTTTTGAATCACTTATTCCTACTTGGGTCATGTGGTTGGATAAGAGCGTCTGCTAAATGCTGTAAATGTAAATGTGTAGTTGATGTGTCTGGTTCACTAGGTGAAGTCAGAGGATACCATGAACACCTCTACATCCCATTGCAGGGACACACACACACACACACACACACACACACACACACACACACACAGCTAGGATCACTTTGGATCAGCCCTATTAAGTGGTTCGTCTAAATGAATGATTGAATTGCTCACTCTCTCACTTGCTCATATGCCAAACCTCTTAATCCTATTAACACCATGGGAGGCCTGAGCTCATCTTATCTGAAAAGAGGGGTACACCCTTAACAGCTCGCCAGACCAACACACACACACACCCACTCATACTCAGACGTAAGGGCAATTTTAAACAGTCACTTAGCCTAATGTGCTTGTTTTTCGATTGTAGGAGGAAACCGGAGTACCCGGTGGAGACCCATGCAACCATGGGAAGAACATACAAACCTCACCCAGGACCTTCTCGCTGTGAGGTGGAAATGATAACCTCTATGCCACTGTGTCACCACTGCTGGAAACGATTATAACAATTTCAAGTCCCGCAAACTTTTGGGAAGATCAAACAGGTCCACAGATGAAACAAAAAATACGACAAAAAAGTTCCAATATTTTAAAGCAAGGCTAAATGAAAACAAAGAGGCACTGAATATTTCAAACTAGAAGAAGAGGGTTTATTCAGGGGCTCTGTCATTAGGAAGTGGTCAGACAGGTGAAAGATTAATGAGTGTAGCCTAGCAGGCTCAGTCACCTGTGTACTGGGTCAAGAGAGAAAGCAGAATAAGCTTAGAATCACTCTACTATGCTACCATACACACACACACACACACACAGGCATGCTACAGGAAACAGAATCCTTAGAAATGTAACATATTCGACATCCTGTATTCAATATCGGGTCGCTTTAACACATGACTGTTTGTCTCAGTTGGCAGGATGTATGTGCATAATTTAGGCTCTAGTGAAAAAAAAGCCTCGTGCCCAAACACAGGTTGGTACAAATGGATAAACAGATGTGGATAAATGGATAAAACAAACAAACAAACAAAAAAAAATCCATCAAAACATTTAATGTGATTTATTTCTTGAAGGACAAACCAACTCTGCTGAGCGAAGTGTCACACTCATGTTCATAGCACAAACATATTGGGTATCTGGAGAGAGATACTTAGGGCTTTTCACAGTGAGGTGACCTATGGTTCAACATGCTAAAGTTACTGCAAATGAACTGACTAACAAGATTAAAACTCAGTAAAGCAACACTGCTTCAAAATGCTATCAGGGCGGGCAATAAATATAATTTAGCGAGAACTAGCCAGTAATGTTCAAGTCACCAAGCCTATTGATACCCTATTAGACATATTTAGCAAGGTTAGCTTTCTTTTATCCAGGGCATTGGTGGCCGGATTTCTGATCCGAAGGTTGGGGGTTCGAGTCCCATTCTCTGCAAGGTTGTCACTGCCCATCCCAATGCAACAAACTGGGTTATCAATGGCCGGTCATGTCTCTCATTGTCTATGGTGTGAGGCGTAAAAGAACCATCGCTGACTTTCGTAATGAGTAGCTGCATAGCCGTCAGCGTGTTTCTGCCCCTTGCTAAAAAAAAAAAAGGGTTGTATCAGGAGGGGCATCCGACGTAAAAACCTATGCCAAATCAAACGTGTGAATCAGATGATCTGCGACCCCTGGAAAAGGGAAAAAGCCGAAAGGAAAAGAAGAATCTTTCTTTTTGCCCCAGCATGATGGAATAGTGTTCAGCACATCCACCTGTTTGAATCCAGCCACCCCGAGTTTGCATGTTCTCTCTATCCTTGTGTAGGTTTCTTCTGGGTGCCGTGATTTCTTCTGACAATCCAAATGCATATATCTTAGGCTAATTGGCTGTTTCAACTTGCCCCTAGGGGTTGGTGTGAATAGTAGTGTGTGTGTGTGTGTGTGTGTGTGTGTTTGATCTGCAATGGTCTGGCAAGCTGTTCAGGGGGAACCCTGCCTTCAACCAGTACCAATTGACATAGGCTGCAGCCTCCTTACAACACTAGTAGGATTAATTGGTTCAGAATGGTGTAAGCAATGGTCAAATTAGCTAGTTTCATTTATGTTTAGACATAATTAGGTTTTTTTTTAGAAAAATACAAAACATAAATCTCATCCGCTTAAATAAATTAATAATAATAAAGAAGGAGACACACTTTGTCAAATCACAGTAATGTACATCTCAACTTGTTCTTTAATTTGTACGTGAGTTTCTTTAGCATGGGCTTCCTCTTTGGATCAAACCCTTTTCTAAGCCCAACTAAAGCCTTTAATCTGCACTAAGTGATTACATAACTGTTCAGTTCATTTTCTGTACCCTCTTAATCCTAACTTGGGTCGCGGGGAGGCTGGCGCTCATCCCAGCCAACTTCGGGCGAGGGCAGAGTACATCCTGGACAGCTCGCCAGGCCATCGCAGGGCAGAAACACGCTGACGGCTTTGCAGCCTACTCTTGTCAAAAGTCAGCAACGGTTCTTTTACATGCCTCACACCATAGACAGTGAGAGACATGGCCGGCCTTTGATAACCCAGTTAGCTCCACTGGGGGGGACAGTGACAACCTTGTGCAGAGTGGGACTCGAACTCCCAACCTTTGGATCAGCGATCCGGCACCTTATACCCCTAGACCACCACTGCCCCTGATTACATACATAACTGTCTACTCCCATACAAAGCACTATGTCTCTGTTAAGTTCTATATCTGTTAGGTCCCATGTTGTTTTTAGATGCCATTAGCATTATCAGTGCACGGCCACAGAATATAGTTCACAGCCTGTGACACCAGGATACGAGCAGACGGAAGCACAATCTGATCTGTCTCATAAATCACTGCCACACTGTCAGCTCCCTTTCTCTATTTCACAAAAGGACACTGACATGACAATGAAAGACAGATTACAAACCATTAAACATCTGGCATAAACACTGGTTGATAACAGCCAGCATTTTTGCTGTACACAACAGATAACAAGGGAGAAGGATCGGACAGTTTTCTCTTCTTCTTCTTCTTCTTCTTCTTTTCCTTTCGGCTGTTCCCTTCAGGGGTCGCCACAGCGAATCATCTCCAAAATGGCAAGTCTTGTGGGATGTGTCTGGTATGCAGTGGTAAGTCCCTACCAAAGGTATTCCAAGGAAGGACAACCAGTGAAGAGTATAGGCACAGAACATTCAAGTAGTTTCATTCAAGTAGTTTCATTCATTTTCCAGACAGTCTAATCTTACTAGGGTCAAGGGGAGGCTGCAACCTATGTCTGGGCGAAGGTGGGGCACACCCTGATTAGCTTACCACTCCATTGCAAAACAGACACAAAACTATTCAAACTCATATTCATATTTAAGGGCAATTTGAAACAGCCAGTTAGCCAAATGTGAATGTCTACTGACTGTTGGAGGAAATCGGGAGAATCCAGAGGAAACCCACACATGCACAGGGAGCACATGCAAACTCCACAGAAAAACACCTAATCCTGGGACTGGAGCCCAGGACCTGCTCGCTGTGAGGCAGACATGCAAACCATTGTGCTACTCTTTGTGCTAATCGAAGGAGGAAACCATGAGAAGAACCAGTCCCAATAAAGAACACATCTGCTCCTACGGGACAAATCACTCCTGTACGAGACTGTATTACTTTACTCAAACAGGTATATACCTGATTTGATGTAGCTTGCCTATTTTCTCAGTTCCAGAATTACTTTTGTATTATAAAAAAACATGGGTGGCATGCTGGTGTAGTGGTTACCACATCTGACTCATAGCAAGAAGGTCCTGAGTTTGAATCCTAGGCATTAACATTTCTGTGTGAAATTTGAACGCTCTCCCCAGGCTTGTGTGGATTTTCTTTGGGTACTTCAGTTTCCTCCCACAGTCCAAAGTCGTGCACATTAGGCTAATTTGCTGTTTCAAATTGCCCCCAAATATGGGGGTCAGTGTGCATGGTCATGATGGCCATGATGGTCTGCTGAGCTATTCAGTTCCGTTCCTTCGCCCAGTGTTCGCTGAGATATGCTCCACCTCCCCCTACTAGGATTAAGGAAATCCTAGTAAGGATTGAAATGAGTAAGTGACTATACAACATACTGTGTGTTATCGTAAAGAGTCTCAGTGCAGTTGTGTTTTATCGCCAGTGCAGTGTTTCCACAGTGTCCTCAAGTGAAGAGAGAGAAAAAAAAAAACACAATAACCCTGAGGAAGGTCATTGTTAGCATTTGTATCCCAAATCTGCAATATTTCAATGTGGTAGCAAATTCTGCCATAGGGGTCTTATCACCTGTCTACAAAAACAACCCTATCAACACAAGGCAGGTCTGGCAGAAAGCGGACCTCTATTCAACAGTATTTGTTTCCCTCATTAGGCCAGGGATCACCATGGTGACGGAAGCATATGCTGCTGAATGGGACTGAGGTACTGAGCACTAGCACAGCTTTCTTCCTTATTAAAATTTCAGGCGTACTGCATCTGTCCAAAGGAAGAAAGAGAAAGAGTTAACGCACAGTGTGGACTGGGCCTAAAACTCATTTGTGCTACAAGCATATTTAGCTCACGTGTAATCCTTTCAGCAAAGTTCCCTCCAATTTTTACGTAGTTATTTAGTTTGGCATCTTTGTGCATGTGATCCAGTAACAATATGAATTGTAAAAATGAATGCATAAATTTAATAGATATATATTATGTGTTATGAAAGCTTTAAATGTATTTGGAAATAATCAATTATGTTGTCAAATCAATCTAGGTTTAACTGTGAAGTGATGACCCTATCTGTTCCGAGTGACAACATATCCGAGTCCATCATATTGACTCAAGCATTATTCATTCGGAATAATAATTTTTAATCCCAAGTTATATGAACCAATCAGATCATGCCACTTCCATGTAGTATGTACTATTAAGAAATTAATGAATACAACGAGCAGTGGTGGCGTGGTGGTAGGTGGTAGGGTGCTGGTTTACTGATACAAAGGTCAGGGGTTTAAGCCCCACCATCACCAAGTTGTCACTGCCATCAGCACCCCACCCCAAGTGCAGCTAACTGAGCCATCAAAGATCATCCATATTTCTCATTGTCTGTGGTGAGAGGCGTGTATGTTTCTCATATGGTTTATGTTTTTATGGTTTCACCCAAATGAGGATGGGTTTCCCTTTTGGGCCTGGTTCCTCTCAAGGTTTCTTCCTCGCATCAACTCAGGGAGTTTTTCCTTGCCTCCGTCGTCGCAGGTGACGCTCATTAGGGAGGTGTAGGGGTTTTTAAAAAATGTTTAAACTCTTTTATACTTTGTAAGCTCCTACTTTTACTGTGTAAAGTTGCTTTGTGAGCATGTCAATTGTAAAAAGCGTGACACAAATAGAACTGAATTGAATTGAATTGAATTGGCTGGGCTGTGGGACAGCTGGCAGCTGAAGAGTGAAAACATCAACTGGTCTTCTTTCATGGAATGAAACAATAAAAATATCAAGTTGGAAGACTTACAGCGTGCACACATGCACCTGCCACTTTGATGGGCCTCAGTGCTCTCGTTAAGGATGTGTGTGTTCAGTGGAGCACGTAGAATCTGAAGCACAATAACAAGGCCATATGTGTTCAGTGTTATCTCTATGGGGCAGAGTTCCTCTGAGACAGAGCTAATTAGCAGTGTATATGTGTGTGGCATGAGAAGGAGAGCAGGGTAAAAAGCAGAGCTTATTTTACATTGCTGGTTTCTGCATTTCCTAAAATCTGAAAAACAACATGCACCACTGAACTAAGATAGAGCATCAGATTTCAACGTTTTTTTTTTTTGTTTTTTTTTTTTTGCTAACATCAATGTGATTTGTCGTATGGAAAAATGCTTATCATTCATTATCATGCATTTACTGAGCTGTTTAATCTTATTAAGGTCGCAGATAGGCTGGAGACTATCTCAGCCATCACTGGGTGAAGGCATGATACACCCTGAACAGCTTTGCTGGACCATCAGAGGGATATTTAAAAGCAACCATTTACACGTATACTCATACCTAGGGCTAATTAGCTTAACGTGCATATCTTTGGACTATGGGATGAGACTGGAGTACCCGGAGGAAACCCATGCAAGCACAGGAAAAAAAATCTTAGCCTGGAACTTGAACCCAGAACCTTCTTGTAGTTATGCGGACATGCTAAATCTATGCCACCATGCAGCCCTCACACTTTGATAGTAAGATTTTGTTTAACATGCACAGTATTCACAAAACGTGTGCTTGTTATGCACTTGCTTGAGTAAGTTTCCTGTAGTTACTCTGGTTTCCTCCCACAGTCTAAAGACATGCACATTAGACTAAATGGCTGTTACTTGCCCCTAGGTGTGAGTGTGAATGGATGTGTGTGTGTGTGTGTGTGTGTGTGTGTTGCCCTGCAATGGTCTGGAGAGCTATTCAGGGTATACCATGCCTTCGCCCACTGTTGGCTGAGATTAAGCGTGATGAGTGAAAATAAGTGAGTGCTCTACAGCACTCAAAATTATCAATAAATTACAGATTGTCAACAGTGGCAAGGCCATGGAAAACATTTCCCCCCCCTGTACTTTAACCAATTATGAACTTATGCCTGGTAAATTATTTTTACAGTGGTGTTTGAACTTTGTGAACCTTGAAGAATTTTACACATTTCTGCAAAAATATGATCTTAAACATCACCAGATTTTGCACAAGTCTGAAAAATCGATAAAGAAAACCCAGTTTAATAAATGAGATGAAAATATTTTACTTGGTCATTTATTTATTGAAGAAAATTTTCCTATATTACATATCTGTGAGTAGCAAAAGTAAGTGAGTCTTTGATTCAGTATCTGGTGTATTTCCTTTTGCAGCAATCATCATCATAGGGGCCGCAGCCGAGCTACACGCCTGGCGCTCCATAGGATTTGCTGTTCTTGTACTTTTCCATAGCATGTAGCGTTACAATGGTAAGGTAAAGGTAAAGTCTGTTGGGTTTTTACACCCAAGCCTAGTGGCCTATCAGGCTGGTGCTTATCCCTGGTTTCCATAGCGTGACACAACCAGGATTTCAACTCCCCCTGGATGGGATGCTAGTCCGTCGCAGGTTACCATCCCAGTATATTTTCCTGGTACCCATTTATACTGCTGGGTGAACAGAGGCACACTTGTAGTTGAAACCTTGCCCAGGGGTCTTAGCACAGTGAGGGTCTCAGTGGGATTTGAACTCACAACCTCCTGATCATGAGTGCAGCACCCTAACCACTACGCCACCGGCCCCACTGTAGCTTTACAATGCAAACATTGAAATGATGGGGTCGCAACTCCACACATCGCCATCAGAACCACGCCGACGGATATGCAGCTACTCTTGACAAAACTCAGCAATGGTTCTTTTATATGCCTTACACCCTAGACAGTGAGAGAGACATGGCCAGCCTTTGATAACCCAGTTAGCTACACTTGGGGGGGGGGGGGGGGAGACAGTGGCAACCTGTTGAGAGTGGGGCTTCAGCCCACAACCTTAGGCTCAGTGATCCAGCCGACCTTACCACCAGACTACGGCTGCAATAATTGTAACCAAATGTTTCTGGTAACTATTGATCCGTCCTGCACATCAGCGTGGACAACTTTTTGCACATTCCTCCATACACAACAGCTTCAACGCTGGAATATTGGTGGGTTTCCTCACATGAGCTGCTTGCTTCAAGCCTTTATACAACCTCTCAGTTGGATTAAGGTCAGGATTACTTGGCAATTCCAAAATTTTGTTCTCCTTTAACCATTCTTTGGTAGAAAACTTGTGGGCTTAAGATCGTTGTTTTGCTACATGACCCAATTTCTCTTGAGATTCAATTTATGGACAGATGTTCTGAAAGTTTATTTTAGTCTTTGCTATTTTAGATTAGAATTCATTGCGCCATCAATGATGGCAAGCCATCTTCGGTCGGATGCAGCAAAACAGACCTAAATCATGAGACCACTCTTAGATGGAATAAGGTTATGCTGGAAATCAGTGTTTTCCTTTCTCCAAACATGATGCTTCTCATTCAAACCAAAACGTTCTATTTTGGTCTAATCAGGCCACCGGACATTTCCCCCATAGCCTTCTGGTTTGTCCATGAGATCTTTAGCAAGCTACACATGAGCAGCAATGTTCTTTTAGAGAGCACTTGCTTTCTCCATACAAACCTGCCATGCACATCACTGTTGTTCAATGTTCTCCTGATGGTGGACACAAGTGAGAGGGGCCTTCAGTTACCTTGGGGTCCTTTGAGACTTACATGCCTTGCTTTTGGAGTGACCTTAGTTGGTTGACCACTCGTAGGAAGGGTGACGATGGTCATAAATTTGCTTAATTTGTACACAATCTGTCTTACTGTGGATTGGTGGATTGGAGTCCAAACTCTATAGAGATGATTTTCTACCGTTTTCCAGCCTAATGAGCATCAACAATCCTTTTGTTCAGGCCGTGATACACTCCCACAAACATGTGTTGACACGTCGATAGATCCATGTTCTTTTATTCAAACAGGGTGCCAATGTACACCTGATTATCATCCCATTGATTGAACATACCTGACTCTAAATTTTACCTTTAAATTGCCTGCTAATCCTAAAGGTTCACAAACTTTTGCCTATCACAGATATGTAATATTGGATAATTTTCCTCAATGAATAAATGACAAAGTAAAATATTTTCATCTTATTTATTTAACTGGGTTCTCTTTATGTACTTTTTTGACCTGTGAAAATATGATGATGTTTTGGGTAATATTTGTGCGGAAATGTATAAAAGTTTTAATGGTTCACAAATTTTCAAGCACCACTGTGCGTTTAATAACCAACTGACTTTCTGTCGAACACAAACATGTAGTAACTCAATACGCTCTAAGATTCTAAGCTGTACCAGAGGCTATCTTGAGCATCAGTCCTCTGCTGTGTGCACGTAAATGGTCTTACTTTGGGCTGTGTCTCAAGAGCAGTCTAAGCATGGCCAAGTCTCCTTTAGAAGCAGCATAGTGAAGAGGCAACGCGCCTGTGTCCATAGCAATGGTTGGATCCCCTTCTCCACTTTTTAGTAACCAGTCTGTGACCTCATGATGGCTGAAGCGGGAAGCCAGGTGCAGAATGGTAGCTCCAGAGTTGTCTTTATCCTGCAAACACAAGAGAAAACTTTGTTTTTTTTGTGGTCTTGTGATGCACAGTGGGAATACTGTTAACACCCCAAGGTCATTATTTTTCAAAAGAACTATTTCGAAAAGGTATTTTATTTTACTTTTACCGTAACACCTTGTCAATTATTATGATGTAATAGTAATTAATCAACATTATACTTATTCATTAATAATAAACTTTATATTATGAGGCAGTTCAGTGGTTACTATGTTCACCTCGTAGCAAAAGAATCCCAGGTTACCGTCTCGGGCTGTAGATTGTGTATTCTCCTTGTGCATGAGTGAGTTTCCTCCGGGTACTCCGGTTTCCTCCCTCCGTCCAGAGACATGCACATTAGGCTAATTGGCTGTTCTCAATTGCCTCAGATCTAAGTGTGCATGTGAAAAAGGTTGTCTGTGTGTGTGTGTGTGTGTGTGTCTGTGTCATCCCTGCAATAGACTTATTCACTTCCTTGGTTGCAGCCTGTCTTCATCCAGAGTCGGCTACGACAGGCTTCCGTGGCCCCGCAATGCCAGTAAGGTAAAGTAGTTCACCAAATAAATGAATTATTTACTCTCTCATTTCTTCATTTCTCAATCCACTTAATCCTATTAAAGCTGTGAGAGGCCTGAATTCAAGTCATCTTGAAGGAGTGGTACAACCTGAACAGCTTGCCAGACCACCACTGGGCCAACACACACAACTTTTCATATGAACATTAATACGTAAGGGCAATTTTTAACAAACAATTAGCCTGTATAAGTATGCATGGATTTGAGCTGTATTTGGACACCAGTGTACACAAAGGAAACCCACACAACCATGGGGCGAACATACAAACTCTACACAGAAACACCCAAACCCAGGACTTGAGCCAAGGACCCTCTTGTTGCGAGGCAGACATGCTAACCATTACATCACCATGCCACACCCAATAGAAAAAAAAAAATCAATATCACAGAATAGCTGATCTTCTTCTTTTTCTTTTCCTTTCGGCTTTTCCCTTCAGGGGTCGCCACAGCGAATCATCTGCCTCCATCTCACCCTATCCTTTGCATCTTCTTCTCCTACACCAACGACCTTCATGTCCACCTTCACCACATCCATGAATCGTCTCTTTGGTCTTCCTCTAGGCCTTTTACCTGGTAGTTCCAGCCTCAGCATCCTATTACCAATATACTCACTATCCCTCCTCTGTACATGTCCAAACCATCTCAATCTAGCCTCTCTGACTTTGTCTCCAAAACGTCTTACATGTGCTGTCCCTCTGATGTGCTCATTCCTGATCCTATCCATCCTCGTTACTCCCAAAGAGAACCTCAACATTTTCATCTCTGCTACCTCCAGCTCTGCCTCCTGTCTTTTCCCCAGGGCCACTGTTTCTAACCCATACAACATCGTTGGCCTCAACACCGTCTTGTACACTTTTCCTTTCATTCTTGCCGATACCCTCCTATCACACATCACACAGGAAACTTTTCTCCAACCATTCCAACCTGCCTGCACACGCTTCTTGACCTCTTTTCCACACTCTCCATTGCTCTGGATTGTTGAGCCTAAGTACTTAAAATCCTCCACCTTTCTTATCTCTGCTCCCTGTAATCTCACCGTTCCTCTTGGGTCCTTGTCATTCATGCACATGTATTCTGTCTTACTGAAGCTAATCTTCATTCCCCTCCTTTCCAGGGCATACCTCCACCTCTCTAGATTTTCCTGCACTTGTTCTCTGCTCTCACGACAGATCACAAGGTCATCTGCAAACATCATGGTCCATGGGGAATCTTGTCTAACCTCGTCTGTCAGCCTGTCCATCACCATAGCAAACAAGAAGGGGCTGAGAGCTGACCCTTGATGCAGTCCCACCTCCACCTTGAACTCTTGTGTCACACCGACAGCACACCTCACCACTGTCTTACATCTCTCATACATGTCCTGCACCACTCTAACATACTTCTCTGCCACTCCAGACTTCCTCATGCAATACCACAGTTCTTCTCTCGGCACCCTGTCATATGCTTTCTCCAGATCCACAAAGGCACAATGCAGCTCCCTCTGATATTGGTTATTGATATTGATTCTTTTTTTTCTATTGGGTGTGGCATGGTGATGTAATGGTTATTGATTCTTTTCTTTTTTTTCTATTGGGTGTGGCATGGTGATGTAATGGTTGGCATGTCTGCCTCGCAACAAGAAGGTCTTGGGTTCGATTCCCAGCTCTGGCGTTTCTGTGTGAAGTTTGCATGTTCTTCCCATGGTTGCATGGGTTTCCTCCGGGTACTCTAGCTTCCTCCCAAAGTCCAAAAACATGCACAATAAGTTAAATGGCTGTTCCAAATCTCCCCTAGTGCATGAGTGAGAATATGAATGGCTGCGTGAGTGTTGACACTGAGATGGCTTGACAAGCTGTCCAGGGTATACCCTGCCTTCGCCCGGAGACGGCTAAGATAGGCACCAGCCTCCCCGCGACCCAAACTAGGACTAAGTGGTTCAGAAAATGAATTAATGTTCTATTGGTCAGCAAGAGCGGTTCTGTGTGGCATGCTTGTTCTCGACATACTTGTGTGGGTTTTCTCACCCGAATGGATTGAATGAATAAGTAAATAAACTTAAATAATGAATTAAAATACATTTAAATGAATAAATATTACTGCACTCATTGTTCATAACTAGGAACTACAACATTTTCCACGGCAGGCCCATTCCCACTGGGGCAGGAATCACAATGTTTGTGAAACCGCTTGTTTTACCAAACACCACTTGTTTTAAAAACTAACACTTACAGTGGTATGAAAAAGTATCTGAACCTTTTGGAATTTCTCACATTTCTGCATAAAATCACCATCAAATGTGATCTGATCATTGTCAAAATCACACAGATGAAAAAACAGTGACTGCTTTAACTAAAACCTTCCAAACATTTATAGGTTTTCATATTTTAATGAGGATAGCATGTAAACAATGACAGAAGGGGGAGGAATAAGTAACTGAACCATCACATTTAATATTTTGTGCCCCCCTCCCCCCGGCAGCAATAACTTCAACCGTATCCTGTAGCTGCAGATCAGTCTGGCACATCGATCAGGACTAATCTTGGCCCATTCTTCTTTACAAAACTGCTGTAGTTCAGTCAGATTCCTGGGATGTCTGGCATGAATCGCTGTCTTGAGGTCATGCCACAGCATCTCAATGGGGTTCAAGTCTGGACTTTGACTTGGCCACTCCAGAACGTGTATTTTGTTCTTCTGAAACCATTCTGAAGTTGATTTACTTCTGTGTTTTGGATCATTGTCTTGTTGCAGCATCCATCCTCTTTTTATCTTCAACTGTCTGACAGACGGCCTCAGGTTTTCCTGCAAAACATCCTGATAAACTTTTGAATTCATTTTTCCATTAATGATTACAAGTTGCCCAGGCCCTGAGGCAGCAAAACAGCCCCAAACCATGATCACCCTCCACCATGTTTCATGGTGGGGATGAGGTGTTGGTGTTGGTGAGCTGTTCCATTTTTCCTCCACACATGACGTTGTGTGTTCCTCCCAAACAATTTAACTTTGGTTTCATCAGTCCACAAAATATTTCGCCAAAACGTCTGTGGAGTGTCCAAGTGCCTTTTTGCGAACATTAAACAAGCAACAATGTTTTTTTAGACAGCAGTGGCTTCTTCCTTGGAGTCCTCCCATGAACACCATTCTTGGCCATTGTTTTACATATAGTTGATGTGTGCACAGAGACATTGGACTGTGCCAGTGATTTCTGTAAGTCTTTAGCAAACACTCTAGGGTTTTTTTTACCTCTCTTAGTATTCTGCGCTGAACTCTTGGCGTCGTCTTTGGTGGATGGCCACTCCTTGGGAGAGAAGCAACAGTGCCAAACTCTCTCCATTTGTAGATAACTTCTCTGACTGTCGATTGATGAACATCCAGACTTTTAGAGATGGTTTTGTATCCTTTCCCAGCTTTATACAAATCAACAATTCTTGATCGCATTCTTTGGGTGGTTTTAGTTAAATCAGACACTGTTTTTTCATCTGTGTGATTTTGGCAAAGATCAGATCACATTTGATGGTGATTTTATGCAGAAATGTGAGAAATTCCAAAAGGTTCAGATACTTTTTCATACCACTGTACCAGCCAAAATACTTTTTCTTATTTTAATATGTTGTGCTGTCTTTAGCATATTGATAACAACATCTAATCACATTGGCATTGCTTTGACAAATTAAGCAAAATTTATTTTCTTCCAATGTTGGATTAATTATTTTACTTATGTTTTGAACTGATGACGGTAAAATTTGAACCACTCCATAAAGTCTTCTACCGCACATCCAAAAGACTTTCAATAGGGCTAAGACCAGGACTCTGAGTCATGAAATATATATGCATGAAAATGTTTCCTAATGCTCCTTGAACTACTCTTTCATAATTTGAGCTCCAAATATTATCCTACCATCAGGAAAGAAAAAGTACATCAATACGACTTCCTTCAACTAATTTGTTTTCGACTGTGGGAGGAAACCAAAGCACCCTGAGGCGACGCACGTAAGCACAGCGAGAACATGCAAACTCCACACAGAAACGCCCGAGCTACGAATCAAACCCAGGCCTTCTTGCTGTAAGGCAGACATACTAATGATGGCAACTTATTCCAGGTAACCAGGTACTCATTCACAATTCAAGAAGGATACGCTAGCTTTTCGGGCATTTTATAAAAGGAAGATAACTACAGTGAAGAGGACAAATACCTAAACCAATCATTATGCAATGCAGATTTCATGGTTGCCCTTTTTTAATAGATTTTCAGTGATTATTTTAAATCTCGATGAACTCAAAGTTTAATGATGTGGCCCTCAGTGAAAATGTGTTTCACATCCCTGCTGTACGCTGTCACCGTGACCCTAGTGATATTAAGCTGTTTGGAAAATGAATGAATGAATACATACTGTTATGTAACTTGTCTGTCTTCCTTTCAGCTTTTTCCCTTTTACTCGGGAGTTGCCACAGCGAATCATCTTGATTCGCACGTTTTGATTTGGCAGAGGTTTTTTTTTACGTCGGATGCCCTTCCTGTCACAACCCTTTTTAGCAAGGGACAGAAACACGCTGACGACTTTGCAGCTACTCTTTACGAAAGTCAGCAATGGTTCTTTTACATGCCTCTCACCATAGACAGTGAGAGACATGGCACGCCTTTGATAACCCAGTTAGCTGCACTGGGGGGGGGACAGTGACAACCTTTTGGAGAGTGGGACTCGAACCCCCAACCTTTGGATCAGCGATGCAGTGGCCTATACCACTAGACCACCACTGCCCGCACATACAGTATATAACTTCGGTCGTTAGTGTCTTTAAAGTGCAATTAATAGCAACGACAAATCTCATAATAGATCAATCTGTGATCTGTGAAAAAACATTTTTGAAAAACCAAATGAGCTTGATTTATTTTTACAAGGGACAGCTACGGTGCTACAACTGTACAATTAAAGACAGCCTTTTTTTTACTTGATGCCAGGCTTTTCATCAGTGCTTTCAGGGCACTGGCATTTAGAGCAGACTCCGTTTGACTTGTGCGGTTGAACAGTGGTTAAAACATTTGTTCAGTTACATTCAAGCCTTTTCTGCTCTCTGCTGCTCAGACACCAGATAGTAACCAAGAGCAGGGGTCCCCAACCACCGGGCTGTGGACCGGTACTGGTCTGTGGCTCTGTTGGTACCGGGCCACAGAAAAAATAATTAATTATATCCGGTTTATTAATTATCTGAGTCTGAATGAGCTTTTATTTTTGAAAATCTTTTATTTTGAGAAATGACCAGATTCTCTCGGTGACATGTCAGTCATTTGCGTGCTATAATGTAACCAACAAGGGGACAGAGAGTGAACAGAGTCGTGTTGGACATGTTTCAAACATTAGCAGGAATTTTAGGTGAGACTGAGACTGAGCCTTCATTCTCCCAGCTGGTGCATCATCGTCTGTGTTTTTTGTTTTTGTTTTTAGAAAAGTTTAAGCTCTATTTGCCCACCAACTTTATTTCAACTGTTGAAAAATAACATTTATGAAGTGTTTTTTATTATTATTATTTATATAAATAGATAACATTATAGTTACAATGTAAACAATCTATGCCCCCCCCAACCCCCAGTCCACAACAAAATTGTCAAGCGTTGACCGGTCCGTGGTGTTAAAAAGGTTGGAGATCACTAACCTAGAGCACAGTCAAATGTGATAGTGTTTTGACATCTCTTTGTCTGAAGCTGTGTCATTTTCAAGGTCATCCTGCTCCACTTAAACCTATACAGTCATAAGCTTTTTGGCCATATAGGCACTCACAGCATTAAGATTGAGATCATGAGGAATTGTAAAGAAGGACTTGTATTATGAAATGTTAGCTTGTAATAGTGTTTTTATAACTGGCAGTGGTGGCCTGGTCGTAAAAGGTGCTGGATCACTGATCCTAGGGTTGGGGGTTCAATTCTCACTCTCCACAAGGTTGTCACTGTACCCCCAGTGCAGCTGAGTGGGTTATCAAAGGCTAAATTTCTCTCTCACTGTCTATGGTGAGAGGCATGTAAAAGAACCATTTCTGACTTTCGACAAGAGTAGGCTGCAAAGCTGTCAGCGTGTTTCTGTGCTATACAGGGTGTACACTGCCCTCGGCTGGGATGAGCACCAGCCTCCCGGCAACCCTAATTAGGATTATGCAGTTACACAAAATGAAATGAACATTTTCTACCACAGAAGGCAAAATTCTAAAATCCCAGCTTATCGAGAGTGACATGCACTTTTGATCTCTTTAATAAAACTGAGCAGTTGACAGTTAAAGGTCTAACCATGGCAGCTTGGTGGTACCAGGGGCTTGAAAAACCAACCTTTTAATCAGTAAATCACACCCATAACCATAGAGCCACCACTGCTCTTGTATCAAATTAGCCTAATGTCTTTGGACTGTGAGCCGGACCCGGAGTACCCAGAGGAAACCTATGCAAGCATGGGGAGAATATGCAAACTGTGCATATACTAATATGCATATGCTGGTATCCACTAAGCCACCATGCCACCCAAGAATTGTACAAAACCAATATTACAAAATGTTTTCTGCTAACATTAGTGATTTTCTCCCATAGAATACAAAATTAAAATTTTTTACATCCGGCTCCTTAACAATGAAGTTCGCACTACCAAAAATGCTTACAGCAGTACTTCAACAGCAAATTCTTTTATTAAACACAGTGCTGTTACTCACCCCCTGAGGTTTATATTACATCCCAAATTGTAGAGAAGATAACTTCTCAAGTTATGTAAGTGAATGTGAGAAGAATGCGGGAGCTCTGCTTTCATGCCACTTGTAGGCAGCCACCATCGTAAACAAACATTTTAACACAAAGCCGCTAGATATAATTTCAACTCAACTTTTGCATCATATGGTAGCCTTATTTGTATACTGGTTGTTTTGTGTGTGTGTGTGTGTGTGTGTGTGTGTGTGTGTGTGTTTTCACACACTTCAAGAAACTAAGGAAGTCAAAAAAGGTATGAATTTATTTCTATCTAAAATTACACAATGGCTGACTGCATTTTCAATATGCATGTATATTATTCTACTATCAAAATGACTAAGTATGCTACAAATACATAAAGAGCATTCATGATTAATTGTTTATTTTCCCTGCAGCACATCCTGGAGAGAATGACATCACCTGACTAATCTGTTGTACGATATTTTGTGCTTTAAGTTTAACTTCCATTACTATATTAATGTATACTGTATTGTGTTTTGTTGCATTGATGAAATTAAAAAAATTCAATAAAGAAATCAGCGGCCCATCAAAGTTTACATACCTGCAAAACAGCGCTGTCTGTTCAATGTCAATCACATCACATGACTCATCACAGGCTATTGAGTACAAAAATTGTTTCTCCCTCCTGCTGACTGGTTGCAGATTATGTGTACACCTCTTTTTTTCTCTCTTTTGCGCATAACTTATCAATGTGATGTGCTTGAATTGCGAAGTCAATTTTTTTAGTATGTTTTTAATGATTATTTTATTTTAAGCGCTATGATGTCACTCATACGTCCTGCATCTTCTCTTGCTTGTTGTAACGAGCCTAAGCGCTTTATTGATTCATAAATATTAACACAGTACAAAATTAAAGCGTTTTTACTTAATCATTACTACATTTTACTTCATTATTTTTATACTTCCGGATTAGTTGCAAACTCGGAAGTTACAGGCAGGTGATTCAAATTTAGCCAATGGCTGAGAGCTTTTGTTTCTCCCTCCTGCTGATTGGTTACAGATGATGTGTAAACTTCTTTTTCCTCCTTCGCACACATGCCATTAACGTGACTGCTTGAATTGTGAATTCCCTTTTTTTTTGTGAGTTTTAATGATATAATAAATATTATCACAGTGCAGAATGAAAAGGTTTTTACTTAATCATTACTACATTTTCCTATATTATTACTGTATTAATGAGTAAGACTGTCTATAGAATGTGTTTAGGGAGCATATTTTAGCGCATGTAATATCATATATAGGGTTTTAAAACCGTGTTAATAACTCGCGGATTTTCTTGATTCGCGGGAAGGGACGGAACCAAACCATCATGAAAAATGGGGGCCTACTGTATGCTAGAGCTGAATTATGTTGTTGATTTGCTGATTGGTGATGCTGCCTGCATTTTAATGGCCCTTTCCTTCACTGTCTTTGAGGAAAGGCATGTCTTTAATTTTCTGTATTATCTTGGTTTTGTCTTTGAAGTCTGAAAATAAGTGCTCTGATATTTTAATGAATAAATCCTTCATGTGATCCCCATCTGTGCACTATCTCCACACTTTATTATCTCTCGGGTTGCAACAAAACTAGTAGCAGTAGTGGAGTTTAGAGATGCAATCCACCTCTTAAATCTATCTTTGCGCTCCTCTAATTTTTCCAGTAATACTGCAATTGCACTTTTTCTCTCAGTCCCAACTGGGTAGTCGGCTGCAAATTTAGCATGCCGTCCCAGGAAATGTCTTTCCAAATTACTCTTTTTGTTATGTGACAGCTTCTCATCACAAAGCACACATACAGGCAATCCTTCCATATCGTCAATGAAAGCAAATGATTCGGTCCATTCTTCCTTGAATCCTATTCTCATCAGCTATCTTTCTATTTTTTTTCCTTTGGGATCCATGGCCTATGACACACACACACACACACACACACACACACACACACACACACACACACACACACACACATACACACACATACACACACACACACATACACACACACCAGTTTGTTTACAATAGCAACCTGCCTGGCAACTTGTCACGCTGAAACGTGTGTCGCAGGCTATGACGCAAATCTTCGTTGACAGAAATGTTGAAATGTAGGATTCAATTTTTTATACTAATTTTTAAAACCTTGGAAAACATTAAGAATCTTTGTCAGGTTGTGCTCCTACAGAAACCTTATTTAAAAACCCAGCTTTTTCCATTTTCATACATTTTTGAAAAAGCTCCAGGGAGCCACTAGGGTGGCGCTAAAGAGCCGCATGCGGCTCGCAGCCGTGATTGCCGACCCCTGGTCTATGGTGTGAGGCTGTAAAAGAACCATTGCTGACTTTCGACAAGAGTGGCTGCATAGCCATCAGTGTGTTTCCACCCTGTAATGACCTGGCGAGCTGTCCAGGGTGTACTCTGCCATCGCCCGGAGTTGGCTGGGATGGGCGCCAGCCTCCCCACGACCCTAATCAGGATTAAGCGGTTACAGAAAGTGAGTGGATGAATGAATGAAGAAGAAAATGCTGCCAGAGGTGAGCATGACAGTACAGTAAATCCATAATGGTCATTATTCGCTCTGAATGATACAGTACCTTTTTTATAATGAGATAGTAGACCGATAAGACTGCACCATTTCTGTGTAGCATATACTAATTGATATTTGCTAATGTTTTATTTTTGAGTTGAGTTTGCATGTCGTGTTCTCCCTGAGCTTGAATCAGTTTACTCAGGGTGCATCCGATTTCCTCCGACCACTCAAAGACATGCACATTAGGATAATACGATATTCCAGATTTTCTCCATGTCTGAATGTTAACAGATTTGCCTGGTCATGCAACAGTAGCACCTCAGCTGCATGCTGGGCCTAAGCCAGGTAAAGTGAGAGGATTAGAAAGGAACCTGACGACCTACCCTATAACAACCCAGAAATAGAGTCACTTCGCGTTTGATTGGTCACCTTTCTATATTTTGCCCAATCACAATTTCACATGCTAACTGTTTCATTTAGTGCAATAAAATGAATACTGCACCTGTTGGTCAAAAGTAGTGACTACAAGTGGTACTGCAGGCCTATTTGAACTGGGCCGGGTAATATGCTTGAACACCTCTTTTAGCCCACAGCTTTCAACCCTTGTGCTGATTCGAAGGAATATGAATACCCTAATTCTTTACTATACACTTTTACGCGACAACCAAAATAACTAGTTAGGCTGTTGTCTTTAAAGTGTAATTAATAGCTACCAACACACTCATCTTCTTTTCCTTTTTTTTAGGGGTCGCCACAGTGAATCATCGGATTCGTATGTTTGATTTGGCATAGGTTTTTATGTCGGCTGCCCTTCCTGAACCCAACCCTTTTTTAGCAAGGGGCAGAAACACACCGACGGCTATGCAGCCTACTCTTGTCAAGAGTCAGCAATGGCTCTTTTACATGAACCTCTCACCATAGACAGTGAGAGACATGACCAGCCTTTGATAACCCAGTTAGCTGCATTGGGGGGGACAGTGACAACCTTGTGGAGAGTGTGACTCGAACCCCCAACCCTAGGATCAGCGATCCAGCGTCCTTTACCGCCAGACCATCACTGCCCCATATTTACACTAATTGCTTATAAAATTGTCCGATATCAATAAATCAGTGATCAAAAATCGATTAGCTTAATTTCTTTTCACATCAGATGACATTAAGCAGTGCTACGGCTATGATGCCTGTGTGACGTCAGTGCTAAGGGTGTTGGCTTTTAGATACAATTACATTTGAATTCGCTTTGCTGAAAAGTATTACAAAGCTTGTTCGATTTCACTCCAGTCCTTTCCATTCTCACCCGCTCAAATACAATGGTAACCTTAAGCCCAGTCAAATATCATAGCATTTTGATGTAGATTGTCTGAGGCTGTCATTTTCTAAGTGATCATGCCAAACTCATGCCTAGAGTCACAAACAACTCTTTAAACTAAAGGCACTTCATACAGTCAAAGCAATTCAGTCAAGAAAATAAGGACAAGGCGAGGTTTGGGCTTTAGACATGAAAAAAAATACACTCCATTTTACTCCTTACAGTTCTGAGACATACTTCATAATAAGGTTGCTGAAGCAGGAAGTCAAATGGAATACAGAGGTACCATGCAAATGACCCCCGACATCCAGGGCATGCAAAACAGAGCACAAGGTCGACAAAAAAAGAAAACTAAAAAAAGGAGCTGCCTTGTTCAGCTACTTTACATAAGTAAAAGTAAGATATGATAGTGAGATAAAGCACAAATAGCAGGTGATCAACACTAGTGACTAATGCATGGAATGGCCGTTGTATATAGTATGTGGGATTAGTGGCGTAAGTGGTTAGGGTATTGGACTCATGATCATGAGGTTGTGGGTTTGAATCCCTATTAGACCCTCACCATGTGAGGACCCCTGGGCAAGGTCTCAACCACAAGTGTTCCTCTGTCTATCCAGCAGTACGAGTGGGTTCCAGCAAAAATCTAGATTCTCTAGCTGGCTCAACAAATGAGTTTTCTCTCAGTATTGCGATACTTCGTCTTTATTTGTTGTGCATCGTTTTGTGAATGGCTCATCCAGCTTTAGACTTGCAGATTTTGTTGCAGGTGTAGCATACTAGGTTTCCGCTTGGTGCTCTGTCGTGGGAGTGTTGATGTGACAGTAGGCCGATTTTTGAACGACAGGTGCGGTTACATGTGCTGCACATGAAACGAGTCAGTGTTGGATGGTCTGCTAATGTACCTGCTTTGCGTTTTTCCTATTTATGGTGAAAGGCATCAATATGTTTCCGTTTGAAGTTCTGTGCTGCTGTATGGCATGTGTGTCAACATAGTGGCCTGTCTTTAGCCGCACCCTCCCAGGTTTGACGTCAATACAATAGGCATGCTTTCAGGTTGGACTTTAAGTTGTCTTTGTAGTGTAGCAGTGGCCAACCTAGAAGACGAATGCCTTCCTTTGGTTGGCTATCGGAAATCGCCTTAGGGCAATTGGAATCCTCCGTTCTAAAAATACGCCCAGCCCAACTTAGTTGGGTCTTTACCATCAAGCTTTCAATGGCAACAATTCGATATCGAAGACACTGGTTTGTTATTTTATATTGCTGATTGTGCGAAGGCATTGCATGTGGAATTGATATAACTGCTTAATGTGCCGTCTATAGAGTGTCCGCGTCTCACAGCCATACAACAGTATTGAGAGCAATACAGATTGGAAGACTTTGATTTTTGGACTGAGACATACCCCATGCTTTTTCCATAGGCGCTGTTAGGTCAGCCTGCCAAATTCGGAGTTTGTTTTCGCCAAGCGTTGGGCTATTTCATCATCTATTTGTGCATTGCTGGAGAGGAAGTTTCCAAGATAGCAAAATTTCTTGATGGATTTTTAGTTTAGCACCATCGATATTTACAGCAGGGTCACAGTGAGCTTTTCCTCTTGCAGGTAGGGACATGAATTCTGTTTTCTTAATGCTGATTGGAAGATCAAAGCATTTTGATGCTCTAGAAAAACAACAGTCAGTTAAGAACTGAATGTCTAATAGAGAATGAACAATAAGTGGACAGTCATTAACAAATAAAAAACTACAAATAATCGTTTCCAACCCATTGGAACAGGCCTAGAAGTGTCTCAGGTTGAATACACCCTGGAGAGCTTGCCAGACCATTGCAGGGCAGAAACACGCTGATGGCTATGTAGCTACTCTTGTTTAACTCTAAATACAGTATGATCTCCACTGAGACCTTTTGACACAACATCCATCTTTTAAAGCCTTAAAAATGTGCCAAATTTGTCATTTTATGTCATTGAATTTAAATTAATTATCATAATATCCAACTATCTCCAAGATTTCAGCCAGGCTCAGTTTTTTGTAATCATGACAACATTTTATAGATATTTATTTAACATGATTCAGATCTGGTGGCTTACTATTTATGATGTTTGCCTCACAACCAGAAGGTCCTGGGTTCAAGTCCCAGGCTCATGTGGTTCTGTTCCCAAGTTGCCACTGGCTATAAGCGCACATGTCTGTTGTTGTGTGACGCTCTGGCAAGCTGGAAAAAGGTCTACCCTGTCTTTGTGCACTGTTGGCTGAGATAGGCTCCAGCCATCCTGTGACCCTAGTAGGATTAAGTATTTCACTATACTAGTAAATTAACCATTCAACTACTTACTGTAACTATACAAACAGTGTAAGTTCCAGGAAGTCCATGTAAAGGCATGAAGTGAACCACTCAGTTCAGTTCTTTTTCTGTAACCACTTAATCCTAATTAGGGTCGCAGTGAGACTGGCACCCATCCCAGCCAACTCCGGGCGAGGGTAGAGTACACCCTGGACAGCTCACCAGACCATCGCAGGGCGGAAACACACTGACAGCTTTGTAGCTACTCTTGTCAAAAGTCAGCAATGGTTCTTTTATATGAACCTCTCACCATAGACAGTGAGAGACATGGCCAGCCTTCAATAACCCAGTTAGGTGCACTGGGGCACAGTGACAACCTTGTGGTGAGTGGGACTCAACCACCCCCCCCCCCCCCCAAACCTTAGGATCAACGATCCAGCGCCCTATACCACTAGTCCACCACTGCCTGCTGAAGTGAACAGCTTAATCCAAATTAGGATCGCAGAGAGGCTGGCACCCATTTCAGCCAACTCTGGGCTAGGGCTGAGTACACAGGGCAGAAACATGCTACCCTTTACGAAAGCTAGCATTGGTTCTTTTACATACCTTTCACCACGGAGAGTAAGAGACATGGTTGGCCTTTGATAAAAATGAAAAAAAAAAAATGTTAGCCGCACTTTTTTTTTTTTTTTTTTTTGGGGTGGGGGGTGGGCATTGACAGTGGATAATCTAATCTTAGGATTGGTAATTCAGCACCTTACCACCAGGCCACTACTGGAGGTACAGTATAATTATATTTTCAAAACAAAAAATCATTTTTGTCAGATGATAAAAATTGTAATTTTAACAAAAATCCAGTGATTTGTTGAATCCGAAATCTCTATCTGTGACATATTTTCTATTTCCGGAGACTAAGAAGAAACCAGTAAACAGCCCCTTCCAAATGATTAAACCAAACAGAGCCGTCATAATTTACTCTTACAATTTTCTAGCATGGGGCAGTGGTGGTCTAGTGGTATAGGGTGCTGGATCACTGATCCAAAGGTTGGGGGTTCAAATCCCACTCTCCACAAGGTTGCCACTGCCCCACCCGTGCAGCTAACTGGGTTATCAAAGGCCAGCCATGTCTCTCACTGTCTATGGTGAGCGGCATTTAAAAGACTTTTAACAAGAATAGGCTGCAAAGCCGTTAGTGTGTTTCCGCCCTGCAATGGCCTGGCAAGCTGTCCAGGGTGTACTCTGCCCTTGCCCGGAGTTGGCTGGGATGAGCGCCAGCCTCCCCGTGACCCTAATTAGGAATTAAGTGTTTACAGAAAATGAACTGAATTTTCTAGAGCCTTGTTGATGTGCCACTCGGGAGCCTCACTTCTGACACCAATATCGACTCCTGCTTCAGCTCATTTGGTTCATTTTGCATTTTCTTTTTTCAAAGCTTTCGGGTTGAGTTTTCTGTGCTGATGCTTTGAAGTCCATCTTTTTTTTTTTTTTTAAATCTAGTAACTGCCAGCACTCGGTGTTGGATCTCCTTTTTGAAGGAGATTTATAATCCTTTTCATTGTTTCAGTTGAGAACTGTCTTGCCGGTGCCCTGCTTCCTTGCAGTTATCAAAGTCCAACAGATTGAATGTCAGTAAGCACTCCCTTTTTAACTGCAGACTATTTGCATTTTCAGACTTTCGGGTGGTATTTGTTGTAGACATGCAAATTACACAGTGATTTCATAGTTTTTCCCTCAATACTGACTGATTCCATTATGAATCCTCCAGTCAGCTAGCTAATATATATATATATATATATATATATATATATATATATATATATATATATATATATATATATATATATATATATATATATATATATATCTGAGGAGTCCACTTGCAAATCTGATATACACTGTCCTCCATAAGGGCAACAGTAAAAAAAGAGGAAAATTCAACCTTTAATTCAAGCACATTTATTCACTGAGGGAAAATCCCACATTAAGAAATAATTATTTTACATCAAACCATGTGTACCACAGTTTTCGCACCCCAGATGTTAATACTATGTACAACAAAACAGCATCTAATCTTCTCCTGTAATGTTTCACAATATATGAGAATACAGAAAGAGGGATCTTCATCCATTCCTCTCTGCACAATCTCTCTAATTCATCCAGTTCGATCTAATACTAATCTATTTTACCACAGGTGTGACGGGATAAATCAGATGTGGCACTCTTTGATACAGTCACGTTGACTGCCTTGTACTACAGGGATTTCTTGAACAAACACAAATCATTCCAAGGAGCATCCACGGCTTTAGTATAAATGTTCTACCATAAATCGCATAGCGTAGGCCTCCATCAGTCCCGAAGGACTATGGCTGCGCTCTGGCCAGTATCCCGACTGGTGATACTCCCCAGTGCGCAGAGCCTGGGTAGGGAGTAATGAGGGACAGGCTGTTACCCAAGCAGCAAGTCCCCCCCTGTCTCGGCGCCACCGGAAGGATCCAATGGAAGGGCAAGTGCCGATACGACTGGGTTCCAGTGCCGCTGCAGGAGAGAAACTACGGTCAATTTAGAACGGCCAATTAACCTACAGTGCACGTCTTTGGATTGCGGGGGAAAGCGGAGCACCCGGAGGAAACCCGCACAAGCACGGGGAGAACATGCAAACTCCACACAGAAACGCCCAGGCCGGGAATCGAACCTGGGCCTTCTTGCTGTGAGGCGGACGTGCTAACCACTACGCCACCGTGCCGCCTACATAAATCGCATATCAAGCACACAAATGTGACATGAAGGATGCTGCTCCAGGATGAGCTACTCGATGATGTGTTTTTCCCAGCGACGAACCCAGAATGGACAGATCTTCAGTATTGACATCATCATCTGGACTGTTTTCACTGCCAGCCAGCTGAACAGTTTCACGAGCTATTTCTCTTTCTTTCTCAGTCTTCTCTTGGAATTTCCTTTGATTTATTATTCTCGTCTTTAAGCATGATCTGGGATGCCAAGGCCTGATCATAAACACCAAATGAAGCAACTATCAGTTTGCATTGACTGGAGAAATGTAATATCTTCCTGGATTTTCACACCTTTATCTGCATCTCTAGTCTACAAAGGAAAAGCCTTCTGCAGATCATTTTCTACATCTTTCAGCTTAGCCAGTACACCTGGAGATGAGCAGTGGTCGACTGGTACAGTGGAACCGCGATTCTCGAACGCTTTAGAGGTCGAACAAATTGGAATACAACCAAAAAAATCCGGGATTTTCTTTGTCTCAGAAGTCGAGCAAAATCCGAAAGTTGAACGCAAAAAAACCGAGAATGAATGAGAATGAACGAGAAAAAATGAGACCGAGAGGGAGGGGAAATGCACACTTTCTGGAAGTCCGGAAGTTGCTGAGCTGTATCACCCTGATAAAGCTAAAGATAGTAGCACTGTGAGGCGTAAGGTTTTGAAAAGAAGGCAGAAACAAGCCACTTTAGAAATGTTCTTCAAGAAAAGAAAGGGACATCCTCAAGAGTCATCCATGCCAAAAAAAAAAAACATCATTGGCTGATTCACCTTGAAGCTGCTATGGAAGGGGATCCTCCTCCTCTCTCCCTCTCTGTCCTGGAAGGGGATCCTCCTCCTCTCTCACTCTCCAACATTTACATATGCCAACTGCTCACCACCACAAAGGTAATAATTCTTATATTTATTGTTCTTATGCTTTAACTGTACTGTGGTTTTTATTTTAGTGTGCAGTATTCAATAATTTTTCACTTAATTTGCGGACCTATGGTATGAGTTAGGGTACCGTTAACTTCTGTTCAAAACACGACGGAAATGATTAAGACCATTTACATTATTTGTAATGGGAAAAAGTAGATCCAGAATTCGACAAAATCGGAATTCGACGAGCCGTCTGGAATGAATTGTGGTCGAGAACCGAGGTACCACTTCTTCTTCTTTTCCTTTCGGCTGTTCTATTCAGGGGTCGCCACAGCAAATGGTCTGCCTCCATCTCTCCCTATCCTCTGCATCTTCTACTCTGACTCCAACGACCTTCATGTCCGCCTTCACCGCATCCATAAATCTTCTCTTTGGTCTTCCTCTGGGCCTTTTGCCTGGTAGTTCCAACCTCAGCATCCTACGACCAATATACTCACTATCCCTCCTCTGTACATGTCCAAACCATCTCAATCTAGCCTCTCTGACTTTGTCTCCAAAACATCTAACATGTGCTGTCCCTCTGATGTACTCATTTCTGATCCTATCCATCCTCGTTACTCCCAAAGAGAACCTCAACATTTTCATCTCTGCTACCTCCAACTCTGACTCCTGTCTTTTCCCCAGGGCCACTGTCTCTAAACCACCATACAACATCGCTGGCCTCATCACCGTCTTGTACACTTTTCCCTTCATTCTTGCCGATACCCTCCTATCACACATCACACCAAACACTTTTCTCCATCCATTCCAACCTGCCTGCACGCGCTTCTTCACCTCTTTTCCACACTCTCCATTGCTCTGGATTGTTGAGCCTAAGTACTTAAAATCCTCCACCTTCTTTATCTCTGCCCCCTGTAACCTCAAAGTTCCTCTTGGGTCCTTGTCGTTCACACACATGTATTCTGTCTTACTAAGACTAACCTTCAATCCCCTCCTTTCCAGGGCATACCTCCACCTCTCTAGATTTTCCTCCACTTGGTCTCTGCTCTCACTACAGATCACGATGTCATCTGCAAACATCATAGTCCATGGAGATTCTTGTCTAACCTGTATTTCTCAAATTTTAGAATACTTTTCAAACAGTTCAACAATTTTCTGAGAACTATTTTTCTGTGAAATCATAGGGATGCTTCCTTTCAGGTAAAATTGAATTATCTTGTCTAGAACAATCTTTGCGTTGTCCATTTTTGTTCTGTTGGATGCCATACCCTGCTCTGATCCTTCACATCAAGGAAACATGTACATTATGACTTGTTCATTGGTTGGCAGCCTGCAGCCTGTAATTCTTCAACATCCTCCTCTGTTATGCCAGATCCAAGACCAAATATAGCAGCAGATTCACACGTATTCCGTTTTTTAGCTGCTTTTGCCATTTAGTCATCCTATGTCAGTGTGCAATATAATACATGTCCATATACTGTTAGAGAGCAAAATTCTAAAAAAAATATATACTTCCTAGAAAGCATATATTTCAAGGAAACTGAAAGTGAAACAGCAAAAGAGTGACATACCCATTATAAACCACATAAAGTTCTGAGAAATTGAACGTATTAGTGTTTGCAGTATTTTATGATCATCTATTCCAAAGTTTCGAATATTGTTGTTATTTCAGATTTTCATGGCCAATGTGGAGCCAGTAGAATTTATCCAAATTTCTTTTTTTTTTTTACACTGTATGCTTTTACTAGAGATAGAATACAGTGTATTTCTTTCATATAGCCATGAAAATATTTCTCACTTGGGGGGTTTGATGCACCCTAATGAATATATATATATATATATACACACACACACACACACACATACTGTAACATGTACTGTATGTCACCTGATTTCATGAGTTTGAATAAATGTGGGTGAATGTATGACCACTGGGGCTGGTGGAATAGTGGGTATGATGCTGCAGTTGTGTGTTCAAATCCCAGTTAGACCTCCACTGTGCTAAGGCCCCTGGGCAAGGTCTCAACCACAAGTGTGCCTCTGTTCATCCAGCAGTATAAATGGGTACCAGTAAAAGTATACTGGGAAGATAACCTGCAGTGGACTAGGGTTTCATCCAGGAGGAGTTGAACTCTTGGTCGTTTAACGCTAGGGAACCCGGGGATAAGCACCGGCCTGATGAGCCACTATGGCTCGGGTGTAAAAGGCCCAAAGGACTTTACCCTACCTTTAAAGATTAGATACGAAACAGTTTGTATTAATAGTCATCCAGACAGATTTTTTTTTTAATTTTTAACATAATTCCGCTATCCAATTATTAGTGTACAATGTACATGTTCACATGATGATTTTGAATTTGATTTTTAAAAAACGCATCAAGTTTACATTTACATTTCTAGGCTGCAGACCCCCAGTGCAGCTAACTGGGTTATCAAAGGCGGGCCATGTCTCTCACTGTATATGGTGAGAGGCATGTAAAAGAACCATTGCTGACTTTCATAAAGAGTAGGCTGCAAAGCAGTTAGCGAGTTTCTGTCCCTTTAAAAAGGTTGTGACAGGAAGGGCATCCGATGTAAAAACCTATGCCAAATCAGATGATTCACGAAGACAGACAGTAGTAGTATATTGTTATTATTATTATTATTAGTAGTAGTAGTAGTATATTATAATTCTTATTATTATTATTATTATGATTATTATTATTATTATTATTAGTAGTAGTAGTAGTAGTAGTATATTATTAGTATTATTATTATTAGCAGTATATTATTAGTATTAGTAGTAGTAGTATATTATAATTATTATTATTATTATTAGTAGTAGTAGTAGTAGTATATTATAATTATTATTATTATTAGTAGTAGTAGTAGTGGTAGTAGTAGTATATTACAGTATTATTATTATTATTAGTAGTAGTAGTATATTATAATTAATATTATTATTATTATTATTAGTAGTAGTAGTAGTAGTAGTAGTAGTGGTAGTAGTAGTATATTACAGTATTATTATTATTATTAGTAGTAGTAGTATATTATAATTATAATTATTATATTATTATTATTAGTAGTAGTAGTAGTAGTAGTAGTAGTAGTATATTCTTATTATTATTATTATTAGTAGTAGTAGTAGTAGTATATTCTTCTTATTAGTAGTAGTAGTACAGTAGTATCAAACAACAGACCCCCTGTTATGCTTCATTACTCTCGGTGTCTCTGGCCCTCAGTCGAAGAAAGTGTGTGAGCCTTGGAATGCTGCGGGGTGAATGTTGTTGAATGTTGGACTATTCTGTGGCACAGTGTCACTGCTATGCTAAAAATTATCCAGCACCCAATCGATCAGGTCCCGTCTTATTAATGGGCACCATGTGCCAGGGCTTACATTTGGCGCATCTGTTCAGTGTGCACTGTGAAAGACGAGCTGAGTTTCTCGGAGACGGAAACTTTGGGGGGTTGGGAGGGGAAGGGCGATGATGATGATGATGATGATGATGATGATGATTACACTCACCGAAGCCACGCAGCCTCCCTGAGTCAGCAGCCACTGCAAGCACGCCAGGTGGCCTGTCGCGGCTGCGTCATGTGCGGGGTTCGCGCCGTTGAGGGAGACGCAGTTCGCTGGTAAGCCTGCTTCTTCCACCAGGAACCGGAGGCACTGGAGCTTGCCATGACGCGCTGCGTGGTGCACCAGCGTCGCTCCGAGCGCGTCCTTTACATCACCATTCAGCACTTTTGCCTCTATTTGTTCTTTCAGAGTTTCTATTTCGCCTTGCCTGGCGGCGAGAAATATATCCTCCACGGTCATGATCACTCCCGGTCACAAGCAGAGCGCGAGAGACGTCACGGGTGCGCGATTTCGGTTCAGACCGACAACAAAGAGCACCTGAATTGGCGTGTCATGTCCTGTCACATGGCCATGTAAGATGCTGTTAAATAAGAAGATAAAGAACAGCAGTCCCACCGCAGAGGCGAACAAAGTCAATCCATTCTCCTCGCACGCAGGTGACCGCGCGCTTTTCTCCCCAAAACCATCCAGGACCGGTTTCCGTTACGCACGCGGCGTTCCACACATTATCGGTGACGAATAGCTGAAGGTTAGTACTGTATGTGTTTTCGTCGTCGGTTCCCTTCCCTTACCTGCCCAGACAACTTCTTAAATAATTTATGAGTAAGAGGAGGATTGGCTGCGTCGGCTGTTAACCTGCTTCACTTAAACCGGCTCAGTATTTAAAGGGGCAGCGCGTGCGAACAACTCCATTATTCCAAGGGCGCATGCGCCGCGCACGAGCTACGATTCACCTATACACCATGATAAACAAAAGAAGAATTCATCTTTTGTCCCAAATATGTATTTTATTTCACTTGCATGTTATTGTTATTATATGTATTATGAATATTATATCTTTATTATATTGATATAGGCTGCTATGTCGGCTTTGATTTCGTAATTAATATTATTTACATGCTGTTATTTATTTTTTTGTATTTTTTTCGAACTGTATATCAGGCTGTATAATTATGTAGGAGTTTCTTGAAACAGAACTTTACCCTTTATTTCCAATAGATGGCAGACGCGCGCGGTTTGAATTACTAATTTGCCAACTCTGGGCGATGACGTCAACACTTACATTTACACCATGGGCACTTTGGAACACCCAGTAAACTTAAGATACGTGGATCTGGATTGTGAGAAGAAACCGGAGTACTCGGAGGAAACACGCGCAAGCACAAGCAGGGAAACTCTATGATAAAACTTCTGTGCTCAAGGGAGAGCGAGCTGAAAGCTGGAGGTTCTATCCAATTATGTACCGGGGCATCCCAGTCTGGGTCACGTGCTCCATTTTGCCTTCACATACACATATTGTACAGAATTATTGCAGAAGTTTAATAGACCTCATACTTTCCAGTATAAAATCTCTCTCTCTCTCTCTCTCTCTCTCTCTCTCTCTCTCTCTCTCTATATATATATATATATATATATATATATATATATATATATATATATATATATATATATATATATATATAATGCTGCCATGAGGCGGGGGAGGGGGGGCACTAACCAGTGTCTCTTCCCCTCATGCCGGTCCCAAGCCCGGATAAATGCAGAGGGTTGCGACAGGAAGGGCATCCGGCGTAAAACTTCTGCCACATTTAAAAATGCAAATGATCAATACAGAATTCATACCGGATCGGTCGAGGCCCGGGTTAACAACGACCGCCATCAGTGCTGTCAACCAACAGGGTGCTGATGGAAATTGGACTACTGTTGGTCGAAGACTTCGAAGAAGGAGAGGCGGGAGGCGTGTCCGTAGGCAGAGAGAGAAGAGGAAATGCGTGAGCCTAGGACTGAGAGTAGGGACTTTGAATGTTGGAACTATGCAAGGAAAAGATAGGGAGCTGGCTGACATGATGCAGAGGAGGAAGGTGGACATACTGTGTGTTCAGGAGACAAGGTGGAAAGGTAGAAAGGCTCGAAGCTTAGGAGCAGGGTTTAAACTGTTTTATAATGGTGTGGATGGGAAGAGAAATGGAGTAGGAGTCATCTTGAAGGAGGGGTTTGTCAGGAATGTTCTAGAAGTGAAAAGAGTGTCAGACAGAGTGATGAGTCTCGAGTTAGAAATTGAAAGCGTGATGGTCAATGTTGTTAGTGCTTATGCCCCACAGGCAGGATGTAAGCTAGAAGAGAAGGAGAGATTCTGGAGTGAGTTAGATGAAGTGATGCAGAGTACCCCCAGAGGTGAAAGAGTGGTCATTGGAGCAGACTTCAATGGACATGTTGGTGCAGGCAACAGAGGGGACGAGGAAGTGATGGGCAGGTTTGGTATCCAGGACAGGAACACAGAAGGACAGATGTTGACCGATTTTGCAAAAAGGATGGAAATGGCTGTGGTGAATACTTTCTTCAAGAAGAAACAGAAGCATAGGGTGACTTATGAAAGCGGAGGTAAGAGCACACAGGTAGACTACATCTTGTGTAGGCGATGTAATTTGAAGGAAGTCAGTGACTGCAAAGTAGTAGTGGGTGAGAGTGTTGCCAAACAGCATAGGATGGTGGTGTGCAGGATGACACTGATGGTGAGAAAGGTAAAAAAGGCAGAGAAGAAGACAAAGTGGTGGAAGCTGAAAAAGGAAGAGTGTCGTGTTGTCTTCAAGGAGGAGTTGAAACAGGCTTTGGGTAGTCAGGAAGTGCTTCCAGAGGACTGGACAACCACAGCCAATGTGATCAGGGAGACCGGTAGGAGAGTACTTGGTGTGTCCTCTGGAAGGAAAGTAGATAAGGAAACTTGGTGGTGGAATGAGGAAGTGCAGGAGTGTGTACAAAAGAAAAGGTTAGCCAAGAAGAAGTGGGACATTGAGAGGACCGACGAGAGTAAACAGGAGTACAGGGAGACACAGCGTAAGGCGAAGGTAGCAGTGTCAAAGGCCAAACAGAGGGTGTATGATGACTTGTATGATAGGTTGAACAGTAAGGAGGGAGAAAATGATCTATACAGGTTAGCACAGCAGAGAAATAGAGATGGGAAAGACATGCAGCAAGTTAGAGTGATAAAGGACAGAGAGGGAAATGTATTGACTGATGACAGAAGTGTGCTGGGAAGATGGAAAGAGTACTTTGAAGAGCTGATGAATGAGGAAAATGAGAGAGAAAAAAGAGTAGAAGGGGTGACCGTTGAGGAGCAGGAAGTAGCAAAGATTAGTAAGGGAGAAGTGAGGAGGGCATTGAAGAGGATGAAGAGTGGAAAGGCAGTTGGCCCTGATGACATACCAGTTGAGGTATGGAAGTGTCTAGGCGAGGTAGCAGTATATTTCCTGACAAGAATATTCAACAAGGTCTTAGAAAGTGAGCAGATGCCAGAAGAATGGAGGAGAAGTGTGCTTGTGCCCATTTTCAAGAACAAGGGAGACGTGCAGAGTTGTGGCAACTACAGAGGGATAAAGTTGATGAGCCATACAATGAAGCTATGGGAAATAATAGTGGAAGCAAGACTAAGGGCAGAGGTCAGCATTTGTGAACAACAGTTTGGTTTCATGCCAAGAAAGAGCACCACAGATGCAGTGTTTGCTTTGAGGATGTTAATAGAGAAGTACAGAGAAGGTCAGAAGGAGCTGCATTGTGCCTTTGTGGATCTGGAGAAAGCATATGACAGGGTGCCGAGAGAATAACTGTGGTATTGTATGAGGAAGTCTGGAGTGACAGAAAACTATGTTAGAGTGGTGCAGGACATGTATGAGAGATGTAAGACAGTGGTGAGGTGTGCTGTCGGTGTGACAGAAGAGTTCAAGGTGGAGGTGGGACTGCATCAAGGGTCAGCTCTCAGCCCCTTCTTGTTTGCTATGGTGATGGACAGGCTAACAGACGAGGTTAGACAAGAATCTCCATGGACTATGACGTTTGCAGATGACATAGTGATTTGTAGTGAGAGCAGAGACCGAGTGGAGGAAAATCTAGAGAGGTGGAGGTATGCCCTGGAAAGGAGGGGATTGAAGGTTAGTCTTAGTAAGACAGAATACATGTGTGTGAACGACAAGGACCCAAGAGGAACTTTGAGGTTACAGGGGGCAGAGATAAAGAAGGTGGAGGATTTTAAGTACTTAGGCTCAACAATCCAGAGCAATGGAGAGTGTGGAAAAGAGGTGAAGAAGCGCGTGCAGGCAGGTTGGAATGTATGGAGAAAAGTGTCCGGTGTGATGTGTGATAGGAGAGTATCTGCAAGAATGAAGGGAAAAGTGTACAAGATGGTGATGAGGCCAGCGATGTTGTATGGTTTAGAGATAGTGGCCCTGGGGAAAAGACAGGAGTCAGAGTTGGAGGTAGCAGAGATGAAAATGTTGAGGTTCTCTTTGGGAGTAACGAGGATGGATAGGATCAGAAATGAGTACATCAGAGGGACAGCACATGTTAGATGTTTTGGAGACAAAGTCAGAGAGGCTAGATTGAGATGGTTTGGACATGTACAGAGGAGGGATAGTGAGTATATTGGTAGTAGGATGCTGAGGTTGGAACTACCAGGCAAAAGGCCCAGAGGAAGACCAAAGAGAAGATTTATGGATGCGGTGAAGGCGGACATGAAGGTCGTTGGAGTAAGAGTAGAAGATGCAGAGGATAGGGAGAGATGGAGGCAGATCATTTGCTGTTCCCTGAAGGGAACAGCCGAAAGGAAAAGAAGATATATATATATATATATATATATATATATATATATATATATATATATATATGTGTGTGTGTGTGTGTGTGTGTGTGCACGTGCATGTATATACACAATACGTGTGTATGTGTGTGTGTGTGTGTGTGTGCGTGCAGATGTAAAGCCCTCTATTATTATATTATTATTAGTATTATTATTATTGTATATAACAATTTTATATTTTTGACTACTGTACATCATAAGACACACACACACACATACACACACACACACACACACACACACACACACACACACACACATATATATATATATATATATATATATATATATATATATATATACATACATACAAACACGTATATAATCTTCTTCTAATATACAGTGTGTGTATATATATATATATATATATATATATATATATATATATATATATATATATATATATATATATATATACGCACCCCTCTCAGTTGACTCCGGGTGAGGGCGGGGTCCACCCTGGACTGCTTACCAGGCCATCACATTATATGCTTGTATTTATTGTAATTCTTTAAAGACATTATTGTTGTTTATTAATGTATGTTTAATTATTTATTTATGGATGCTGATTCAAGGGGATCATTAAAGTCTAATTTGAACACAAGCAAGCCATAACTATATTGCCAATCTTTTTTTTCCAATGT
>CM045729.1:23511079-23668579 GCA_024760905.1 Plotosus lineatus | reverse complement strand
AGGCACCTCCCGTGATCAGTGAAGAGAAAATAGCTTTTGAAGGAAGTGAATGGATTCAATCCAAACCACAATACCTCAAAAACAAGCAAACCTCAAATAACATTGATTTGGACTGAATCTGTGATGGTTATGAAAGGCCCAGGACTGTTATGGATATACAATGAGATTATTATCATGCACATTTAAACAAGATACCCATTATTTCAATAGTTTATGCTTGTAATATGAATTGTTGCTCATGAAGTCTTTGGAGGGTTTGCATGGAATCAGGTGAAGTTTCAGAACCCATAATCCTATAATATACTAGTAATATGACTTTTAAATGGTGCTGGTAAACATTTTTCAAACAATAACACAGAATCATTCGCACTGATTACTGTGTGCTGCAGTAAGAATATTCTGCAATAAAATATTTGTTCATGTTCATCATTCTTGTAAAATATTTTCATTATCACAGATTCAAGATGGGCGCACCTGTGGCTGAGTTTTCTGACACTGCTATCATTGCATAACAGAATTAACCATTACATTACCAAGTCAAAAACTGGTTCTGGATGGTTATTGGGTCAATTAAAGGGTTCTACTTAAATTTATAAACACTGTGTCAGGGTTCTACTTTCAAACTTTTTTTCAGAAATCTATACCAAAGACATCTTCAGGCGCGCAATCGATAAGGGATGTGAACTAAAACCCCTTTTCTTACTCAAGACTTGCTGAAGCCTATCTCGGCCAAAACAAGTGGAAGGGTAGGTACTGTATACCTTTTCAGGCCAAACACACCTGCACACTCACATTCACACGTGGTGCAAATTGGACAAAGCCAGTTAGCCTGTGTTTGGACTGTGGGAGGAAACCAGAGGAAGCCCATGTAACACAGGAGGAGAGCATGCAAACATTGCACTCAGAAATGCCCCTCCCAAGCTCGGGATTTGAACCCAGGACCTTCTTGCTGTGAGGCGGACATGCCATACATTACATCATCATGCAATAACAGAAGCTCCCATTTTATTTTTGTATTATATGAGATAATTTGCAAATCATAGATGATTTCTTCACATCAGAAATATTTAAGCACCTCTGACACATCACGTCACGTTTGCATGACTGAAGTAAACCAATAAACGTATTGCTGCTATTAAAGTCGAACTTACATTTCATGCTACATATTTTTCCTCCCAAAAATAACTTAAAGTTGTAAAATGTTTGAAACGGGACTCACCAGTCATGCGCTCCTTTATTACCGGTACTGGGGGTGCGCAGCTCAGGCGCGTGGTTTGTATAGAGCGCGCTTTCTGTCGAGAAGCTGGAGCGCAAATGAGACAGGGCACGCGCTCTGTGGGCGGGGCAAAGCTCTGCCTGTTCCCGAACCTCATCGACTTCTATCTAAACCTGGACACTTTAATACAACTGAAAAAAAAAAAATAAAATCCATCATATCCATCCTTATAAATTACGGACTTTTATTATAAGGCTATTTATAAGCAATACTGGTCTTAATTCGATTATACTCAACAATGAATTCTCATCTTATGCAATATATTACAAAGATGTGTTTTTGTCCTATTTGCTTTTTTTATTTATATAAATTAATTTAATCTAGCCAATTATTATTTAACAACATTTAAAAAAAATTTTTTACCTAGTAGCCATCCTGCATTTTTATGTATCCTGATGGAAGTCATGCACCTTAATGCCCGGTTTGTCTGCCCAGTCGTCTCAATAATTCATTATAATTGCAGGGCCATCTGCTACATTTGTCTGTATGGCTCGTGCCGTCCTCGTGCTTTGAATACGAGCCCGAAAATAAGACCCTCGGGACTTCATGGTGCCGCAGATTTCAAATAACGCGCTTTTATTTCTGGCATGCGCAGAACGGTGACGCACCAGCCAAGCTGCGATAAATATGTGCGGCCAATATAGGCTTGGATAAGGAACAAAGATGCCGTGTAACTTTCAAGTAACTGACATATTCCACTCATTCGTCGAGTCCAGACGCAGGAGCATCATTTCTCAAAAGAGTCTGCAAGTCTGACGTGGGAGTAAATCCTGCAATTCTATTGGTGGGAACGACGGCGACGCTCCTCAATGTCACAAAGTTTGTAGTTGAATGGGGGTGGGTGATCTTTTTGCGTAAAGTTATACATCAGCAGCTGTTCACTTTATTTTGGCTTGATGTTTGGCTTGGGTTTTTTTTTTGTCTTAATAAAGGCAAATTGTATGTTTTGATGCTATTAGCAGGGGGAAATGTGTGGTAGGGGGTGAGGGGTGAGGGTGGGGCGAGCTGCACCTTCCCTTCCTCCACATTCATGGCTGAAGTTCCCTTGAGCAAGGAACCTAACCCTCACCCTCTCTCCTGGAACTGCAATGTGTGTGTGTTCACTTTGGATGGGTTTAATGCAGAGGCAATAATTTCCCTTGCTGGATTATTGCAAAATTTAAAAAAATAATAAATAATAAATAAATTACATTTCAGAAGATTTGTATTATGACAAATGCCTGGTTAGATGTAGACTGGATCACTTATAGGCTTGGGTTGTGTTCTAATACACAACAATACACTAAATGGGAACATAGAATCATTTTCATTCAATATTTAATCATGCTGGGCAGTGGTGGTCTAGTGGTATAGGGCGCTGGATCGCTGATCCAAAGGTTGGGGGTTCGAGTCCCACTCTCCACAAGGTTGTCACTGTCCCCCCCAGTGCAGCTAACTGGGTTATCAAAGGCCGGCCATGTCTCTCACTGTCTATGGTGAGAGGCATGTAAAAGAACCATTTCTGACTTTCGATAAGAGTAGCTGCAAAGCCGTCGGCGTGTTTCCGCCCTGCGATGGCCTGGCAAGCTGTCCAGGGTATACTCTTCCCTCGACCGGAGTTGGCTGGGATGGGCACCAGCCTCCCCGCAACCCTAATTGGGATTAAGCGGTTACAGAAAATGAACCGAACTGATGAACTCATGCTTGAGCCATTTAGTGTTAATTACATGTTTATTAAAACAGCTCAATGTTATCTAATCGGAGGTTCTCTCTCTCAAACACTCACACACACACACACACATTCACACACACAAGCTTATAGTGTACATCCACTTCACTGGAATGGCTTGGGCGTTTTTTTTTTTTTGTAGAATTTCCATATTCTCCCCATATGGAATAACTCTGGGTCTCCTCCAGGTACTTTGGTGTCCATGGACAGTCTACAGATATGCACATTAGGCTAATTGGCTCTTCCAAATTGCCCATAGATGTAAGTGTATGTTTGTTGCCTCTGTGATGGTCTGACAATTTGTTCAGGGAGTACCCTGCGTTTGCCCTGTGTCAGCAGAGATAGGCTCCAGCCTTCAAACAACCCTAATAGGAGTAGTTCAGCAAATGAGTGAGTGATTCAACACACACTACATAGAAGTCACACCATCTGCAAAGCACATGGAACATCTGTGCACAATAGCAGACATTCACAAACTAGAGTCAGTTTAGGCTTGGGAAGCTCAGATTTGGATCGCTTACTGATTGGACTCTTGAAGCTTGGTGCATAACATCATCCCAAGCTCTGTCAGGTGAATATAATGTTTTGTGAGCCTATACAGAACACCCATGTTTTAAATTGGGTCATCATGGCAAATGCTATATTTGAACAATTCATAGTTAAACTCAAGAGATTTATTTGACTCAGATAATGTAATGGCTTACAGTAAATATTTAAAGTCTTGGGATAAAAGATTTTCAGACATTTTAAAGTTTTTTACACCCATTTATGTCCTTTTAAAGACAGTTTTTAATAGCGATAGTTTAAAGATTCTTTTTGAAACCCCTTCAATCGAACGATACATGAGAGGAAAACTATGGTTTCTTAAATATTTGTGCTAAGATGAAAAGATTCTCAGAACACATGAAATGCCAAACCTTAAGGGATATAGAGATCTCCACATAGACTTTGACTCCTTTTGGCCAAAAACAATAATCAAAGTAAAAGGTAAGATTAGAAAAAAAGCAAGTCAATAATTATTCATTGATGATTCATTTGCTGCATGTCTGTCTCAAAGGTTGATTTTGCATGTGTCTTCCTCTGGGTACTCCAGTTTCAAATAGCCACCTCTAAGTGTAAGTGTGAATGGTTGTGTGAAGGTTGGCCCTACGATGGCAAAGTGAGCTGTCCAGGGTGTGCCTCATCCATGCCCAGAAATGGATGCCAGCCTCACCATGACCCTAATCAGGATAAAGCATCTTAAAAATTAATGAATGAATAAACATACATTAGCATTAGAATATACATTTGCTAAACTATATAATTCTGTTATCGTTTCAGGAAGGACGAAGCCTATCTCAGCTGACTCGAGTCGAGTCAAAAGTAGGGGACACATTGAATAGCTTCCTACTTTAATTCAGGGCCAACACACACACACACACACACACACACACACACACACACTTGCACCTAGAGGCAAATTGCAAAAGCCATATACATTCTTTATTTGAGTCTAAAATCAGAAACTCGCAAAATATTTGACCTCATGCAGTCATGGGGTTCATGTAACCAAACACATATGAAAAATCAGAATGCTGGGGAAAATGTAATCTCAGTGACATTGACCATAGTTCTTTTATAGGTTTTTTTAGTATTTCAGAACCTTCTGATCTCTTAAGAGTTATTTTTCTCTTAGCCAGGAACAGGAATCAGAGGTTACAGTAGGCTCTGTCTCACCAAAACTGGACAGTTGAGACTTGACAAAAAAAACCACTAGGAGAAGTTTTCTCAACTTTCCAGTGTACCAAGTCAATGCAAAATCCTCATTCTCTCACTCATTTGCTGAACCACTTAATCTTACTACGGGAGTTGGGGTGTGGCTGAAGCCTAACTCTGGGTGGAGGTGGAATGCACTCTGAACTGCCTGCAAGTACAGTATATATCAGTAAGGCCAATACTCAACCATTCACACTCAAATCCACACTTGGGGCAATTTGGAACAACTGTACCAGTTAGAATAATGTGCATGTCTTTAGAAGGTAGGAGGATATTGGCATACCCAGAGAAAATCCACACAAATACAGGGAACACATGCACCCTGAACAGCTTGCCTGCTTGCCAACACAGATCCTACATACACACAACCACTCACACTTTCGCCTAGGGGCAGTTTGGAATAGCCAGTTAGTATAATGTGCATGTCTTTAAACCGGGGAGGAAACTAGAAGTCCCGGAGTAAATCCATGTGGGCACAGGGAGACTACACACCCTGAAAACTTGTTTGCCACTAGAATACCCAAGTGGAACTAATCAAACTCTACATAGAAATATGTACATTGGGACTCAAACCCAGGACTTTTTTGCTGTGAGGTGAACGTAGTAACCACTACACCACCATGTTGTCCCCAGTGTAAAAACCTACATAATGGTAATAATAAAAAAAAATTAATGGATGCTACTTCCAACATTCTCTTAATGGCTATGCTCCGGAAGACCTCTGGAGGCCCACGGGCCCCATTTTACCAACCAGTGTTTTAGACTATTTAGCCACAGACTTATAGAATTTTGGTGAAATATGATACTACATATTCAATTAATTCAATTGATCTTGCTGATAATATAATATAATTATTTAATTTCTTAAGCGATATGATTTCATGACTCAGCTTGTGGCAGCATGGTGGCATAGTGGCTAGCACATCTGTCTCACAGCAAGAAGGTCCCGGGTTTAATTCCCAGCGTGGACATGTCTGTGTGGAATTTGCATGTCCTCCCCATGCTTGCGTGGATTTCTTCCGGGTACTCTGGTTTCCTCCCATAGTCCAAAAAAAAAAAAACATGCACAGTAGGTTAATTGTCTGTTCTAAACCATCCTTAGGTGTAAGTGTTGACCCTGTGATAGCCTGGAGAGCAGTCCAGGATGTACCCTGTGAGAGTTGGCTGAGATGGGTGCCAGCCTCCCTGTGACTCTGATTAGGATTAAGTGGTTCAGAATATGAATGAATGAATCTACTTGATAGCAATTGCCAAAAAATGACATTGTAGTAATGTTTTAATATTAAAAAATAAAAATCATGATTGCAACTGCAGACTAAATAAGGATAAATATCTAGTGCTTCAAAGAGCTCTTGGTTCTCTCAAGTGTGTCTCTATGTTGCCTCCATACCATAAAAATCTTCCTTGCTGTTATCACGCTTATTGGTGCACTGGTGCTTTGAGGCGATCTGTATTTTAAAACATTCATAAAGAAAAATTTCACACATGTATGCCAGACAAATAATGGTATAACCATTCATTCATTCATTTTCTGTAAACACTTAATTCTAATTAGGGTCACAGGGAGGCTGACACCTATCCCAGCAAGGGCAGAGTACACCCTGCACAGCTTGCCAGGCCTTCACAAGGTAGAAACACACTGACGGCTACTCAGCCTACTCTTGTCGAAAGTCAGCAATGGTTCTTTTACATGCCTCACATCATAGACAGTGAGAGACATGGCTGGCATTTGATAACCTAGTTCGCTGCACCGGGGCCAGTGTTGTAGTGGGTAGGATGCTGCACTCATGATCGGGAGGTTGTGTGTTCAAATCCCAGTTAGATCCCCACTGTGCTAAGGCCCCTGAGCAAGGTCTTAACCACAAATGTGCCTCTGTTTACCCAACAGTATAAATGGGTACCAGTAAAAATATACAGTACTGCAAAGGTAACCTGCGATGGACTAGCATCCCATCCAGGAGGAGTTGTACTCCTAGTTGCTTCACGCTATGGAAACCGAGGATAAGCACCCGTCCGATGGGCCACTATGGCTTGGGTGTAAAAAAAAGCCCAGTGGACTTTACCTTAGCTGCACTAGGGGGACAGTGAAAACCTGTTCATAGTGGGGCTTGAACCCCCAACTTTAGGATCAGTGATCCAGTACCTTTACCACCAGGCCACCAATGCCCAGATATAACCATGAAAACTACTCCTTCATTTTTTTCATATATTACTCAAACTGCTAAGTTATATTAGTGTTGAAAGGAGGCTGGAGCCTATCTTAACCATCTCTGGGAAATGACAGATTACAGCCTGAACAGCTCACATGTTTTTACATTACATTTACAGCATTTAGCAGACACTCTTTTCCAGAGCGACTTATTAGAAGTGCTTGAAAGTATCTGTCAGTGAATATATCCTTATACTGGTTTTTAGAACACAGACTAAGTATATCATCACTCAAACTCCAGAACTCAGGTAGTAGGTGTTATGTGGGTTTCCCCCTTTTTTCTTTCTTTTTTTTTGTGGAGTGTGTTTGTATATAACATAGAACTTAATCTAAATACTGCTAAGAAAGGTTTCAGCTGTCCAGATGTCCAGAGTAAGTTCAGTCCATCACCTTGGGGCCAAAACAGAGAAGCGTTTAGATGCATTTTTCTCTTGTCCCTTAGTAGAGGGAGGGATCAGTCTTGCAAGTGCAATAGGATCTGAGAGCATGTGGTGCAGTGTGAGGTGTGATATGCTTTGAGGTATGAAGGTGCAGGTCTATTTTTTACTTTGTAGGCAAGCATTTTGTGTTTTAAATCTAATGCGAACAGCTACAGGAAGCCAATGAAGAGATTGTAGCAGTGTTGTGGTGGGAGAAAATTTGGGAAAGCTGAAAACAAGAGGTGCAGCTAGATTCTGGATCATTTGCAGAGGTCAAATAGTACTTAACGGAGACTTGTCAGGAGTGAATTGCAGTAATCTGGTCTTGAGATGGCAAGGGTGAGTGGGAATGAATTAGCTGGGATGGACATCAATTCAGTCTTGCTGTCAATTGCAGGGCCAACACATCGACAACCATTTACATTCCCATGTGGACAATTTAGAACAGCCAGTTCCTCATCGTGCTCGGGACTCATCTATTTATTCAGTCATTTTATGAAACGCTTGATACAAATTAGGGTCACGGGGAGGCTGGCACCCATCTTAGCCGACTTCTGAGCAGGGCAGAAACACGCTTACTTCTATGCAGCTTACTGACGAAAGTCAGCAATGGTTATATGCCTCTCACTATAGATGCCTCTGCATGGGGGGGGCAGAAGCGGCAACTGTTGACAGTGGGGCTTAAACCCTCAACCTTGGGATAAGTAATGTGGGACCTTACTATTGGGTCACCACTGCCCTGACTTGAATGCAGGATCTACATATTGTGAGGTAGATGTGTTTACCAGTACATTACTATACCACTCTGCAAAAATGCAAAAATATTCTGCCTCTATGCTGAGAGGCATGTAAAAGAACAATTGCTGACTTTTGTCAAGAGGATGATGATAGCCGTGAGCATGTTTCTGCCCTGAGATGACCTGGCGAGTTATCCAGCGAGCGCTGCTCTCGCCCAGACGAGGTTGAGATAGGTGCTAGCCTCCCCACGACCCTGAATAGGATTAATCGGTTCAGAAAATGAATGAATGAATGAATGAATGCCATCCATGATATTAAGTTTAGTAAAGATTATTATAGAAAATACTCCACTATTTGCAGTAGGGTTCTAGTTCAGATTTGAATATTCAATTAAATGTAAACACAGTATTATTCTGAGGTTTCCAGCTGTAATTCTGACTACAGCTTATAAAGCCCGAGGTAAACAAATAACCTGATTACAAGTCTAAGCATAATAATTTGTATGAACTCCTATTTGATATACACAAATCAGCCCATTGACCAAAAAATATAGCACTATTGACCGGAAATACAAGTATAGCGAAGCGGCACGAGTTCCTTATGTTCCCTGCTGTATCAGGGAAGGTTCAGGGCTGTACTCTCACATGCACAGATGGGATACCCACGCCATAAATATGCATAAAGACGGCGTCAAACCGAAATCATCCTCTGGGTGTTTTTTTCCCCTCAGGAGTCGGTGGGTAACACGAAGCTTGCGTTAACTGTTCCACCGTTACGCACCAGACGCGCGCGCACCATCTCATTCAGCACTAAAACTGAACTAAAACAAGTTTCATACGATTTATATCAAATTAAAAATCACACACCAGTGACACAAACTTGCTGCATATAAGTGGGACAGGGTTGTTGGGGGGGTGGGTGGGGGGGGGGCTGGTCGGTGGCACGATGGCGCGCGCAGTGGTGGAAGGAGCAGATGTCCATCTGGCGCGCATTACTGGCTCGTGCCGAGCGCGTGAGACCAGTATCCATTAGAAATGACGTTACCAGCCATGGACTTTTTCGGTCTTGCATGCGTGTGAATAATAAAAAAAAAGAGCAAATAATTATTTACTTTATATGCACTCGGTAATAGCGCAGGCCATCGACCCACAGCTTTAAATATTATTGGATGAGATTTGGCGTAATGCTCATTGGCGAGTGCGTGCAGTAGATTTATTTTAACTGAACACTCAGCAAAGCAAATTCTCCACGGTATTTCTTATCAAGGCTTCTTCTTGACTCATAAAAGCCCATCCCTTCCCCCAATATAGATAATCACATACGTAGTTTGTAGATAGCAAAACGTCACCATACAAACAACTTCAGCCAATCAGAATTGTTGCAAGGTTTATACCAACGCATATACGTATATGCATCTGGCGTGGCTTGGGTAGCTGAATGTTTGGAACTCAATATAGGCTACTTGACCCTGTGCCATATGATATAGCAGTCATAGTTAAACCTATAAATATGCCATTTCAAATTAATGCCACTTTATTATTGTTGTTGTTTTTAATTGTACCTTTTTTTAAACCAAGTTTAACAATACACAACTGGAAACTTGCTGAAGCCAGAATTCTACCTTGTGAAGCCAAAATATTTCTAAAGTTTTTTTATAGAGCCATAAAGGTAGACTATTTGTTTTAAAGAGTATGGCAAATATTTGACATAATAATAATAATAATAATAATAATAATAATAATAATAATAATAATAATAATAATAATAATAATAATAATAATAATAATAATAATAATAATAATAATAAGAAGAAGAAGAAGAAGAAGAAGAAGAAGAATGGCACAGTGGCATAGTGTTTGCACGTCCAACTCGTAGCAAGAGGGTCTGGGTTCGAGTCCCAGGCTTTGTTTGTGGAGTTTGCATGGGTTTCCTCCGGGTACTCTGGATTCCTTTCACAGTCCAAAAACATGCACAGCAGCCTAACTGACTGTTCCACATCGTCTCTTAGGTGTGAATGGTTGTATAAGTGTTCGCCCTGGCCAGAGTTGGCCGAGATAGACACCAGCCTTTACAATTCCAATACATAAGTTGCTTCTGAAACATGAAAAGTGGAAAAAAAATAAACATTTGGTATTTTGGGCAGAAAACATTGAAGCACGTTATGTGACTAAGATAGCTGCATGAGGCTGTAGAGGTTATCACCTCACAGCAAGAAGGTCCTGGGTTCGAATCCGAGGCTTGGCAAAGGTGTTTCTGTCATTTATGTTCTTCCTCTGCCTGCATGGGTTTCCTCAGGGTACTCCGGTTTCCTTCCACACTCCCATGTACATTAGGCTGTTCTGAATTGCCTCTAGGTGTGAAGGTAAATGATTGTGTGTGTGTGTGTGTGTGTGTGTGTGTGTTGACTCTGTTGGACTGGCTTGCTGTTGTACCCAGGCTCGTGTTGGCTGCGATAGGCTCCAGCCTCGGCGTGGCCATAGTATAATGAAGCAGTTCATCAAGTGAGTGAGTACTGTATATGTAAATAATTCCACTATATGTCAAAATGTGTGAAACATAAAGAGAAGTGTCTTAAGACCACATATATTTCACATCACGTGATATCAAATGAGTTTTAAGGGGTCCGTGCCAGGTCACACAAGATATGGTTTATTATAAATCAACGCATGCGCATTAAATATTTTAAAACGCTAAACTAACTAAAATAAAACAGCAAAAAACTCTTCAAGAAAACCACCAGAATGAGACAGTCAGAGTCATACGGTCCGAAAGCCCGGCACGTGCCACCAGTTCAGATTAAAACTCGATCATCCAATCAGCAGATGGCTGTCAAAAAGCGCGCGAGGTCTCTTCCAGCTTCACCCTCCTCCTTCACCCTGAGCCACAATAAGATTCGGGACACGCCCCCTGACGCTCAAGGGTGCTATATAAGACAGAGACTCGTCTCAACAGCTACAAACCATCCTGGACTTCCTGGAGGTCTCATCCAAAACAAACATGACTCCCAACATCTCCACCGACTCCTTCAGCTCCAGCATGACTGTGGCTCAGAGGAAACAGGCAAACGAGCTGAGAAAGGTGAAGATGAGCTCTGGTTCTAAATTACCCGAAAGATAATGAATGATGTCACTCTTCATTACATGTCATTAATGCTTTCAAATTGTTCTTTGTTGTTATTGCAGACTCTGAAACCTCTAATGGAGAAAAGAAGGCGCGCGCGCATCAATGAGAGCCTCAGCAAGTTAAAGGAGCTGATTGTCCCTCTGGTCGGCAAAGATGTAAGCAGATCTATTTAAAAGTGGAAATTCCTGTATATACATATATACATATCTATAAGAATAGCATCCTAATGTTTCCCAATTCTTTCTATTAGACCTCCCGCTATTCAAAGCTGGAGAAAGCTGATATCTTGGAAATGACCGTTAGGTTCCTCAAAGAACTTCCATCTTCACCAATCACAGGTAATAACGCGACTGCATCTGACATATATATATATATATATATATATATATTTTTTTTTTTTTCAAACCTGTGTTATTTGACCAATTAGCCCACAGTACAGCTAATCATACCGTCCCTTTCTCCCCCCAGCTCAAGTGGACGGTTATAGAAAGGGTTATGAAACGTGCCTGCATCACGTCTCGACTCTCCTCCCGAGCACGAGCCTCGATCAGGAAGCCTGCGCGCGCGTGCGCGACTTCATCCAGCAGTCGAAGTACTCGAGCGCTCCAGCCTGTAGCACATGCAGTGCGCGCGCCTCCAGCGCGCTTTCACCGATCCAACAGGAACGGCGTTCACTTCCAAGTGAAAACCGCACGAGCAACACCGAATCAGTTTCCGGGAGAATTCAACAAGCTGCGCCGCAGATTGCCTCTGAAACCGTGTGGAGACCCTGGTAGAAGCAACAGTCAACCCATAGGGCAAATGATTCACTCTGAACTTTGAATACTATATATATATATATATATATATATATATATATATATATATATACATATATATATATATATATATATATATATATATATATATATATATTTTTTTTTTTTTTTACTTATTTTTTTCTAAGTAGAATTTATTGTGTCATGCATACCATAAGCTCTTTAAAACTGGCTATAGAATAAAGTTTTAATAATAATAATAATAATAATAAGAAGAAGAAGAAGAAGAAGAAGAAGAAGCCAGTAAGCACAGATCATGGATATAGACAATGTAAGAGACTTAATGCAATCCTCTATGGGGTGTCAAGACATGAGTTGTAAACAACACAATTGTAAACCCCACGGGTTCTAATGTAGTTCATGAGGCTTGCACGATTGACTTTTGTATATTTGGTCTGTGCAAAGAAAAGGTAAACACTGTGTGTTAAAAGGAGTAAAATCAATGGATCTCTGTGACTTTTCAAAGTTATTGTCAATTAGGCAAGATAAAATAAATAAATAAATCCATTTGCCACCCAAAAAACAAATGTGTGAGTTATTTTGCTTCCTTTATACTAGTACACACTGCAGCTTCAAAATCAATAAATTAAATAATAATACCAATCAAAGGGGATATCTGGTAAAGCTTTATCTTTCTAAGGTCTGTTTCTATCTAATGCAAATAAAATATGCTAAAGGCTCATTATAAAGCAAAGGACATTTCTATTAATGCATATATTAAATGTAAGTGTGATTCAGTGATTAAAATAAACATAGGTCTAGCCCAGAGCTTAGAGCTAAACTAAAACATTTTGTTCAGGATTGTTTACACAGTACTGTACTTTGTGACTTCCAGTGCAGCTAACTGGGTTAACAAAGGCCAACCGTGTCTCTCAATGTCTCTGATGAGCGGCCTGCCAAAGTACTCTTTTCTTTTCGTGAAGAGCTAGCTGTCAGTGTGTTTTTACCCTGTGATGGCCTGGCGAGCTGTCCAGGGTGTGCTCTGCCAGCGCCTAGAGTCGGGTGAGATGGGTGCCAGCCTCTCCGTAACCCTAATTAGGATTAAAGGGTTCATAAAATGAATGGATGAATGAATGAGTACATTGTGATTCATGAATGTGATTGGTCCAAAAGGGTAAATCCATTTTCTGTAACAATCGCTCTGATAATAATGCCAACTGCATCTTTCCCTTTTTTTTTTTTTTTTTTTTTTTTTTTTAAATATGCTGCAATCTCCCAAGGGAAATTTGTCTAAGCATTCAATCTATCCAAAGTGAGCACACACACACACACACACACACACACACACACACACACACACACACACACACACACACACACACACACACACACACTGGAAGCAGTTGGCTGCCACACCCTGCAGCGCCTGGAGAGCAGTTAGTTGGAGGGAAGGTGCCTTGCTTAAGGGCACTTCAGCTGTGAAGGTGGAGGAAGGGGAAGGTGCTGCTCACATCCCTCGCCATCACGCATTTTTCTGCCAGTTTGAGAATTTATATATTTTTAATATATACTTAAGTACATTGGATGTTTTTTGTTTTTATAATAAACCTCATGTGAATTAGCAGGCAGTTGTATGCAAGATGCAATAAAGCTTATATGTAATAAATGGGCGAAACTGAAAAGACTTGTGGGAAATAGGGCTTTGCATTTTTTTTTTAATTTCTCAGAAACAAACTTCATCCTAAAGAAAGGTATCTTCTCAGCTGATGTCAGGTGACAGTGTGCTACATCTTGAACAGCTCACAGTCTGTCCATTGCAGGTTCAATACTCACATAACCAGTCTCACTCACACCTATGGGACAGACAATTAGAAAATGCACATGTCTTTGGACTATGAAGTAAAACCCATGCAAGCGCAAGGAGAACATGCAAACTCCACAAAGAAACATCCTCAACCACCCAGTGCTGCCCGAGTAACAGAACAGCTGAGTCTTTCTGTATTATGTTAGCCTAGCCGTAGGTGGAAAGCCTCCAGAAATCCGTCTTGGGAGATTCAAATTTTGAAGAAAGAGGGAGGGAGAGGGGCAAAAAAACACAGAAGAGTGTTTTCTGACCCACTAATCACAGCAGAAATTCTGAAAAGATGTCACTAAATGATGGGCAAATGACGATAAAGAAAATCTTTTCTTTAGTATTTCAAGCAATAGACATCCTTGCGACATATGGACGCACTGGAGTACAGCCAACATGATTCTGGAACAAACAGAGTCACACTTTTTCATTTTGGCCACTGGGATTGAAACTCATTCATTCATTTTCTAAGGCACTCAATTCTAATTAGGGTAGTGGGGAAGCTAGAGCCCATCGCAGCCGACTCCGGACGAGGGCGGAGAACACCTCGAACAGCTCGCCAGACCACTTTAGGGGCTACACACATACAGCTATTGACACTCTCACCTACTAGGTGCAATTTGGAAGAGCCAATTAGTCTACTGTGGATGTTTGTGGACTGTCGAATGAAACCAAAGTACCCGGAGAGAACCCAGACAAGCACTGGAAACTTCGCACAGAAATGCTCAAGTTGAGAATTGAACCCAGGACCTTCTTGCTGTGAGGTGGATATGCTAAAGGAAATGAAAAAATGATGATTAAATTGCAGATTGGTGCTAGTTTTTGAGACATGATAGTGGATCAGGACAGTTGACCCTGACATAGGAATCATAAAGAAGTCACTAAATACATCTCTGTCTGATTGAGATTTCTTTTCGGCTTGTTCCCTTTTTCAGCGGTCGCCACAGCGAATGATTCACACTTTTGATTTGGCATAGGTTTTTACGTCAGATGCCCTTCCTGACACAACCCTTTGGTAAGGAACAGAAACATGCTGACGGCTTTGCTGCCTACTCTTTACAAAAGTCAGCAATGTTTTTTTTTTTTTACATGAACCTCTCACCATAGACAGTGAGAGACATGGCCAGCCTTTGAAAACCCAGTTAACTGCACTGGGGGGACAGTGACGATCTTGTGGAAAGTGGGACTCAAACCCCCAACAGCGATCCAGCGCCTTATACCACCAGGCCACCACTGCCCGACATCTTTGACTGAATCTAGGAATATATTTCAGGTAAATAGGTTAAATGGTGGAACATTTCTTTCAGGCGCAGTAGGTCATGGGTTCAAAGCCTGGACACAGTGGGAGTTTGATATGTACCGAATTTTCCACCTAAATTTGTTTTATAACAATGATTTGCTAATATATGGTATAAATATGATAATACATGATTATACATACATGATTATGATTGCATCACATTGTCCCTAGAAGTCACAAATGATGCAACATTAACTCGGTTAACACATTTTCTATCACTTTGCTGGATAGATTGCTCAATATCAACTCTAGAAACCAACCGCATATAGCTTTATCCTGCATATAATAATGTAGACTACAAATAAAAAAAAACTTAAATATCTTGGAAATTGTAGCCAATTAGCCATTTTTATTGCTTTACGTAAAGTATTTCATTTCAGCTTACCAAAATCAATCATAAATAGCATGATTTGTTTCTGAAGCAGTCAACTTCTAAAAATTTGTATATCAGTGTTATCAGATCCATGTGGTGTGTTTCAGTCAACATAAACATTTAAGAACTGCCCGATGCTTCATACCCCCAGTGCAGGTAACTGAGTGATCAAAGGCCAGCCATGTCTCTCACTGTCTGTTGTGAGAGGTTCATGTAAAAGAGCCATTACTAACTTTGTCAAGAGTAGCTGCATAGCTGTCAGCGTGTTTCTGCCCTGCGATGGCCTGGCGAGCTTTCCAGGGTGTATTCTGCCCTCGGCCAGAGTCTGTTAAAATTGGCGCCAGAATCCCTGCGATCCGAATTAGGACTATAAGTTTCAGAAAATAAACAAATGAATGAATTTCTAGGTGCAGTCGTGGTATTGAGGTGTTCTGGTTTGGTGGCCATAGAATCTCATCTCTGCTTTTTGTGGCTGATGTCGTCCTTTTGATTTCATCAAGCTGGGACCTCCAGCTCTCATTGGAGTGATTTGCAGCTGAGTGCATAGCAGCCGGGATGTGAATCAACACTTCCAAGTCCAAGGCCATGGTTCATAGCCGGTAAAGGATTTTAAGTATCTTGGGGTCTTGTTCACCGGTGAGGGTAGGTTTGAGCATACGATCAACAAGTGGATAGGTGTAGCCTCTGTTGTAAAGTGGGGCTTGTATTGGTCTGTCTTGGTGAAAAGGAAGCTGATCTGGAATGCAAAGCTCTCAATTTACCAGTCGATCAACGTTCCAACACACCTCAAGCTTTGGGTAGTGACAGAAAGAGCTTAGGCTGCTGCTCCCGTGACCCGACCCGGATTAAGCAGAAGGAGAAGAAGATGATGATCTCTTCTCCAAGCTTCTATTTATGGAAGGACACATAAATGAAAGCACCCTGGTGAGTTAGAAAAATTCAACACCCAAATCCAAATTTCTTTTTCAGGTGATTATTTAACCTTATAGAAAAGATCAGCATTACAATCAATCACACAAAAGAAGCTGTTTCGAGAAACGACCTTGAACACCTTCTACCAGCTCTACATTAGGTTATATAAAGCCCATTCGTTTCTGATTGGTCTACCATCCTCTTGCTTTAAACTCTGACTGGTAGGCATGTGTCATCCCTGATTGGTATGAGAACCCCTTGTTAACCATTGCTTTTTCTGAGGAACAGCATCATATGTTAAGTTGACCATGAAGGGTCTGGTACTCAATGCCCCCACCACCGATTAGGATAAACATGTTTCTTTTCAAGGTCTGACATTTTGTTCCAGTGTTCCACGTTCAAGATCAACAACTCACTTCAGTGAATAAACACTTCAGACAATTGCTCTTCTATAGGTATAAAGGCAGTGGTGGCCTGGTGGTAAAGGGCATTGGATCGCTGATCCTAAGGTTGGGGGTTTGAGTCCCACTCTACACATGGTTCTCACTTACCACCCCCAGTGCAGCTAACTGGGTTATCAAAGGCTGGCCATGTCTCTCACTGTCTATGGTGAGAGGTTCATGCAAAAAAAAAAAAAAAAACATTGCTGACTTTCGTAAAGAGTAGCTGCAAAGCCGTCAGCATGTTTCTGCCCCTTGCTAAAAGGGTTGTGTCAGGAAGGGCATGACATAAAAACCTATGCAAATCAGATGATTCGTTGTGGTGTCCCCTGGGAAAAAAACGGAAAAAGCCGAAAGGAAAAGATGAAGCTCTAGGTATAATCTTGAGCAATTTAAATTTGGCATTTGGTATTTGAGAATGGTTTAGTGAGTGTTGGCCTTGTGATGGTCTGATGAGCTGCCCAGGGTGTACCCTGCCCTCGCCCAGAGTTGGTTGAGATGGGTGCCAGCCTCCCTGCCACCCTAAATAGGATTAAGCAGGTCAGAAAATGAATGGATGAATGAATGAATTTAAATCTATATTTAATTAGAAGTGACTTCATTGGACAGTTCTCCATTTCAAGATTACAAATGTCTTTAAATATATAAAACATGATCATTTATTCCAACCATATTACAAGTTATTCATTTTATTAACTGCTTTAGTTGTAATTAGGGTCATGGGGAGGCTGGCACCCATCTCAGCCAACTCTGGGTAAGAACAGAGTACACTCTGGACAGCTCAGCTTGCCAGGCCATCACAGGACCAACAATCACAATGCAGACCACCTCAGGCAACAGATACAGCCATTCACAGTCAAACTCAAACCTAGGGGCAACCCAGAACAGCAAATTATTCTGATGTGCATGTTTTGTTTTTTTGTTTTTTTACTAAGCCACTGGGCTACCAAGCAATGCAGCCATGAGGCGGGGGGGGGGCACTAACCAGTGTCTCTCCCCCTTATGCCGGTCCCAAGCCCGGATAAATGCAGAGGGTTGCGACAGGAAGGGCATCCAGCGTAAAACTTCTGCCACATTTAAAAATGCAAATGATCAAAACAAAATTCATACCGGATCGGTCGAGGCCCGGGTTAACAACGACCGCCATCAGTGCTGTCAACCAACAGGGTGCTGATGGAAATTGGACTACTGTTGGTCGAAGACGTCGAAGAAGGAGAGGCGGGAGGCGTGTCCGTAGGCAGAGAGAGAAGAGGAAATGCGTGAGCCTCGGACTGAGAGTAGGGACTTTGAATGTTGGAACTATGCAAGGAAAAGATAGGGAGCTGGCTGACATGATGCAGAGGAGGAAGGTGGACATACTGTGTGTTCAGGAGACAAGGTGGAAAGGTAGAAAGGCTAAAAGCTTAGGAGCAGGGTTTAAACTGTTTTATAATGGTGTGGATGGGAAGAGAAATGGAGTAGGAGTCATCTTGAAGGAGGGGTTTGTCAGGAATGTTCTAGAAGTGAAAAGAGTGTCAGACAGAGTGATGAGTCTCAAGTTAGAAATTGAAGGTGTGATAGTCAATGTTGTTAGTGCTTATGCCCCACAGGCAGGATGTAAGCTAGAAGAGAAGGAGAGATTCTGGAGTGAGTTAGATGAAGTGATGCAGAGTACCCCAGAGGTGAAAGAGTGGTCATTGGAGCAGACTTCAATGGACATGTTGGTGCAGGCAACAGAGGGGACGAGGAAGTGATGGGCAGGTTTGGTATCCAGGACAGGAACACAGAAGGACAGATGTTGATCGATTTTGCAAAAGGATGGAAATGGCTGTGGTGAATACTTTCTTCCAGAAGAAACAGAAGCATAGGGTGACTTATGAAAGCGAAGGTAAGAGCACACAGGTAGACTACATCTTGTGTAGGCGAGGTAATTTGAAGGAAGTCAGTGACTGCAAAGTAGTAGTGGGTGAGAGTGTTGCCAAACAGCATAGGATGGTGGTGTGCAGGATGACACTGATGGTGAGAAAGGTGAAAAGGCAAAGGTAGAGCAGAAGACAAAGTGGTGGAAGCTGAAAAAGGAAGAGTGTCGTGTTGTCTTCAAGGAGGAGTTGAAACAGGCTTTGGGTAGTCAGGAAGTGCTTCCAGAGGACTGGACAACCACAGCCAATGTGATCAGGGAGACCGGTAGGAGAGTATTTGGTGTGTCCTCTGGAAGGAAAGTAGATAAGGAAACTTGGTGGTGGAATGAGGAAGTGCAGGAGTGTGTACAAAAGAAGAGGTTAGCCAAGAAGAAGTGGGACATTGAGAGGACCGAAGAGAGTAAACAGGAGTACAGGGAGACACAGCGTAAGGCGAAGGTAGCAGTGTCAAAGGCCAAACAGAGGGCGTATGATGACTTGTATGATAGGTTGAACAGTAAGGAGGAGAAAATGATCTATACAGGTTAGCACAGCAGAGAAATAGAGATGGGAAAGACGTGCAGCAAGTTAGAGTGATAAAGGACAGAGAGGGAAATGTATTGACTGATGACAGAAGTGTGCTGGGAAGATGGAAAGAGTACTTTGAAGAGCTGATGAATGAGGAAAATGAGAGAGAAAAAAGAGTAGAAGGGGTGACCGTGGAGGAGCAGGAAGTAGCAAAGATTACTAAGGGAGAAGTGAGGAGGGCATTGAAGAGGATGAAGAGTGGAAAGGCAGTTGGCCCTGGTGACATACCAGTTGAGGTATGGAAGTGTCTAGGGAGGTAGCAGTAGATTTTCTGACAAGAATATTCAACAAGGTCTTAGAAAGTGAGCAGATGCCAGAGGAATGGAGGAGAAGTGTGCTTGTGCCCATTTTTAAGAACAAGGGCGATGTACAGAGTTGTGGCAACTACAGAGGGATAAAGTTGATGAGCCATACAATGAAGCTATGGGAAAGAATAGTGGAAGCAAGACTAAGGGCAGAGGTCAGCATTTGTGAACAACAGTTTGGTTTCATGCCAAGAAAGAGCACCACAGATGCAGTGTTTGCTTTGAGGATGTTAATAGAGAAGTACAGAGAAGGTCAGAAGGAGCTGCATTGTGCCTTTGTGGATCTGGAGAAAGCATATGACAGGGTGCCGAGAGAAGAACTGTGGTATTGTATGAGGAAGTCTGGAGTGACAGAGAAGTATGTTAGAGTGGTGCAGGACATGTATGATAGATGTAAGACAGTGGTGAGGTGTGCTGTCGGTGTGACAGAAGAGTTCAAGGTGGAGGTGGGACTGCATCAAGGGTCAGCTCTCAGCCCCTTCTTGTTTGCTATGGTGATGGACAGGCTAACAGATGAGGTTAGACAAGAATCTCCATGGACTATGATGTTTGCAGATGACATTGTGATCTGTAGTGAGAGCAGAGACCAAGTGGAGGAAAATCTAGAGAGGTGGAGGTATGCCCTGGAAAGGAGGGGATTGAAGGTTAGTCTTAGTAAGACAGAATACATGTGTGTGAACGACAAGGACCCAAGAGGAACTTTGAGGTTACAGGTGCAGAGATAAAGAAGGTGGAGGATTTTAAGTACTTAGGCTCAACAATCCAGAGCAATGGAGAGTGTGGAAAAGAGGTGAAGAAGCGCGTGCAGGCAGGTTGGAATGGATGGAGAAAAGTGTCCGTGTGATGTGTGATAGGAGAGTATCGGCAAGAATGAAGGGAAAAGTGTACAAGACGGTGATGAGGCCAGCAATGTTGTATGGTTTAGAGACAGTGGCCCTGGGGAAAAGACAGGAGTCAGAGTTGGAGGTAGCAGAGATGAAAATGTTGAGGTTCTCTTTGGGAGTAACGAGGATGGATAGGATCAGAAATGAGTACATCAGAGGGACAGCACATGTTAGATGTTTTGGAGACAAAGTCAGAGAGGCTAGATTGAGATGGTTTGGACATGTACAGAGGAGGGATAGTGAGTATATTGGTCGTAGGATGCTGAGGTTGGAACTACCAGGCAAAAGGCCCAGAGGAAGACCAAAGAGAAGATTTATGGATGCAGTGAAGGCGGACATGAAGGTCGTTGGAGTAAGAGTAGAAGATGCAGAGGATAGGGAGAGATGGAGGCAGACCATTTGCTGTGGCGACCCCTGAAGGGAACAGCCGAAAGGAAAAGAAGAAGAAGACTGGGCTACCAAGCAGGAAATCCATAAATGTTAAAGAAACTTGCAGTTCATACACAGTCTTGAGAAATTATGCATACATGCACAAAATTTGTTAAATAAAACATCATAAAATGTTTGGATTTCTATGTACTTTAACATTTGCTGAGCTCAGGCTACTCTCATCACTTTTGCTCAGTAGCAGACCCCCCCAGTCACCTGATCGAGTGCGCAATAATCCTCCCCTACTTCCTCATTACACCAACTCATTGTTCAACATTTTTTAATATTTTGATTCAGTTTAACATAAGCTTTTACACTCATTCTTACTACGTTTTTATTTAGGAAATAATAATTATACCACCTTTACCGGCAGGAACAGTCATTTTTTAAATAATTGTATTCAGGCAGTTGATTGGTCAATCTGTGTGCGCTGTACATGGACTGGCCAATCAGCTGCCTGAAGACTCAAATCTTTAAATGATTAAATGAGCAAAGTCAGGTGTGCTGCTGCTTGGTTGAAACAAAAACCTGCAGCCACATGGTCCTTTGTGGCATGAGTTTGACACCACTGATTTAAAGGGACTAAATAAATAAATGATATAATAATAATAATAATAATAATAATCATCATCATCATCATCATCTCCACGTTCTAATTTTGATGGTTTACTGGATATGTCATTCATTCATTTTATGAACCTCTTAATCCTAATTTGGGGGACCCCGGCCAGGTCGCCAGTTCTTCTCCCCACACAGTGCGGAAACAGGAAGTTCTTTACATGCCTCGTCATTGAACGTGACAGACATGGCCGGCCTTGGATAACCTAGTTAGCTACACTGGGAGGACAGCAGTGATAATCATTGACATAACGCTTGAATCCCCAATCTTTGGATTGGTAATCCAGCACGTTACCACCGAGCCACTACTGCCCTATGTCCCATATTGAAAATATTTTAGCCAAGAGAGAATAAACGAGAGTGAGGTCATGTTAGGATTGAGCCATGAAAGATTTGTACCAAAGAAAAGGGTGGATCAAGTGTGGGGGCGGGACACAATTGTCTCATCAATTTCTCAGTCCTACAAAGGTCCTGGGCTCAGTGAGGGCAACTCCATGCTCCCTCAGTGCCGTGTGGGGTTTCTCTAGGTGCAGGGGCTCTGCGTTTCCTCTCACAGAGATATGCACATTAGGATAATTGGCTGTTCCAAACCGACCCAAGTAGGTGTGTGTTGGTCCTAAAATGGTCTGGTAAGCTGTTCAGAGTGTACAGTTTTCCATCAGCATGTGAATTATCTCCAACTTCCACAACCCTCGAATCAAATAAAATTAATGAATGTACTTTGCTTATTGACAGTGGTGGCCTGGTGGTAAGAGTGCACTGGATCACTGATCCCAAGGTTGGGGGTTCGAGTCCCACTCTCAATAGGTTGTCATTTGACCCCCAGTGCAGCTAACTGGGTTATCAAAGGCCAGCCATGTCTCTCTCTGTGTATGGTGAGAGATTCATGTAAAACAACCATTGCTGACTTTCGCCAAGAGTAGCTGCAAAGCTGTCAGCGTGTTTCTGCCCTGCGATGGCCTGGCGAGCTGTCCAGGGTTTACTCTGCCCTAGCCCAGAGTCGGCTGGGGTGGGTGCCAGCCTCCCTGCGACCCTAATTAGGATTAAGCAGTTACAGAAAATGAATGAATTTTCCTTATTTGTCATCATGTATAAACTCCTGCTCTAACCTGATGTCATCATCATCATCATCATCATTTTCTGTACCTGCTTAATCCTAATTTGGGTCACGGGGAGGCTGGTGCCCATCCCAGCCAACTCCGGTTGAGGGAAGAGTATACCCTGGACAGCTTGCCAGGCCATCGCAGGGCAGAAACACGCCGACGGCTTTGCAGCTACTCTTATCGAAAGGCAGCAATGGTTCTTTTACATGCCTCTCACCATAGACAGTGACAGACATGGCTGGCCTTTGATAACCCAGTTAGCTCCATTGGGGGGGACAGTGACAACCTTGTGGAGAGTGGGACTTGAACCCCCAACCTTTGGATCAGCGATCCAGCGCCCTATACCACTAGACCACCACTGCCCCTTCTAACCTGATGTGTGTATACTTTATCCACCAAGGAAACGATATGCAGATACACTTGATGGGATTATGTTAGGACAATGAATGGATTTAAAATGCATACGTCATAAGGAAAAACAATATAAACTGAAGTGACAGAATAAATGTGGTGGTTATAAGGAATGATTTTAAGGAAATCATTTTATTAGTAGGAATATTACTTCATTCATGTGATGCATTTGGGGACAATGAACATATTATGATAGCCTCAAAGTTGATAATTAAAGAACCAAAATAATGCCATAGAGCACGGGTGTCAAACTAATGCCACAAAGGGTCATGTGACTGCAGGTCTTTGTTTCAATCAAGCAGCAGCACACCTGACTTTGCTCATTTAATCAACTGATGAGTTCGACACCCCTACCATATATCAAACAGGCATAAGTATTCAGACAAAGGAGATGAGTTCTGAGCGCTGAAACACTGTGCGTCGTTTTCTTCCCATGCATCAACACGTGACTGGTGTATAACTGTATTGTTCCAGCCACACAATGAAAAAAAAAAAAAACCAGTGGGCTTTAACGACACGTTTGCTTGCTTTCCACTCTTCACACATGTTCATCTATAGGGAACATCGAACCCTTACCCTTCCCAAACCCTGCACAGACCCAGCTTGTTCTCACAGATGGGGTACCGACGCTCAACGTGTTTTCGTGGACAAAAGAAACACCAACCGAATGTAATCCATACAAAAAAAAAAAAAGTTCTCGAGTTCTCAATTCTGTGCCCGCCTCGAGTGGCTCGTGCGGACGGTAATTAAGGCGCCCGCGGGGACTCAGGGCGCGAGCGGGGCGCGAGCGGAGCGCATATTTGGTTCCAAGCTGTTGGGAAGGGGGAACCTCTGTCGCTCCCTTGTGTTCGCTTGTGGGATTCTAATCACTTATTACATTTAAACAATACATTTAAAATACGTGGTATACATTATTTATATATATATATATATATATATATATATATATATATATATATATATATATATATATATATATATATATATATATATATATTCTTGTTTACATACATACTGTATGTTTTTATATCTTGTTTCTTTAGAATATATATATATATATATATATATAAACAAGTAAACAAGATATAAAAACATACTATATATATATATATATATATATATATGTATGTATATATATAGTAAAGAATCAGGATTGCGCGCAGATTGCGCATAAAGAAATGCGCAGACTAACACCAAACAAGCATGTATTTGAAAAACAAAGCATTGGGTATACTAAACCCTAACATAAAATTTTATTTATTTGACACTTAAAAAAATCACCCACAAACTTTTAGTCATGCTGACAATTTAAGGATATTCTGCATATTTTAGCCTACTAGAGTATTCCAAATATTTCCCAATGATTTTATTCAAGACATAAAGATAATAAACACGCGTCGCTTTGTTCCAAACAGTCCCGTCATTCATGGATAATCAGCGTAAAGTTCCCAAGCTAACTGCCAACCAATAAACGCGCAAAACACCAAGAAACGCTTCTGCTTTTGTTCGATCATCTGTAATCCAAATCCAGTGGTGACAGGCTTCCAGATGGGACATTGACGCCTATGTTTTTTCAAAAGGAAAAAAAAAAGTGTACGGACGCAAAAAAAAAAACTAAACAAAAAAATAAATCGTGGACGGGGCGTACACACATACATGAGCACTGCGCACAACGAAAGAGGGGGTGGCCATCAGCAGGCCATCTGGTCTCGCCATGACGCGTGCTGGACGCGTGGCTCCCGTGGGGATGCGCGGGTTACAAACTGAAAATATTTCGTTGTGTGCACCAGACAAAGACCTCATATATGCTTCAGAGTCGATGCAAATATGATATTCTAAAACGCGACAGGTTTTCCACCGTGCGTCATAGCCAAGGTACCCAAAACGCAGACCTACTGCTTTTTACGCGTGTAACATACAGATGTTTATGCAAAAACATCTGTATGTTGCGTGTTGGAAACAGATTTTCGAGACCTTTAGTAACACGAATTACTGGAATCTTGGAACTGGGCATAAGCCAAATACGCTGTTCGACCCCCTCAACACACCCCACACTCATTGCGCACTATGGCTGCAGGTGAACACCTACGTCATTGCATGAACACGCTCGGAGGGAAAAAAAACTATTGTTGATGAAATTTTACAAGCAGATGTTCCATAAAATGGCTTGGCTTGGGGATCTGTGCATGCAATTTAATTATAGATACTCAAAACCCACATCCCCAAAAACACATCCATTTCATTCATCCATTCTTTGTGTTCCTCCTTTATGTCGATCACCTTTCTCTATAGGATAAAGTATATATTTTGTATTACACAGTATTATCAATGTTTATTAGTTGTATATTACAATCACATTAAATATTATATGACATATAAAATTGTACTATATGTAATTATGATGACACTATACTAATATAATAGTAGTACGTAGTAGTAATTTTTAACATATCACTGATATTAATGGATATTTCGGTCTCATCACGTAACAGTGAAATTATCCTTTATTATACTATTAAAAGCACCCGGATGTAGATTATACATCATGACCGTCAAAGATGGTTAATAAAAATAATTTGCCTAAAAAGCCCAAATCATTATTTCTGAATACAGACAGCAGTTATCATGCAAACTGCTTTTGATTCAAATTATTTGTTTAAATATTAAAAGTCCCATATAGAAGCTGAATATCATTTGAATATAATTAATAACAGCATGTTGTAGACATGAAATAACGTCAAGAGGTCACGTGCCCAGATTTTGAAAAGCCACCCCATTGTTCTGCGTCTCAAAACTTTATTGTACGCGCGCTTGTGGCTTGTGGTGGGCGTTCCAATGACGCCGCAAGCGTCGGATAAATAGCGCGCGCGGAGCACAGCTCAGGCACTCAGTCCCTCCTCGCAAGAAAAGATGAGATCCCTGCAAGAACCAGAACTGACTCCAGCTGTGTGCTTCATGGAGCTCGGTGCCAGCACGGTGGTGACCGCGAGAAAAGAAGCCATGGAGCTGCGAAAAACCCTGAAACCTCTGATGGAGAAGCGCAGAAGAGCGCGCATCAACCACTCCCTGAACCAGCTGAGGAACCTCATCGTTCCTCTGATGGGAAAAGATGTGAGTAGAAGCTCATTACGCATTTATAAACCCAGCCGGGACTTTTTATTAGTATAATGAGTTCGAGTCTTTTGCACGTTATACTCACTGTTTTTGTTTTTGTATTTTCTTGTTTCAGAACTGTGGCTACTCCAAGCTTGAGAAAGCAGATATTCTGGAAATGACAGTCAAGTTCCTCACCGAGGTCCCAAAATCTCCAAATGGTGCGCGCGCTTTTTCTTCCCTTTCCATCTTGATCTTTCTATCATTATTCAAATCTTCACAATTGTCCCGATCACCTAAAACTAACATGTATATATTAATATTTATTTATTTTTATTATTTTTTGCTGGGTCCTCAGATCCTACAGTGAGTTATAGAGAGGGTTATGAAGCGTGCCTGCAGCGCGTCACTGCGCTCCTCCCGCGCACGCGCCTCGACCGCGAAACCTGCGCGCGCGTGCACGACTTCATCGAGCAGTCGCTGAGCGCAAGCTCCCCGCCAGCCTGCCGCACGTGCAGCGCTCGCACCCTCAGCACGCTCTCACCTTTCCTCCTCAGCCGGAACTGGATCGACGTCACCCGGAGAGAAAAGCTCACGAGGGTAACACAGGACGGAGCTCAGGATGCGCCTCCAGATGCCGCCGCTCAGCCCGTGTGGCGACCGTGGTGACCCTGCGTGGTTCTGCGGGAATATCTCCTCATAGTATACCACATCTATACTGTACTGTATACTGTAGTGCACATAACCAGCCTGGAGATGGCGCACTGACTTGAGCTCCTGAAGTGGAGTGAATTTTTTTGAGTATTGTATACCTGTTCGCATTGTCAGAATTATTTTGTTTTTAGCTGTCCGTTCGTTTTCTTGGAGATCCTGCGCGTGACGTGTAAATGACGTAATTGTTCGCTTTGGGGTTCCCTGGGTGAGGGGTGGAGAAAACGCCTGTAAAACCCTGTGGGTTGCTCAGTGTAAGAGATGTGCTCTTCCTCTTCAGTATTCTGAGTTTTATACAGATTTATTCATTTGTAAGCACCTTGATTGTGTTTTAAAGTCTCAGTTTTGAGAGACGTGCATTTTTATGTACAGTATTTGTAAACACGTTATGTGTTCAGTATTACGCAGTCTCAATTTTAAGTGACGTCTTATTGATGTACTGTTTATCTGTAAACATGTGGTGCGTCATACAGTCTTAATTTTGAGAGACGATTTATGTATTTATTTATGTTTACTTGTAAACAAGTTGTAGTGTGTTAAATAATCTCAATTTTTTATTTCTTTTTTTATCACTGATATATTTTTTATTGGTTTCCATGGTTACAAAAATCAAAAACAGGACATATTAAGGAATATTTATACGATAACAAAAGATTGAAAATTTAAACACAGCTATAATATTAGCAACACTTAATGTTTAAATATGGGAATGAGTGAATTCCATTTCAAGTTATAATTTTCTATATCATTGTTTCTCTTTGAAATAAATTCCTCCACATAGAATATCTCTTTTAAGACATTTTTGTAATTGAAAAATTTGGGAATTGTTTGTTTGATATTACATAAATGAATATAATTTTTTTTGCAGAAAGAATGATTTTATTTAGCAATACATTGTTTTGCAATATGTCAAACCAAATCATATATTTTGTAATGGTTTGATTTTGAGGTAAATTATAAATAATCCAAAGTTGAAATTCTGTCCAAAATTTCATAGTTTCACAGCATTCCCAGTGGACATGACAGGTACTCTCAGGCATATCATGACAAAAACCACACACATCATTGTCAATCACATTCATTTTCAATAATTCCTATTTTGTATAAACAATTCTGTTTAAAAATCTGAACTGCAAGTCTAGAAGCTTGACATCTTTCATTCTATATCTGTATACATCGAAAACTGTGTACCAGTCAAAATTGCAATCATTAAATATTTTCCCCATTTATTCCAGACTTCAAGTTTGTCATTTGTAGCTATACATTTTTCATAGAATAACCTTGAACCTTTGGAATTCATTAAAATATTTCTGTGGTGGACACCGATGAGCGGGTTCTTGAAAGGGAGAATTCTTAAGTTCTTAATAGATTTTTCCTCCAATTATCAGGTATGATATGAAGCAGACAGTTATAATCTAATATTGTACCTCATATTGTATTTTGCCTTTAATATTTCAAAGGGAATCAAACCATCTGCATCATATCAATACAATCATCAATGCCCTTATCCGCCCAGTGCTGAATAACATGGGTGAGGTTTTTATAATTGTGATTGAGCCATAATGGTTCAGCAAAAATGTCACCAATGTTGTCATCTATGACATGAAATTTGTTGCAATAAGAACCCCGGGCTTTTATAACATCTCTCCAGTAAGGGTTTTTAATGTTGAGTTTATTATCAATACTGTATTGGCTCCGTATATAAAATATCTTTACAAACTACATTGCAGGGGTTTGCCGTATAATTGATTTTTTGCAATACCTACTAAGAGTGAAAAGATTTAATGCTTCAATAAATGTTCTTATATCAACCATACCAACCAACCTTCAGTCTTCAATCTTTTCAGAGAAGTCCTTTTTATTTTGACAAATATGACATATATATATATATATTTATATGATTGGTGAATCATGAATATATTGATTGGTAATTTTACCAATCAATGACAAATTTATTTTTCTCCAATCTGCTAATAATCTGTTTATTTCATCTAGTCTTTTTCTTGTATTGATCACCCGTAGATCATTAAGGCCTGGATTCAATTTGATTCCAAGTACAGTACTTCAAAGTCTCCCTTATATCACTCAATGTTCAAGGTTTTACATAAAGTCTCTTCACTTCCTGCCTTGGCACCAATCCAAATTGCTTTAGTCTTGTCTATGTTCATTTTCAGGCCCGACATCTTGTAAAAGGTATTTAATGCATCAATAGCTGCATATAAACTCTCTTCAGTACCATCATGGTTCAGTATTCAGTATTATCCACATATTGACCTAATTGATATTCCTCTTTATCAATAACAATGCCTTTAATTCTATCATTATTTCTAATCATACATCCTAAAATTTCAGCAACAAAAAGAAATAAATATGGCGATAGAGAATCGCCCTGTCCACAGCCTCTTTCATTATCAGATAAGATAAGATAAGATAAGATAAGATACAGCTTTATTAATCTCACAATGGAGAAATTCACTGTTACAGGCTCTTGAGGTACTATCAGTAGGGGGTGCAAAAATAGATACAAGTACGAACATACACACATACATATATATTATATAAGTAAATAAATAAATAGATACATAAATAGTATAAATTACTAAACAATAAAAGAAAAGAATGGAGCAACTTTATAGACTGGCCTATATTAAAGTGTAATGTATCTGAGTGCAGAGTAGATGGGTTGATATGGTTCACAGTCAGTGGGGTAGATGTGGTTGATTAAAGTGCGCGGGGTTTTTATTGCACATAACCGGTATTTTCACAGACAGTTACAAAGTGGCGTTGTACAGTCTGACAGCGGTGGGAATGAACGACCTGCGGTAGCGCTCCTTCCTGCACTGAGGATGCCTCAGTCGTACACTGAAGGAGCTGCTCAGCTCCTCTACAGTCTGGTGCAGTGGGTGAGAGCTGTTGGACAGGATGGATGTGAGCTTTGCTACCATCCTCCTCTCACTCACCTCCTCCACAGAGTCCAGTGGGCAGCCGAGGACAGAGCTGGCCCTCCTGACCAGCTTGTTCAGTCTCTTCCTGTCCCGCTCTGTGCTGCCCGGGGCCCAGCAGATGGCAGCGTAGAGGATTGCAGAGGCTACCACAGAGTCATAAAATGTCCTGAGCAGAGGTCTGCATATGCCGAAGGACCTGAGTCTCCTCAGAAGGTGGAGGCGACTCTGGCCCTTCTTGTACAGGGCGTTGGTGTTGTGGGACCAGTCCAGTTTATTGTTAAGGTGAACACCCAGGTACTTGAAACTGTCCACTGTCTCAATGTCCTGTCCCTGGATGTTCACTAGTAAATGTGTGTGTGTGTGTGTGTGTGTGTGTGTGTGTGTGTGTGTGTGTGTTTGAGTGCTTCTCCTGAAGTCGACCACCATCTCCTTCGTCTTCCTAGTGTTCAAGCACAGGTGGTTGCGCTCACACCAGTCCACGAAGTCGACGATGACCGACCGGTACTCCAGCTCGTTCCCCTCTGACACACGGCCCATGATGGCGGAGTCGTCCGAGAACTTCTGGAGGTGGCAGCTGTTTGTGTTATATATGAAGTCCGAGGTATAGATGTTAAAAAGGAAGGGTGAGAGGACGGTGCCCTGCGGTGCCCCCGTGCTACAGACTACCACCTTTGACTTACAGCCAAGAGCCGCACGCACTGTGGACGGTTAGTAAGGTAGTCAATAATCCAGGCAGCAAGATGCCCGTCCACTCCCACGTCCTCCAGCTTCCCCGCAGGCGCTGGCCTGATGGTGTTGAAGGCGCTGGAGAAGTCAAAGAACATGACCCTCACAGCGCTGCCGGCGATCTCCAGGTGGGTGAGTGCCCGCTGCAGAAGGTAGATGACGGCGTCTTCTACTCCGATGTTGTGCCTGTAGGCAAACTGCAGCGGGTCTAGGGTGGGGCTCACCATAGAGCGGAGGTGTTCAAGATAAGTGTCCATTCTGTATCACACAAGAACTTGTATGATATGTCAACATATTAATCCATCTTATGATTTGTGGGCCAAAACCAAATTTAGTAAGTACAGTACTAAGTTAATGAAATCTTTGGAAACTGTGTCAAATGCCTTTTCAAAATCGATCAAAATAAGTAATCCTGACATATTTCTTTGTTTAGTTTCAAACATGATGTCATATAACAATCTTGTGTTTTCACTGATAGTTCCACCTGGAATAAAGCCTGTTTGATTTTCATGTATGAGCAAGTCTAATGTCTTTTTTAAGTGGTTGGATATACAAGAGCTGATTATTTTGTATACTGTATTGCATTAAGAAGAGTAATTGGTCTCCAATTTTTCAACCTTGTTCTATCTTTTTGTTAGCGTTGTGATAACTCCCCATCTCATTGTCAAAGATAATTCATTTTGACTGGAAACATCATTGATAAATCTAAAAATCCAAATTTTCAAATCTTTCCAAAAGAAAAAAAAAAAAATCAATTGGAAATTTGTCTATACCAGAACTTTTATTGTTTTTCATATCCACAGGCTGATTGCCTCCATGCCACGCCGCATTGAAGCAGTCATTTCTGCAAAAGGATTCCCGACCAAGTATTGAGTGCATAACTGAACATAATTATTTGAAGGTTGACTTTTTTTGGATTAAAAACACTTTTTTTTTATTGGCCAGATGAAATATGCTAATTTTTTGAGATAGGAATTTTTGGTTTTTTCTTTACTTTTTTTTTGCCAAAATCATCAGTATTAAAACAATAAAAGACCTGAAATATTTCAGTTGGTGTGCAATGAATCTAAAATATATGAAAGTTTAATTTTTATCAGTACATTACAGAAAATAATGATCTTTATCACAATATGCTAATTTTTTGAGAAGGACTAGTATATATATATATATATATATATGTGTGTGTGTGTGTGTGTGTGTGTGTGTGTGTGTGTCGGGTGGCGGGGTGGAAAAATCTTCCACCAACAGGAGAAGTAAGGCACCTCTTTCCCTCTGCTAGCCTGAGGGAGATCCTTGGACAAGATGGACACTTAGCCCCCCGTGCCAGGGTTTCGGTGAAGTCACGGAGATTGCATGGCACGAGTTTTGTCCTGTTGCCTTGCAGGTTGGCCTTGAATGGCTAAGGCTAAGGGAGTAAACCCCGACAGAAAATCCGGAGTGGAACCCTATAGGCGGTTAGAAGGCGTATCTCGTCCCTTTCCGGCAACTCCTACACCCTCGAGGAGTCTCCAACTGTCTTGACTCTGTCTTGCCGTGGGATCAGGCTCATCAGGACGAGAGAGTGAGGCTGGTGCTGCGCAAGCCTCCTTCACTTTAATCCAAGTTCAGCGCAAGTCATGGCAACATCACCATGGACAACCCTTTACCCTCAAAGTCCTGTGGCGATGGGGGAATGGCGAAGCAGCAGGTGCGGAATCACTGGAAGCTGTAGCTGCAATCATGCACACAGGCGGCTCAGGCCATATAGTCGTTCTTCTCTGATCGGGACAGCAGGGAAGTTCGGCAGCCCCCTGAGCGACCAGGCAGCCCTATTTAGGATAGCTCTGCCTGCCTCTGTAGTCTGAGGACAGAGCTAGAAAAGGTGCTCTAAACATAGCCTGTTCCACAACCACCTGGCCAGCATACCACGGCTGGCGGGTTCCCATCTTGCGGTCGAAATCACAAGAAAATATCCAAGAAAATATTCAAGCTCATCCTTGTGTCATGGAACGTGAGAACTCTTCTCGACTCAACCACCTGTAAGTCAGGGAGACCAGAAAGACGTACGGCTCTCGTAGCCAGAGAACTCGCCCGCTACAATGTCGACATTGTAGCCCTCAGTGAAACACGCTTTCCCGACAAAGGCCAGCTCAGTGAGATTGGAGGCGGCTACACCTTTTTTTGGAGCGGCCGCAGCAATGAGGAGCGACGTGAGGCTGGTGTCAGATTTGCGATTAAAGACCATCTCGTATGAAAACTTGATTGTATACCTGAAGGCATCAACAATCGCCTCATGAAACTCAAGTTCCCCCTGGACAGGGGGAGATCTGCAACCCTCATTAGCGCCTATGCTCCCACCATGACAAACTCTGAAGACACTAAGGAGGAGTTCTATGAAGAACTGGATGCCCTCATCTCCACTGTTCTACAGGCAGACAAGCTCCTACTCCTTGGCGACTTTAACGCTCGTGTAGGTCAAGACCACCAGGCATGGCAACTTCGGCCTCACCGTCAGCATCAAGAAGATTGAAGTGATGTATCAGCCCGCCCCAGGAAAACCATATCAGGAACCAAACATCACAGTGAAGGGACAGCGACTTCAAGATATGGAAAACTTCAACGACCTCGGCAGCACTCTCTCTCGCTACGCCAAGTCAGCAACCGCATTGCGAAGGCAAGTAGCGGTTTTGGGAGATTGAAGAAGTTAGTCTGGGAACGAAGAGGTATCTCACAATACACCAAGATCAAAGTGTACAGAGCAGTCGTCTTAACTATACTTCTTTATGGCTGTGAATCTTGGACCATCTACAGAAGACACGAGAAACTTCTCCAGCAGTTCCATCTCCGTTTTCTCCGAAACATCTTTAATATCCGCTGGCAAGATAGGATCACAAACACAGAGGTTCTGGAGAGAGCAGACCTACCCAGCGTTATTACCATCATGCGCAAAGCTCAGACACGATGGGCAAGACACGTCTGCCGTATGTCAGACTCCAGGATACCCAAGCAGTTACTGTACGGTGAACTCAGTTGTGGTAGCAGGAAAGTAGGAGGCCAGCGCAAACACTATAAAGACTCCATCAAAGCATACCTGAAGGACTTCAACATCGATGTTGCAACATGGGAAACCGCAGCATTTGACAGACCAGCTTGGCGCAACCTGATTCACAAAGGTGCCATCCACTCAGAGAATAAACGTTCGAACACAGCCAAAGATAAACGTCAAACATGCAAGGCTCGAGCTGACCAATCTACCAACACGACCCCCTCTCACTGGTGTCCAATTTGTAGGAGGGGTTTTCACGCCCATATTGGCCTTACAAGCCACCTGCGGACACATCACCCCACCTCTTAGACATTGTGTTGTTTGTGTTGCTATGGTCATACTCGATATCGAGTCGATGAACATCATGTGTGTGTGTGTGTGTGTGTGTATATATATATATATATATATATATATATATATATATATATATATATATATATCCTAGTCCTTTTAAAAAAATTAGCATATTGTGATAAAGTTCATTATCTGTAATGCACTGATAAACATTAAACTTTCATATATTTTAGATTTATTACACACAACTGAAGTATTTCAAGCCTTTTATTGTTTTAATATTGATAATTTTGGCAAAAAAGTAAAGAAAAACCAAGAATCCCTATCTCAAAAAATTAGCATATTTCATCTGGCCAATAAAAAAAGTGTTTTTAATACAAAAAAGTCAACCTTCAAATAATTATGTTCAGTTATGCACTCAATACTTGGTCGGGAATCCTTTTGCAGAAATGACTGCTTCAATGCGGCGTGGCATGGAGGCAATCAGCCTGTGGCACTGCTGAGGTGTTATGGAGGCCCAGGATGCTTCGATAGCGGCCTTAAGCTCATCCACAGTGTTGGGTCTGGTGTCTCTCAACTTTCTCTTCACAATATCCCACAGAGTCTCTATGGGGTTCAGGTCAAGAGAGTTGGCAGGCTAATTGAGCACAGTAATAGCATGGTCAGTAAACCATTTACCAGTGGTTTTGGCACTGTGGGCAGGTGCCAGGTCGTGCTGAAAAATGAAATCTTCATCTCCATAAAGCTTTTCAGCAGATGGAAGCATGAAGTGCTCCAAAATCTCCTGATAGCTAGCTGCATTGACCCTGCCCTTGATAAAACACAGTGGAACAACACCAGCAGCTGACATGGCACCCCAGACCATCACTGACTGTGGGTACTTGACACTGGACTTCAGGAATTTTGGCATTTCCTTCTCCCCAATCTTCCTCCAGACTCTGGCACCTTGATTTCTGAATGACATGCAAAATTTTCTTTCATCCGAAAAAAGTACTTTGGACCACTGAGCAACAGTCCAGTGCTACTTCTCTGTAGCCCAGGTCAGGCGCTTCTGCCGCTGTTTCTGGTTCAAAAGTGTCTTGACCTCGGGAATGTGAGACCTGTAGCCCAGTGAACTGCTTCCACAGGTCCCCCAAGGTCTGGAATCAGCCCTTCTCCACAATCTTCCTCAGGGTCCGGTCACCTCTTCCGGTTATGCAGTGTTTTCTGAGACACTTTTTCCTTCCCACAGACGTCCCACTGAGGTGCCTTGATAGAGCACTCTGGGAACAGCCTATTCGCTCAGAGATTTCTTTTTGTGTCTTACCCTCTTGCTTGAGGGTGTCAATGATGGCCTTCTGCACAGCAGTCAGGTCGGCAGTCTTACCCATGATTGTGGTTTTGAGTAATGAACCAGGCTGGGAGTTTTTAAAAGCCTCAGGAATCTTTTGCAGGTGTTTAGAGTTAGTTGGTTGATTCAGATGATTAGGTTAATCGCTCGTTTAGACTACCTTTTCATGATATGCTAATTTTTTGAGATAGGAATTTTGGGTTTTCATGAGCTGCATGCCAAAATCATCAGTATTAAAACAATAAAAGACCTGAAATATTTCAGTTGGTGTGCAATGAATCTAAAATATATGAAAGTTTAATGTTTATCAGTACATTCCAGAAAATAATGAACTTTATCACAATATGCTAATTTTTTGAGAAGGACTAGTATGTATATATATATATATATATATACTATGATGTTTGCAGATGACATAGTGATGGACAGAGGATAGGGAGAGATGGAGGCAGATCATTTGCTGTGGCGACCCCTGAAGGGAATATATATATATTCTGCTTCTTTTCCTTTCGGCTGTTCCCTTCAGGGGTCGCCACAGCAAATGATCTGCCTCCATCTCTCCCTATCCTCTGCATCTTCTACTCTTACTCCAACGACCTTCATGTCTGCCTTCACCGCATCCATAAATCTTCTCTTTGGTCTTTCTCTGGGCCTTTTGCCTGGTAGTTCCAACCTCAGCATCCTACTACCAATATACTCACTATCCCTCCTCTGTACATGTCCAAACCATCTCAATCTAGCCTCTCTGACTTTGTCTCCAAAACATCTAACATGTGCTGTACCTCTGATGTACTCATTTCTGATCCTATCCATCCTCGTTACTCCCAAAGAGAACCTCAACATTTTCATCTCTGCTACCTCCAACTCTGACTCCTGTCTTTTCCCCAGGGCCACTGTCTCTAAACCATACAACATCGCTGGCCTCATCACCGTCTTGTACACTTTTCCCTTCATTCTTGCCGATACTCTCCTATCACACATCACACCGGACACTTTTCTCCATCCATTCCAACCTGCCTGCATGCACTTCTTCACCTCTTTTCCACACTCTCCATTGCTCTGGATTGTTGAGCCTAAGTACTTAAAATCCTCCACCTTCTTTATCTCTGCCCCCTGTAACCTCACCGTTCCTCTTGGGTCCTTGTCGTTCACACACATGTATTCTGTCTTACTAAGACTAACCTTCATTCCCCGCCTTTCCAGGGCATACCTCCACCTCTCTAGATTTTCCTCCACTTGTTCTCTGCTCTCACTACAGATCACGATGTCATCTGCAAACATCATAGTCCATGGAGATTCTTGTCGAACCTCGTCTGTCAGCCTGTCCATCACCATAGCAAACAAGAAGGGGCTGAAAGCTGACCCTTGATGCAGTCCCACCTCCACCTTGAACTCTTCTGTCACACCGACAGCACACCTCACCATTGTCTTACATCTCTCATACATGTCCTGCACCACTCTAACATACTTCTCTGCCACTCCAGACTTCCTCATACAATACCACAGTTCTTCTCTCGGCACCCTGTCATATGCTTTCGCCAGATCCACAAAGGCACAATGCAGCTCCTTCTGACCTTCTCTGTACTTCTCTATTAACATCCTCAAAGCAAACACTGCATCTGTGGTGCTCTTTCTTGGCATGAAACCAAACTGTTGTTCACAAATGCTGACCTCTGCCCTTAGTCTAGTTTCCACTATTCTTTCCCATAACTTCATTGTATGGCTCATCAACTTTATCCCTCTGTAGTTGCCACAACTCTGTACACCTCCCTTGTTCTTAAAAATGGGCACAAGCACACTTCTCCTCCATTCTTCTGGCATCTGCTCACTTTCTAAGACCTTGTTGAATATTCTTGACAGAAAATCTACTGCTACCTCCCCTAGACACTTCCATACCTCAACTGGTATGTCATTAGGGCCAACTGCCTTTCCACTCTTCATCCTCTTCAATGCCCTCCTCACTTCTCCCTTACTAATCTTTGCTCCTTCCTGGTCCTCAACGGTTACCCCTTCTACTCTTTTTTCTCTCTCATTTTCCTCATTCATCAGCTCTTCAAAGTACTCTTTCCATCTTCCCAGCACACTCCTGTCATCAGTCAATACATTTCCCTCTCTGTCCTTTATCACTCTAACTTGCTGCATGTCTTTCCCATCTCTATTTCTCTGCTGTGCTAACCTGTATAAATCATTTTCTCCCTCCTTACTGTCCAACCTATCATACAAGTCATCATACGCCCTCTGTTTGGCCTTTGACACCGCTACCTTCGCCTTACGCTGTGTCTCCCTGTACTCCTGTTTACTCTCTTCGGTCCTCTCAATGTCCCACTTCTTCTTGGCTAACCTCTTCTTTTGTACACACTCCTGCACTTCCTCATTCCACCACAAAGTTTCCTTATCTACTTTCCGTCCAGAGGACACACCAAGTACTCTCCTACCGGTCTCCCTGATCACATTGGCTGTGGTTGTCCAGTCATCTGGAAGCATTTCCTGACTACCCAAAGCCTGTTTCAACTCCTCCTTGAAGAAAACACGACACTCTTCCTTCTTCAGCTTCCACCACTTTGTCTTCTGCTCTGACTTTGCCTTTTTCACCTTTCTCACCATCAGTGTCATCCTGCACACCACCATCCTATGCTGTTTGGCAACACTCTCACCCAGTACTACTTTGCAGTCACTGACTTCCCTCAAATTACATCACCTACACAAGATGTAGTCTCCCTGTGTGCTCTTACCTCCACTTTCATAAGTTACCCTATGCTCCTGTTTCTTCTTGAAGAACGTATTCACCACAGCCATTTCCATCCTTTTTGCAAAATCGATCAACATCTGTTCTTCTGTGTACCTGTCCTGGATACCAAACCTGCCCATCACTTCCTCGTCCCCTCTGTTGCCTGCACCAACATGTCCATTGAAGTCTGCCCCAATGACCACTCTTTCACCTCTGGGGGGTACTCTGCATCACTTCATCTAAGTCACTCCAGAATCTCTCCTTCTCTTCTAGCTTACATCCTGCCTGTAGGGCATAAGCACTCACAACATTGACCATCACGCCTTCAATTTCTAACTTGAGACTCATCACTCTGTCTGGCACTCTTTTCACTTCTAGAAGAACATATATATATATATATATATATATATATATATATATATATATATATATATATATATATATTTATGTGTGTGTGTGTGTGTGTGTGTGTGTGTGTGTGTGTGTGTGTGTGTGTGTGTGTGTATATCTATATACACATGGGTACCTCGGGGCATTTGCCTGTCAAGGAGCGGCACCCCTGCCCTAGAGGAGCCTCGGGGGGTGGGGTTTGCACCCCCGCCCTCTTAAAAAACGGCAGCAAAATGCACTACTAAATGCTGGAGTTTGCTCCGGGGGAGTAACCCCGACGCCTGCATTAGGCGGTGTTGTATGAGGGGGGTGGGGAAAAGCCTCTGGGACCCCCACTACATGATGGGGTGAAATCCTGGAGCAACCAGGTCGGGGGGGCGGTGGTGGTCTAGTGGTATAAGGCGCCGGATCTCTGATCCAAAGGTTGGGGGTTCGAGTCCCACTCTCCACAAGGTTGTCACTGTCCCCCCCAGTGCAGCTAACTGGGTTATCAAAGGCCGGCCATGTCTCTCACTGTCTATGGTGTGAGGCATGTAAAAGAACCATTGCTGACTTTCGACAAGAGTCGGCTGCAAAGCCGTCAGCGTGTTTCCGCCCTGCGATGGCCTGGCGAGCTGTCCAGGGTGTACTCTGCCCTCGCCCTGAGTTGGCTGGGATGGGCACCAGCCTCCCCGCGACCCTAATTAGAATGAAGCGGTTACAGAAAATGAACGAATGAATGAACCAGGTCGGGCATGATAGGGTGAGTGACGCGGGCGGTGCAAAGGTGTCAGACACCAGCTGAACTCCATTTATCACTACAGATCTGTTTCGAGGGGTGGTGAAACCATCCTCTCTCTTCAGGTGATTATAGAAGAATGATTACAATGATTTCACTTTAGGACTGTCCTGTCCTTTTATTTTTATTGTTATTTGCTCTACCAAAAAGTATTGAACACTCTCCTATGGAAGGATCTACTCAGAAAATCCTCTCTCTCTCTCTCTCTCTCTCTCTATATATATATATATATATATATATATATATATATATATATATATATATATATATATATATATATATATATATATATATATATATATATATATATATATATATATATATATATATATATATATATGTGTGTGTGTATGTATGTATGTGTGTGTGTGTGTGTGTGTGTGTGTGTGTGTGTGTGTGTGTGTGTATATGTATGCATATCAGACGGTGATAAGGCCAGTGATGTTGGATGGTTCAGAAACTGGCACTGAGGAAAAGACAGGGTAGCAGAGATGAAAATGTTGAGGTTCTCTTTTTTAGAGTAACGAGGATGGATAGGATCAGGAATGAGTACATCAGAGGGACAACACATGTGAGATGTTTTGGAGACAATGTCAGAGAAGCTAGATTGAGATGGTTTAGACATGTACAGAGGAGTGGATAATGTATACTGGTAGTAGGATGCTGAGGTTGGAACTACCAAGCAGAAGGCCTAGAGGAAGACCAAAGAGGAGATTTATGGATGTTTCTGCCCTGCGATGGCCTGGCGAGCTGTCTAGGGTGTATGTACTCTGCCCTCGCCAGAAGTTGGGTAAGATGGGCACCAGCCTCCCCGCAACCCTAATTAGAATTAAGCAGTTATAGAAAATGAATGAATTTAGTTTCAGATGAAATGCAGATAAAGTACCTCTTCAGGGGGAATAACATCAGAACAATAATAATTCAACAACGGCAACATAACTAAAGTGTTTTCAGAAGCTTTCTTACAGCCTCGGCCCACAGTAAATGTAGACAACACAAAAAAAAATCATACAGCGTACTGTTGAGTTCTGGTCTAGTAACATTGTCAGCCATTCATAGCCCATCTTTGGTCTAGTGCATGGCCTCCCTGCTCATTGTGCTTCCTTTGCACTTTCTGCCGTCTGTTCCTCAACTTGCTTGTCATCCCTCTTCCTTCTAAAAATCAACTTTCTTTGCATTTAAAAAAAAAAAAAAAAAAAAAAAAAAAAAATATATATATATATATATATATATATATATACATATTTATATATATACATTCAAGTGTGGGCAGTGGTGGTCTAGTGGTATAGGGCACTGGATCGCTGATCCAAAGGATGGGGGTTTGAGTCCCACTTTCCACAAGGTTGTCCCCCCACCCCCACAGTGCAGCTAACTGGATTATCAAAGGCCGGCCATGTCTCTCACTGTCTATGGTGTGAGGCATGTAAAAGAACCATTGCTGACTTTCGACAAGAGTAGGCTGCAAAGCCGTTGGTGTGTTTCCGCCCTGCGATGGTGCTCTGCCCTCGCCCGGAGTTGACTGGGATGGGCGCCAGCCTCCCCGTGACCCTAATTAGGATGACACGGTTACAGAAAATGATGATGAACATTCAAGTGTGTTAGGCTGTTGGATGCATGTGATCTTCAGGTGACCCCCCAGCACTGTGTGGTCCTTCCATCATCTAGGCAACCAGCCATCCAATGAAAAGAATGCATTGAGTTCCCACATGTGTTGGCTTGGGAGAGGTGCTACTCACATGACAGAGAATTTCACAATGTGTAAATCACAATTTATTACTTGGGGATTTTTGTTTTGCTCTTTTTGGAAAAAACAATGTCATCCTGTTGTCTGCAAAATAAAAAAATTAAAAAAAAAGAAACAGCACAAGTGGACATTGGATAACGTTACACTACAGTTAATGACGGCCTACTACAAGTTGCACCTCATGGCAGTGTTTGTCCAGTGCATTATACATCTAGTGTAACACGTCACATGAAGGCAAAAAGGAAAGGGTTCCATGGTATGGGGGGTTGCATTTCCTTTGTGTTCCGGTCGAAGAATTGCACGACGGGTAGTGAAGGACTCGCTACTTCCCTTTTCAGCTTGGTTCAGTTGATTACATCACATTTTTTCAACAAAAAAGAAAACACTTTTTCTACAAACAGCACAGTAAGTGTATTACAGTCAGTTTTCGTCTTCATTCTGGATTATAAACTGCTCTCAATATCATTATGATTTCCGAAGTGCACATTAACCATGAATTAACTAAAAAAAGAAAGGGGAAAAACGTGGGCTGAGTATTTGTGCGGCGGTCTCTGCTGCCACCTTGTGGAGAATTTTTTACTCACATTTGAATTAGATGGCGGGCAGTGGTGGCTTGGTGGGAAAGGTGCTGGATCACTGAACCTAAGGTTGGGGGTTCAAGCCCCACTCTCCACGGGTTGTCACTGTCCTCCCAGTGCTGCTTCCTGGGTTATCAAAGGCCGCCCATGTCTCTCACTGTCTATGGTGTGAGGCTGTAAAAGAATCACTGCTGACTTTCGTCAAGAGTAGCTGGAAAGCTGTCAGTGTGTTTCTGCCCTGCGATAGCCTGGTGAGCTGTCCAGGGTGTACTCTGCCCTCGCTCAGAGTCGGCTGGGATGGGCGCCAGCCTCCCCGCAACCCTAGTTAGGATTAAGTGGTTACAGAATGATGAATTGGATGGCTTCTGATTCTATTAGATGAAAAAATTCATCATCGTCTTCTGCTTAATTCGGGCTCAGGTAGTAGGGGCAGCAAACTAAGCAATGAGGTCGACGTCCTTCTCTCCAGTTACTTCCTCCAGGTCTTCCTGGGGACACCGAGCCATTCCCAGATCAGCCGAGAGACATAAATAATCCCTTCAGCGTATTCTGGATCAACCCCGGGTCTCTTCCTGGTTGGATGTGCCTGAAACACCACACCTCATTTGGGAGGCATTCTAACCAGATGCCACCACAACTGGCTCCTCTCAATACAGAGGAGCAGGGGTTCTACTCTGAGTTCCTCCCAGATGGCTGAGCTTCTCACCTTATCTCTAAGGGAGAGCCCCACCACCCTGTGTAGGAAGCTCATTTCAGTCACTTGTTTACACGATCTTGTACTTTTGGTCACTACCCAAAGCTCCTGACCATAGGTGAGGGTTGAAACATAGATCAAATGGTAAATTGAGAGCTTTGCCTTGCGGCTCAGCTCCCTCTTCACTACAACGGACCAGTACAGGTTCCGCTTTACAGCAGAGGCTGCAGCAATCTACCCGTCGATCTCCCGCTCCATCCTTTCCTCACTCGCAAACAAGACCCCGAGATACTTAAACTCCTCTCCTTGATGCAGAACCTCATTCCATACCTGGAGGGCGCATTCTACCCTTTGCCGGTTGAGAACCATGTCCTCTGAGTTGGAGGTGCTGATTCTCATCCCGGCTGCTTCGCACTTTCCTGCAAATTGTTCCAATGGGAGCTGGAGCTCCTGGATTGATGCAGCCAAAAGGACAACATCATCATCCTCAAATAGCAGAGACGAGATTCTATGGCCACTTAACCAGAACACCTGAACACATAGATTGTGCCTAGAAAGTCTGTCCATAATAGTTATGAACGGAATCGGTAACAACGGACAGCCTTGGCGGACTCCAACTCTCACTTGAAACGAATTTGACCTGTTGTTATGAATGCGGCTGAAGCTCTGACTCCGGTGGTTCAGAGACCTGATAGCCCGTAGCAACAGGCCTTGTACACTCCCCGAGCACACCCCACAAGATACCCCTAGGGACAGGGTCGAAAACCACAAACCACATGTGGACAGATTGGGCAAACTCCCATGCCCCCATAGGATCCTGTGTAGAGCATATAAAGTTGGTCGAAAGTGCTGTGGCGAGGACGAAAACCACATTGTTTCTTCTGAATCCGAAGTTCAATTATCGGTCAGATTCTTCTCTTCAGTGCCCCTGCATAGACTTTTCTGGGTATGTTGAGGAATGTGATTCCACGATAGTTTTTACCCACCCTCCGGGCCTCCTTTTTAAAAATGGGGAAATGGGGACTGCAACCCCAGTTTGCTAATCCAGATGTATGGCCTCCGATAACCACACAATGTTGCGGAGATATGTCAACCAACACAGTCCTACAACAGCCAATTCCCTCAGATATTCAGGACAGGAACTTATCCATCTCCTGGAATCTGACCACTGAGGAATTTTTGGACCACCGTGGCAACCTCAGCTCCAACAATGGTTAGACCCCATCCAAATCCCCAGGGTCTTCGTGCTGCATGGATATATATCTACATACTATATACATATCATTAAATACGTACACCTTATATAACACAAGTCATATCATGTGTGATAATCAAACACGGTAATGTATAGGTTGCATGTCCGCTTCACAGCAAGAAGGTCCTGGGTTCGAGTTCCAGGCTCGAAGAGGGTGTGGTTTTTTTTTGAGGGCTTCACATATCTTCCCCGAGTTTATGTGAGTTTCCTCTGGGTAGTCCGGTTTCATCCCACAGTCCAAAGATATGCACATTTGGCTCATTGGCTCTTCCAAATTGTCAGTGTGAGTATGAATGTGAATGGTTGTGTGTGCTTTGGCTCTGCGGTGGTCTGGTGAACTGTTCATGGTGTTTGCCCAGTGTTGACTGAGATATGTTCCGGCCTTCCTGTGGCTGTGAGATTAAGCGGCTACTGCTGTTATTGTCGGCAGTGGTGGCAAAATGATAAAGTGCTGGATTACTGACCCTAAGGTTCGGGGTTTAAGCCCTACTATCAACAGTTGTCACTGCTGCCACCCCCAGTGCAGCCAACTGGGTTATTAAAGGCCTGCAGTGTCTCTCACTGTCTATGATGAGAGCCATGTACAAGAACCATTGCTGACTTTTCTCAAGAGTAGCTGCCAACCTGTCAGCATGTTTTTGCCTTGCGGGGGTTTGGTGAGTTGTCCAGGTTGTACTCTGCCCTCGCCCAGAGTCGGCTGAGATGGGCGCCAGCCTCCCAGCGACCCTGATTAGGATTAATCGGTTCAGAAAACGATTGAATGATACTATTGCACCTGGTGAGCAGTCTTCATTCAGATTTGTGTACAGGAGAAAGAAAATGGTTTCAGAAAGACACTGATGCTGATTTTTATTATTAGTTTGAAGATTGAACATCGAATTTCATGTTTATTTATTATAGCTGGGAAGGCTCCCTGATTCTAATAAACTTTAGTACACACATTTATTTAAAAAAACGAATGATTAAGTGACACAGACTATGGAAATTATTTGTAATGTATGTATTGTATATAATATGTTCCTTTGTAGAACCAGATATCCGGTGAATCGATTCACCTTCAGCTCGCGCACTACGCGAGTCATTCTGTTCCGGACAGCAGGGCCACACACACCCATCATGTCTGCTCCTAATTCCCAGTCATCATCATCATCATCATCCTCACCGTCCATCCAGATCTGCAGGTAAGTTGAAATCGGGCTTTTTCTCCGTCCTGTGTAAGACTTGATCTCATCATCTTATATCGCAGCGTCGCAACACGTCGCGTGCGCGTGTGCGCACGCGCGGCCCCGATAATCCCGGTATTTAGTTATCCTGTAACACACAGATTCTCTGACGTTTAAGTGTGTTCTCTGCGCTCTGAGGTAATAATAATATGTGTTTCCATGCACTCTCGGGTTGATTCCGGTTTATAACATCAATTGCCTGTTTTACCGGGTACATACTGTAATATATATATATATATATATATATATATATATATATATATATATGTAACGACACACATGATGTTTATTATTCAAGCACATAAATAACCCACAAGGTTATTAAGAGGTCATCACAACTATAGCAGGACACTGAATCCTGGAAAAAGGAAACTAAATGTTTATATCTCGATATGTATAAAAGGACATTATGGTAAAAGGATGGAAGGTAAAAGTCCTTTTTTTGTCTGTTTGTGCTTCGGTATCTATTTTTTGGGGGGTTGGAAAATTAGATAAATTATCTTACACGTGCTATGAAGAGACTGAATCCAAAAATGTCATAATTTAAGATAATAAAAGACCTTTCGAATTTAGCACGTTTCTACTGCCATGCTGCTCTCAGTTTGGGTTTACTCCCTCTTGTGGTAGTAAGATGCAATGACACTCATTATAGACGTAAGTGCCACGTCATCACGTCAATTTACGGTTGAATCCCAAATCGAACTGCATGTAAAAATAAGCTACGTCGGATTTCCTAATGGCTCTTACAACCTATGTAGTGCACAGATATAGCAAATATGGAGTGATTTAGGATTGAATCTGTTTATGAAGATGTTTCGACTTCCAGGGAAAACCATGGTAAAGCACCTCGCGCTGATTACGTGTAGGTATGTAAACTTATTTAAAATTTACACATGGCCGTAACCACACACTGGCGCGGCTGTTGTTATGGTTACCGTGGTACACTGTGCAGGAGGTCAGACATGGATGAAACGTCACGACATTGACCCCGGGAAAGGTGTCATGGTGTCTCTTCCCAATGTACCCAATCGCTTCATGCTATTAGGGTCGCGTGGAGGCTGGAGTCTATCTCAGCCACTAACGAGCGAAGGCAGGCCACACCCTGAACAGCTCGTCAGACCATCACAGGTTCAACATACACACAAGCACTCACACTCACATCTAATCTGGGACAGCCAGTTTGCCTAATGTGCAAGTCTTTAGGGTTCTGAAGGAAACAGGAGTACCCAGAGGAAACCCCAATGCTTGTCTGGGTCTGGAGGCTCGAACCAAGACCGTCCTATTGTAAGGCGGACATGCTAACCATTATGCCACTGTGCTCCCCGCTGTTTAAATCTTTTTATTTTTAATGTTTTTTTTTTTTTTAAACGGGGAAATAATCCTACACTACCTGGTTGATGCCATACCTCAGTCTTACTTCATCCTACTCTGGTTGCAGGGGGCTGGAGCTTCTTTAATCCAGCTCTGGGTGATGGGAGGGTACACATTGAAGAACCTACCACTCCATCGCAGAGCCATCATGCACACACAACCAATCGCTCACACACTTGGGGGCAAGTCAGCTATGTATGTATTGTTAATGCTTTTGGATGGTGGGAAGAAAACGGAGTATCGTGAGGAAACCCAAGCAAACTTCACACAAAAACTCTGATTGATATGCAGGACAGGTAAAGGCTAGTCACGAGCTGCTAGTGTGTGTGGCCTGATCCTACAGACGAGCTACTGTGGTGCAGACTGCTGTATCTGTTAATGTCACAGATGGCACGTTGCATTTTGTTGCATATAAAGCTGCAAATCAGTTCAGGTGGTGTTAATATTATGGCTGGTCAGTGTATAACTTGCTTATCATTGATTGTTTTCAGTAATGCCGAGTTTTGTTTGTATTATTCATTAACTCCATTCATTTTCTGGACCATTTAATCTTAACCTTAAGGTCGAGGGGATCCTGCCGACTCTCACAGCCAACTCCTGGCAAGGGCAGGGTACATTCTGGACAGCTCGCTAGTCTGTTCGTTCTGAATTACAGCACTATTTTTTATTTATTTATTTTTTTTAACATCTCTCTCACCACAGACAGTGAGATAACAAAGCTGCACTAGGGGCACAGCACTATGGTGCTAGTGGGGATTGAACCCCTAAACTTTAGATCAGTCAGCCAGCACCTTACCACTGGGCTACCACTGGGCCACCACTGCTCTGAGCTTCTTTGGTACACATATCGATACAAGCCAAACAGCCAGAATTCTGAAACTCATGCACACCATCCATTTGCAATCACTACATAAAACCCCATAACGACCCAAGAAACCCTGCAGAGCTGAAAACAACCAAATACTTGTACAGTGATCCCTCGCGACTTTGTGCTTCAGTTTCTGTGGCTTCAGTGCATCGCGGCTTTTTCAAAAATAGTCATAGAAAAATAAGGAAATTAGTGTGAAAAGTTAAGGAAAATGCCAGAAAACAAGTCCAATTATGCAAAAAAACCTCCCAAACAAACAAAAACAACCAAAACTCTCAACAAAACTACAGGGATCCCTCACTTTCTGCGGATAATGGGGACCCTAACACCCCCCCCTGCGCGACCGCCAATGCTGCAAAGTAGGATTGACCCCCCCCCCCCCTGACTGACGTATATGTATATGTGTATATAATATCAGTAAATACATATTCAACACTATAGATGCTTATAATAACAAACATCAAAATAATAATTCATGAGATGTAAATAAAATAGAAATATACACATACAGACACGCACGTGCACGCACGCAGATACACACCTCACAAAAATGTAACTAGTTTTGATGGGAGGTTTTGGGTTTGTTTAGGGTTTTTTTTTTGTTTTTATTTTTTTTGCATAATTGGCCTTGTTTTTGTGGCATTGTACAGAACTTTCCCCCGTTCTTCCTTAATTTCTTTTTTTTTAATTTGATGAATATTTAAAAAAAAAATGACTCACAATGCAATGAAGCCGCATGAATTTAAGCGCGAAGTAGCGAGGTATCCCTGTAATGCCCTTTCCCTCTCAATTTATTGGTACACAACAGAAAAACTCCAAAGGCACATATTTATTCATGCTGCGGACATTTTCCCCACCTGCAGCTGTTGCACGGATACGACTTCACTTACGACTGTGGCTAGAAGATATGACGTTAATAGGATGTTCCTTTTCAAATGTTTTTTAATACTCTGGTTGTGCTGTGAGATGTGTTGGTTTTACCTTTGCTCCTTTCTGTAACATGTTAAATGGTCGGATTTTGCTGAAAGAAGCCCGGTGCTTCCTACGCTATGCTCTACTCAGGTAAAATATATACAATTTATCCTCCTCGCCTGGTTTATAGTCGAGTCCTTTGATCTTTTTGTGCTTCATGAATATAAAATCGAAATGTTTTTAGAGTAAAAGTGGATCCCACATGGATACTTAAGAGAGATTAAGCATTTTGACATCAATCAAACTAGTGATGTGTGAGTGGATTTCTTGTTAACGATCAATCATGGTCTGATCATTTATTGTGAAAAAATAGAACCTTAGTAAAAAAAAAAAATTGTTGGGTTCCCAGTAACATGGGTTGAAAAATTTACGCTGGTAGGTCTTTTTTTCTTCAGATTTTTTAAAATTATATTTTCCTGCAATTACAGCACCAAAAGAAGACAACAGATCGAACAATTTAATATAAACGTTCGGCCTGTCACACTGTCAGCGCTGGTGACTCATCTGGGAGTTTTTGTGCGAGGAAATCGCTTTTCCTGGGTCATTGGGAAGTCAAAGGCTGTTCTGCCGGCATTCTCCATTGTATCATCTGCTTTTTCACTTTCGTCTTTGCACAAACACTTTAAATATATAAACCTGATTTCAAAGAGATTGACAGCTGACATCACCAAAGTTTTTCGATCAGGAATATCAACCCAGGGTTTATTTTCTGTGGTTGAACACATCAGGGACAATAAACTAGGAACACTGATGAGATTTCCTTTTGGCTTTTTCCCTTTTTTTCCCCCCTTTTTCTTCAGTGGTAGCCACAGCAAATGATTCGCACGTTTGATTTGGCACAAGTTTTTACGTCTGATGTCCTTCCTGACACAACCCTTTTGCAAGGGATAGAAACGCGCTGACGGCTTTGCAGCTACTCTTTATGAAACTAGTATCGCAAGGATTATGGAGCTTTTGGCAAGCTCTTAAAAAGTTTCAGTTCCATTGACATTTACAAATATTCTCGGCTGGTGTACTTTTGCCACAAGGGCCTATTATTGCACGCAGGAGTGCCATACTAGCCATACGAGGAGCAAAGTGTAAACACAACATTTTATTTATTTGTTTGTTTGTTTGTTTGTTTATTTTTTACGTTTTATTTGAAGTTTGGTGTTGATGTGTATGAATGGTGGTCTCACGAGCATTAATTAAGAATCAGATGTATTATACCTTTGCTGAAATAAGGCAAGTGCAGTATGGTGGCATAGTGGTTGGCACATCTACCTCACAGCAAGAAAGTACCAGGTTTGAGTTCTTGGCCCATTGAGGGCATATGTAGTGTTTGCATGTTCTCCTTGTGCTTGCATAGGTTTCCTCTAGGTACTCTGATTTAGTATTTAGTTTATATATAGTATTGATCTAGCATAGGGTGACTTATAAAAGTGGAGGTAGGAGCACACAGGTAGACTACATCTTGTGCAGGCGATGTAATTTAAAGGAAGTCAGTGACTGCAAAGTAGTAGCGGATGAGAGTGTTGCCAAACAGCATAGGATGGTGGTGTGCAGGATGATGCTGATGGTGAGGAAGGTGAAGAAGGCAAAGGCAGAGCAGAAGACAAAGTGGTGGAAGTTGAAAAAGGAAGAGTGTCGGGTTGTCTTCAAGGAGGAGTTGAAACAGGTGGTCAGGAAGTGCTTCCAGATGACTGGACAACTACAGCTAATGTGATCAGGGAGATAGGTTGGAGAATACTTGGTGTGTCATCTGGAAGGAAAGTAGATAAGGAGACTTGGTGGTGGAATGAGGAAGTGCAGGAGTGTGTACAAAGGAAGAGGTTAGCTAAGAAGAAGTGGGACATTGAGAAAACTGAAGAGAGTAAACAGGAGTACAGAGAGACACAGCGTAAGGCAAAGGTAGCAGTGTCAAAGGCCAAACAGAGCGCGTTTGATGACTTGTATGCTCGGTTGGAAAGTAAAGAGGGAGAAAATGATTTATACAGGTTGGCACAGCAGAGAAATAGAGATGGGAAGGACGTGCAGCAAGTTAGATTGATAAAGGACAGAGAGGGAAATGTATTGACTGATGACAGAAGTGTGCTGGGAAGATGGAAAGAGTACTTTGAAGAGCTGATGAATGAGGAAAATGAGAGAGAAAAAAGAGTAGAAGAGGTGACTGTTGAGGACCAGGAAGTAGCAAAGATTAGTAAGGGTGAAGTGAGGAGGGCATTGAAGAGGATGAAGAATGGAAAGGCAGTTGGCCCTGATGACATACCGGTGGAGGTATGGAAATGTCTAGGAGGGGTAGCAGTAGATTTTCTGACAAGAACATTTAACAAGGTCTTAGAGAGTGAGAGGATGCCATACGATGAAGTTATGGGAAAGAATAGTGGAAGCTAGACTAAGGGCAGAGGTCAGCATTTGTGAACAACAGTTTGGTTTCATGCCAAGAAAGAGCACCACAGATGCAGTGTTTGCCTTGAGGATGTTAATGGAGAAGTACAGAGAAGGTCAGAGGGAGCTGCATTGTGCCTTTGAGGATCTGGAGAAAGCATATGACAGGGTGCCAAGAGAAGAACTGTGGTATTGCATGAGGAAGTCTGGAGTGGCAGAGAAGTATGTTATAGTGGTACAGGACATGTATGAGAGATGTAAGAGTGGTGAGGTGTGCTGTCGGTGTGAGAGAAGAGTTCAAGGTGGAGGTGGGACTGCATCAAGGGTCAGTTCTCAGCCCCTTCTTGTTTGCTATGGTGATGGACAGGCTGACAGACGAGGTTAGACAAGATTCCCCATGGACTATGATGTTTGCAGATGACATTGTGATCTGTAGTGAGAGCAGAGAACAAGTGCAGGAAAATCTAGAGAGGTGGAGGTATGCCCTGGAAAGGAGGGGAATGAAGATTAGCCTCAGTAAGACAGAATACATGTGCATGAATGACAAGGACCCAAGAGGAACAGTGAGATTACAGGGAGCAGAGATAACGAAGGTGGAGGATTTTAAGTACTTCGGCTCAACAATGCAGAGCAATGGAGAGTGTGGAAAAGAGGTCAAGAAGCGTGTGCAGGCAGGTTGGAATGGTTGGAGAAAAGTGTCCGGTGTGTTATGTGATCGGAGGGTATCGGCAAGAATGAAAGGAAAAGTGTACAAGACGGTGTTGAGGCCAACGATGTTGTATGGTTTAGAAACAGTGGCCCTGGGGAAAAGACAGGAGGCAGAGCTGGAGGTAGCAGAGATGAAAATGTTGAGGTTCTCTTTGGGAGTAACGAGGATGGATAGGATTAGGAATGAGCACATCAGAGGGACAGCACATGTAAGACGTTTTGGAGACAAAGTCAGAGAGGCTAGATTGAGATGGTTTGGACATGTACAGAGGAGGGATAGTGAGTATATTGGTAATAGGATCCTGAGGCTGGAACTCCCAGGCAGACGGCCTAGAGGAAGACCAAAGAGACGATTCATGGATGTGGTGAAGGTGGACATGAAGGTCGTTGGTGTAAGGGAAGAAGATGCAAAGGATAGGGTGAGATGGAGGCAGATGACTCGCTGTGGCGACCCCTGAAGGGAAAAGCCGAAAGGAAAAGAAGAAGAAGAGTTTACTGTGAGTCTGCGTTTAGCTGCTGGTGGACAGGACGAAGGGAAGTGGGCGGGAGGTCGGTGTACCATTTGCTGGGCAAACAATTCCTTCTTCTGCACATTAACAAAGAGAACACTGGCAGCACAATCAAACCTTTTGTGAAAGTTAAACTCCGTCTCATACAACGGTCACAATAAAACTGTAACATTTAAGCCTGGTAGGCTAGGTTATATAAATAAATATGAAAAACTTTGGCAATAAGGAAACTGTGGAATAAGGAAATGTCGCAAAAACAAGGCCAATTATGCAAAAAAAAGAGCCCTAAACAAACACAAAACAAAAAACAACCCAAAACCTCCCATCAAAACTACTTACATTTTTGAGGTGCGCATCTGCGCACGTCTGTATGTGTGTATTTATATTTTATTTCCATCTTATGCATTATGTTTATGCATTATGTTTAAATGTTTAATTGTTATTTTAAGCATTTATGAAATTGAATATGTATTTATTGATATTATGTACACATATACATGTACGTACAAATACGTTAGTCAGGGGAGGTTGGTGGGGTTGATCCTACTTCACGGAATTCAGTGGTTGCAGGGGGATCTTGGTCCCAATCACGAAGGAATCCCTGTATACTGATGGCTATGCAGCTAATCTGAATGAGAGCAAACAATGGTTCTTTTACATGCTTCTCACAACAGAGCGTGAGAGACATGGTCGGCCTTTGATAACCCAGTTATCTGCACTATGGGGACAACAGTTACAACCGTTGATTGATAGACCCCCAGACTGTTGTATCAGTAATCAGCACCCTACTACCAGGCCACCACTGAATCAATATTGGTTGTTGCAAATCACAAATCTGGGATTCAGATAGATAGATAGATAGATCAATACAGACGCTCCTCGACTTACGTTCATTCGTTTTTTTGTTTTTTTTTTCGCTTTGTTTACACCTTTGGCTGATTTACCTGAAGCTGTAATGGAAGGGAATCTGCTTTCCTATGTCCCTCTCTGTAAGGGAAGGGAATCCTGCTCTTCTCACTCTCTCCAACATTTACGTATGCCAACTGCTCACCACCACAAAGATTAAAATTTGTTATTGTTCTTATGCTTTAACTGCACTGTGGATTTTTATGGTCAAAAGAGTTGCGCGTTTGGAGAGGGGCATGGCTGCCACACGCGGAGTTTAGTGCGAAACAAACACACCTGATTCCATTTAATCGCGAGTTATAAAGACTAGCAGCGCCATTCCTGGTCTCTCTATCTCTCTCACACACTCTATCTCTTTCTCCATCACACACATATACACTCTCTCACACACACACACAATCTCTCTCTCTCTCTTGAAAATTCTTATCTTTATTGTTCTTATGCTTTAACTTTTCTGTGGTTTTAATTTTAGTGTTTAATTTTAGTCTCTCTCAAAAGAGGTGTGCGTTGAAATGCACGTTGGAGAGGGGCGTGGCTCTCACACACCGGTGCAGTGCTAACCACACACACCTAACTTCATTTAGTCACAGGCAATAAAGACTAACAGCGCCATTTCCGGTGCTAGAAGATTGTCCCATTTCCCCATGATCTCTCAGCTCTGTGCTCCATCAGATCCCCCTTTAGTTTGATTTCTGTGTTTCTAGTGCTCTAGTGCCTGTGCCCTAGTGTCTTCCCTATGAACAATAAAGCGCACCCCATTTCATAGATGAAACGGGGAAATCGTAGTCACTGCAATAGAGATGCGGAGAAACACGGAAATCAAACGAAAGCGGGATCTGGTAGAGCATAGAGCTAAAAGCCAAAGAGATTACTGGGAAATGGGACAATCTTCGAGCACTGGGAATGGTGCTGCTCTTCTTTATAGCTCGTGATTAAATGGAGTTAGGTGTGTGTGTGTTTAGCACTGCATCGGCGTGTGAGAGCCATACTCCTCTCCAACGCGCAACTCTTTTGAGAGAAAGATCATAACACACTAAAATTAAAACCACAGAAAAGTTAGTTTCTCACAACACAGACCATAGCATAGTATACTGTATTCAATAATTTTTTCACTTAATTTGTGGACCTATGGTATGAGTTACGGTACTGTTAACTTCTGTTCAAAAGACGACGAAACGGATTAAGACCATTTACATTATTTGTAATGGGAAAAGCGGATTGGGAATCCGAACAAATCGGAATCCGAACCGCCGTCTGGAATGGATTAAGTTCGAGTACTAAGGCTGCACTAATATATATATATATGTATATATGTATATATGTATATATATATATATCTGTTTGAGTACCGCGATAGTTCACTGTTGTGCTTTACAGAGACATGGTTGAATAGACAGGTTGACGACTCTGTGATTACACTACCCGGGTTCGGACCCCCTATCCGCCTCGACAGAGACACCGACGCTACCGGGAAGACCATCGGGGGCGGCGTTTGCATATACGTGAACTCTAAGTGGTGCAGTAACTTTGCGATAAGATGCAGAGTATGTTCATCTGATATTGGACTTCTATCGGTAGCGTTTGGTCCATTCTATCTACCACGGAGTTTGGACAAGTCTTCATAACACTGGTGTATATTCCTCCAAGTGCTAACGACAAGAAGGCAGCTGATCAAATCTACGACCACATGCAAAAATTAGAAAATCTCTCTCCTGAAGCACCGAAACTAATTCTCGCGACTTCAACAGTTGCTCACTTAAACAAACTTTACAACACTACGAACAATATGTGACATGTAAAACCCGCAGAAACAAGACAATCGACCTCTGTTACGGGAACGTTAAACACGCCTATAAAACTGTGAGTAAGCCGCCTCTGGGATCATCTGACCACAACGGAGTATACTTAATGCCTAAGTACAAGACTAAATTGAAAATGGACAAAACTCACTCAAAGGTTGTGAGGACGTGGGATTCTGATTCTATTGAAAGTTTGAAAGGGTGTTTTGACTGTACAAAATGGGACATTTTCTTTGACGATTGTGCAAACTTGGATACTGTTACTGATCATATATCATGTTATATAAACTTTTGTGTGGACAATATTATTCCCAGTAAAACAGTAAAAGTCTACCCGAATAACAAGCCCTGGGTCACAAAAGAGTTAAAGTTGCTGCTTAACAAGAAGAAAATAGCTTTCATGGAACAAAACAGAGATGATTTGAGGCTTGTTCAGAAGGAAATTGATTGTACAATAAGACAATGTAAGCAGGCCTACAAGGAGAAGATCGAGCGTCAGTTTTACACAAACAACCTTCGCCAAGCTTGGAGTGGTGTAAGAACTATGATTGGTAGTAAGCGAGAGACAAGCCATCAATGTTCCCGATAAAAATGCATTCGCCAGTGAACTCAATGATTTTTATGCAAGATTTGATTGTTTCGATTTTAGTCAACAATGTGATCGCTTGTATTCGGTTTTAGACGCCAACAACTCGAGCCCGATACTGCTTAAACACGATGACGTCATCAATGAGTTCTCCAAACTGAACATACGTAAAGCGTCTGGACCAGATAACTTGGACGGCAAGGTCCTAAAGGAGTGTCGCGACCAGCTCAGTGAAGTGTTTTGTAAATTATTCCAAATGTCACTGGATTCTAATTTAATACCAAAACTTTGGAAATTGTCGGAAATAGTTCCTGTACCTAAGAAAACCAAACCATCAACTCTAAACGACTACAGGCCTGTGGCCCTTACATCGGTTGTCATGAAGTGCTTGGAGAGGTTGGTGCTGAAGTCGTTGCTACGCGACGCCCAAGACAAGCTGGACCCTCTACAATTCGCTTACAGGACAAAACGGGGAGTTGAAGACGCCACAATCACACTTCTAAACCAGGTATACCAACATCTTGAAACTCCGAAGTCATTTGCTCGGGTTCTGTTCATTGACTTTTCATCCGCATTTAACACCATACAGCCACACCTAATGATTGAGAAACTTCAACGCTTATCCGTAAACAATGCAGTGATCAAATGGATCTTCAACTTCCTGAGAGACAGAACCCAGTACGTGAGGGTTAACGACAGCATGTCCAGTAGAGTTACCATCAACACGGGGGCTCCACAGGGATGTGTTCTCTCCCTGTGTTGTTCATCCTCTACACTAACGATTGTGTCAGTACCCACTGAATTGCTCTACCATCAAGTTCGCAGACGACGCCGCCCTTGTAAGTCTCCTTAGTGATTGCGAGTCTTTAGCCAGCTACCAAGAGGACATTTATAACTTCAACTCATGGTGTGAGGACAATTTCCTACAGCTGAATGTAAAGAAAACGAAGGAACTCATCATAGACTTTAGAACAAAAATCTGATCATGCACCTGTCGTAATTAACTCGGAGACTGTTGAACAAGTTGACCAATACAAATATCTGGGAACTATCATTGACAATAAGCTGACTTTTACACAGAACACTGATGCCGTGTACAACAAGTGTCAACAAAGACTGTTCTTCCTTCGCAAACTCAGATCTTTTCATATTGATAAAACCATTATGTTGTTATTTTACAAATCATGTGTGCAATCTGTTTTACTTTTTAGTGTACAATGTTGGTATGGCACCTCTCTCTCAAAAACAAAAACAAACTTGGCAAAATTGTAAACGTAAGCAGCAAAATCATTGGAACTCCTTTAGACCCTATTGATTACTTTTATGAATCTCGCGTACTAAATTTAGCATCCAAAATTATTAACGACGAAACTCATGTTCTTCATTCTGAATATATCCTTCTTCCTTCCGGCCGCAGATATCAATTACCCAAACTTAAATCAAAGAGAGCCCGTACATCCTATATACCAACTAGCATTTTCCTTTTAAATAAGTAGCCTCCACCTTTAGTCTCTTGTATATTGTTACATTTTGTACCACTGTTTTTATCTGTTGCAAGTTATCTAATTTAAAAACTCAGTTTTATGTCTTAAGTCGTTACATGTCCGTTTAACATACAGTATTCTTTAAAGTATTTTTAAATTTTATTTTTGAAATTTTAGTGCTAGTTTCTTACATTGCACCTTAAGATATTTAATATTTAATATTTAATGTTATATATGTATTATGTCTTCATGTTGTAATATGTTATGTATGTATGTTTATGGAGCCTGTGTACGTGCAAGACAAATTCCCTCCTCGGGCAATAAAGTATTGTCATCATTGTCATATGTGTATGTATGTATATATATATATATATATATATATATATATATACTAGTCCTTCTCAAAAAATTAGCATATTGTGATAAAGGTCATTATTTTCTGTAATGTACTGATAAAAATTAAACTTTCATATATTTTAGATTCATTGCACATCAACTGAAATATTTCAGGTCTTTTATTGTTTCAATACTGATGATTTTGGCATACAGCTCATGAAAACCCAAAAATCTTCTTCTTCTTTCTTCTTTTCCTTTCGGCTTTTCCCTTCAGGGGTCGCCACAGCGAATCATCTGCCTCCATCTCACCCTATCCTTTGCATCTTCTTCTCGTACACCAACGACCTTCATGTCCTCCTTTACCACATCCGTGAATCGTCTCTTTGGTCTTCCTCTAGGCCTTTTGCCTGGTAGTTCCAGCCTCAGCATCCTATTACCAATATACTCGCTATCCCTCCTCTGTACATGACCAAAATTCCTATCTCAAAAAATTAGCATATCATGAAAAGGTACTCTAAATGAGCTATTAACCTAATCATCTGAATAAACCAATTAACTCTAAACACCTGCAAAAGATTCCTGAGGCTTTTAAAAACTCCCAGCCTGGTTCATTACTCAAAACCGCAATCATGGGTAAGACTGCCGACCTGACTGCTGTCCAGAAGGCCATCGTTGAAACCTTCAAGCAACAGGGTAAGACACAGAAAGAAATCTCTGAGCGAATAGGTTGTTCCCAGAGTGCTGTATCAAGGCACCTGAGTGGGACGTCTGTGGGAAGGAAAAAGTGTGGCAGAAAACGCTGCACAACCAGAAGAGGTGACCGGACTCTGAGGAAGATTGTGGAGAAGGGCCGATTCCAGACCTTGGGGGACCTGTGGAAGCAGTTCACTGGGCTACAGGTGCCGCATTCCCCAGGTCAAGCCACTTTTGAACCAGAAACAGCGGCAGAAGCGCCTGACCTGGACTACAGAGAAGCAGCACTGGACTGTTGCTCAGTGGTCCAAAGTACTTTTTTCGGATGAAAGCAAATTTTGCATGTCATTCGGAAATCAAGGTGGAGGAAGACTGGGGAGAAGGAAATGACAAAATGCCTGAAGTCCATTGTGAAATACCCACAGTCAGTGATGGTCTGGGATGCCATGTCAGCTGCTGGTGTTGGTCCACTGTGTTTTATCAAGGGCAGGGTCAATGCAGCTAGCTATCAGGAGATTTTGGAGCACTTCATGCTTCCATCTGCTGAAAAGCTTTATGGAGATGAAGATTTTCATTTTCAGCACGACCTGGCACCTGCTCACAGTGCCAAAACCACTGGTAAATGGTTTACTGACCATGGTATTACTGTGCTCAATTGGCCTGCCAACTCTCCTGACCTGAACCCCATAGAGAATCTGTGGGATATTGTGAAGAGAAAGTTGAGAGACACCAGACCCAACACTGTGGATGAGCTTAAGGCCGCTATCGAAGCATCCTGGGCCTCCATAACACCTCTGCAGTGCCACAGGCTGATTGCCTCCATGCCACGCCGCATTGAAGCAGTTATTTCTGCAAAAAGGATTCCCGACCAAGTACTGAGTGCATAACTGATCATAATTATTTGAAGGTTGACTTTTTTTTGTATTAAAAACACTTTTTTTATTGTTCGGGTGAAACATGCTAATTTTTTGAGATAGGAATTTTGGGTTTTCATGAGCTGTATGCCAAAATCATCAGTATTAAAACAATAAAAGACCTGAAATATTTCAGTTGGTGTGCAATGAATCTAAAATATATGAAAGTTTAATTTTTATCAGTACATTCCAGAAAATAATGAACTTTATCACAATATGCTAATTTTTTGAGAAGGACTAGTGTGTGTGTGTATATATATATATATATATATATATATATATATATATATATATATAATTACAAACACACACACACACACACACACACACAAATAAAAGAGTAGGCTGCATCACTGATTGGTGCCAGTGTAGCCTCTCCAAGTCGATCAAGTGGTTCAGAAAATGAATAAAATGTCACGCTATCACACGATCACCACCAACCAGGGAGGAGCGAAAGCATGCACACTCCTCTGTGACATGCAATGCTAGCATCTTTTTGAACTGCGGCACAAGTGTATTTTGGCATCTGTCACAGTGATGGAAACCGCTTTCCGTTTCTTTGTACAAATGAGTTCATAGATGTCCATAATTGGCTGGTGATTGCTGAGTGACAGGGAAGGGAGTGAGCATATGCCATCCCTCCTTCCGTGAGAGCTTGGCTAATTATCTCCCATGGGCTCCAGGCCACGGATGGGTATGGAATTAAACCGGATTCGAAATTGCGATCTCTGAGTAAATAGTCATGCACTTTCTCGATGTGCCACTCAGGAGTCCCGCTTCCTTTATTTCTGCCATAATAAAAAATAATATTTAAAACAACTGAAACCCCCCCATCAAAACTACTTACATTTTTATGTGAGATGCGCATCTGTGTGTGCTCGCGCATGTCTGAGAGTGTGTTTATATTTTATTTACATCTTATGTATTATTTTTGAATTTTTAATTGTTATTACAAGCATTTATAACATTGAATATATACTTCTTGATATTATATGTACATATACGCCAGTCAGGGGGGTCGATCCTACTTCGCAGAAATCGGCAGTCGTGGGGGGGGGGGTCCTCGGTCCCCATTAACCGCGGAACGTGAGGGATCCCTGTACATGTCTTTGGACTGCGGGAGGAAAGTGGAATACCTGGAGGAATCCCCTGCAAGCACAGGAAGTGCATGCAAACTCCACATAAAAATGTCCTCCCGCTATACCCGGGACTCGAATCTGATTTCTTTTTGTTGTAAGGCGGATGAGCAAACCAGTACTTATACATTATGTATATAATATAGCAAACTGTATTGGTTTGTTTCTCAAAAAATTATGGACTTTTGTCTGTAGATTGATGATGTATTAAATCAATTTCAGGTTTTAACATAACGAAATATTAAGTTTAAGGGGTGGAAGTAAGTTCTTATGCATTCCACATGTTCTGTTTGTAGTATTGTGTTATATGAATAAAGGCTACACTTAGCATAGTAGTTATTGGAAGCATCCTAGCATAATTAGGGAAATTGGTGCTCCTCCATGACTGTAATAGACACTATAAGTACTACTTCCTGTTAAACCCGTCTCAGGCATTTCCTGTGTCTTTACTACAATGGTGTTAGTCACTGGGTTGCTTTGATTGGCCCATAACCACATTATGTGAGTGAGGGCAGGGCCAGGCTGGATGAAAGGTATGCTAATTGTGGGGACAGTGATGATATCATAGTGTGTACTAGGTTTCATTCTATTTCATCTCAGTAACAAGCAGCCTCTCAGTAATTTGTGACTCAAAGAGTTGAACTGCAGGTACAAATGGCGCATATTCAGCTCACCAGGTACTTATATATTCAAGTTCTCCTTAGAAATGAAAGCCTATCATTATGTGCTCTATTGCTGTATGTTGTTCTCACAGGATGTTTAAATAAATAATTTTGACTTTCAAAGTTTTATGATGTAATTATCTGAAAAATATCTTGGTGCCGTGAGTATGGTGGGTTCAATCTCAACAAAACTGTTCTTGTGTAAAGGATGTAGTAAAAATTTAAAAGTAGTCTGCATGTTTCTTGGGTGGCATGGTGGCGTAGTGGTTAGCACGTTCGCGTCTTAGCAGAAAAATCCTGACTTCGTGTCTCAGGCTCAGTGAGGTGGTTCTGTGTGGAGTTGAATGTTCTCCAAGCATCCACCTTGTGTGGATTTCCTCCAGGTATGCCGGTTTCCTCCGGGAGTTCAAAGACATGCACATTAGGCTAATTGGGCTTTTTATATTTCCTCTAGGTGTGGATGTGGGTGTGAATGGTTGTGTGTATGTATTTTGACTCTGTGATAGTTCAGAGAGCTGTGTATCCCAACATCGGCTGAAATCGGCTCCAGTCTTTGTGACCCTAATAGCATTAATCTACTCTGCAAATAAATGTATGTATATTTCTATGTTAAAGGTACTAAAGGTTCCAGTGATATACATGACGTGGAATTTTACAGATTAATTACATGACAATGTTTCCTGTTTGACATTTTTCTGTACGGACCGGTTAAAGATGCCAATCTCTGTTAACAGATTATTTTGCTTCTAGGTTGCGCAACCTGGCCACTGAGCCACCTCCATTACTGCATCTCTATTTTTGAGGATGTGTCACTTATATGTTTAGCCTACTATAAACATTTACAGGAAATAATAACATGCCGTCATCGTAGTCATGCTTGCATTAATTCGCAGCAAACAGAACAACTGCAATTTGCACAACAAATCCGGCCCTCAATCAGATGTTTTGTTTAGCTGCAATGTATTGACTCATGTTTCTGAATCTCTGAAAGGTCAAGTACTGGATTGATGATGATGAATCACATTCCCTTCGTACATGTGAAACTAAACAGATTTGTTTATGATTCTCAGAATTATGCGTCCGGATGACGCCAACATCGTGGGTAACGTCCATGGTGGGACCATTCTTAAGATGATTGAAGAAGCTGGGTGCATTATAGGTACTCGGCACTGTAATACTCAAACTGGGGTGAGTTATCTTCATGTGCACACTTCGATCATCTAAACTATGTATATTCAGCTCTGGGTATTTTCACGGCCTCATTAAATAAACAGTAATAATAGTTCAATCGAGCCTGGGCTGAAAAGTTCATAGACTGACTAAAAAGCATCTTTTTAGCCTACCCTTATAGGAAAACATGATCACCTTAACACCGACTCCTTTGCTGAACCACTTAATCTTACTAGCATTACAGGGAGGCTGGAGTCTTTCTTAGCCGACACTGGGAGAACACCCTGAACAGTGCAACAAGACAGGGTTATAAAACACACACAATCATTCACACTCTCACTTAGAGACAAAAAGCTTATAATGTGCATGTTGTTGGACTGTGGGAGGAAACTGGAGTACCTGGAGGAAACCCACACAAGCACAGTGAGAGCATGCATACTTCACAATGAAATGCCCTTACTGAGCCCGGGACATGAAATCAGGACCTTCTTGTGAGGTGGACGAAGTAACCACGACGGTGCCGTGCCACCATCATTTTGAGAAGCGTTTCAGAAAAATCTGCTCGTCAGCAAAATTGGAATATAAATGATGGATGAGTCGTTTTCTGTTGTTTTTTTTCCATTGTAGGCTAACGCTGGGCTCAAAATTCAACTCTGTGCTTATTTGTTTCAAAGCCACCAAATTTGAAGGCATGGCACTCGTCACATAACTGTGTCCATCATAACCTGCACTAGTCTTTTACATACTTGTTTCTATCATTCATTTCTTCTGTGTAACTCCATTCATTCTGGCTCTATAGGCATACTGTGAGTTTTAGAACCAGTCGTCATTGTGCTTGTCATATTATCATTAACATTTACATTTATGGCATTTGGAAGACACTCTTATCAGTAAATATTTCATCAAATTTATATACTGGCCTGCTCAAGGGCCCAACAGTGGCAGCTTGGTTGTACTGGAACTTGAACCTCCAACCTTCTGATCACTAACCCAGAACCTTAACCACTGAGCCATCAGTGCCCCTACATGGTTCTTCTGCTACTTTAGACCATGTCATGTAATCATTCTCATCACTCGTTTCCTGAGACGCTTCATTCTATTATTAGGGTCATGGGAGGGCTGAAGCCTGTCTCAGCCAACACTGGGCGAAGGTGGGATACACTCTGAACAAATGGCCAGACCATCACAGGGTAACATACATGTCTTAGAGAGGGATAACACAACACAATAAGTATGTGTTTGGACTGTTGGGGGGGGGACATAGTTCTTGAAGGAAACCCACGCAAGCACATGCAAACGCCACACAGTGCTTGAGCTTGGATCTCAGACGCAGGATGCTCCTGCTGTAAGGTGGATGGATGTATGAACCAGTATGGCACCATGCTGCCCATATTGCAATCTTTCTTGACCCCCCCCCACCCCCACCCCGCCTGTTCCCCCAGTTTTTATCTGACAGCTCACAAGTTTAACATGTCTCAAAAATCACTTATCACTAACTCCTCATGACCAGGCTTGAAGTGTACTCATGTTTTTCATGTTTTTATCTTTGATGCATTTTTCACATTCTCATACTCAGCCACTTTATCTGACATCCACCAAGCCCAACGTAGTCCATCATCTCTTATCACTTCACCTTCTTTCCTCTCTTCCTTTTTGTCATTCCTTTCTTATACTCACTTTAATGAATATCATGTTTTTGAATGCTGGCACTAATCCTCACCTTCAACAAGAGTTAACCATCTTCTTCTGCAGTGGCGCCATCACTTCTCCTTCATAGACTGTGTTTTTGCAGTGTAGGAAGGTAGTATCATAACTAACTTGTCTACCTCACAGTGAGAATGTCCCGGGCTTGGTGAGTGAGTTTCTGTTTGGAGTTTGCTTATTTTTCCCATGTTTACAGGGGTTTTCTCCAGGTACTCCAGTTTCCTCACACAGTCCAAAGCCATGTGCATTAGGTTAATTGCTATTTCCAAATTTCCCCTAGCTGTGAGTGTGAAAGGATGTGTGTCTATTGGCCCTGAGAATGACTGGCGAGCTGTTCACGGTTATGAAGAGAGCCTCCAACTCTGACTCTTCAGACATCCCTGGTTTCCTTAAGGTGGCAGACCTGGGTGTTCAGTTGCTTCTGGATAAAACTTTAATCCATTGGCGGTTTATGTTCCCGGTATTTTTAATGGTTCACATTTCTTTCTTTCTTTTTTTGTGTGGATCGCCCCCCCCCCTCCGTTTTATTCCTAATTTAGTCGTATCCAATTCCCACCCACCAGGTATCGCTTTCCCTAACACACTTTCACAAACAACCAGGCAGGAGTTAAAGCATGCACATTTTGGTTTCGGTCTAACACACTCAGAGGGAAAGCACTATCCGTACCCTTGTATGAATGAGCTCACAGACACCGATGATTGATCGCAGGGATCTTAGTACGCAGTGGTGTTTTAGGTGTAAGGTGAGTCTGTTGGGTTTTTACACCCGAGCCTCGTGGCTCATCAGGCCGGTGCTTATCCCCGGTTTCCATAGCGTGAAGCAACCAGGAGTTCAACTCCCCCTGGATGAGACACTAGTCCATCGCAGGTTACTTTTCTAGTATATTTTTACTGGTATCCATTTATACTGCTGGGTGAACAGAAGCACACTTGTGGTTGAGACCTTGCATAGGGGTCTTAGCACAGTGATTGTCTCAGTGGGATTCGAACTCGCAACCTCCTGATCATGAGCGCAGCACCCTAACCACTATGCCACAGGCCCCACAGTGGCACTCTAACAAGGATTCAAAACTACAGTGCTGTGCAAAAGTTTTTGCCCCTTACTGATCTTTTTACTTTTTTTTTGCACCTCTGTCACACTTAACTTTTTCAGATCATCAAACAAATTTAAACATTACACAAAGATAATCCAAGTATTCAAAAAAAAAATGCCGTTTTCCTGTCATGATTTTATTTGTTCAGAGAAAAATACTATTCAAACCTACATGAACCTCTGTGAAAAAGTAAACACCCCCCACACACACCCCCGTTAAAAGAGGTACAGTAATTGTGATCAATCCTATTATTGGTAAAAACTGAGTTCAATTTCATGGCCACACCCAGGCCTGATTGCTGCCAGAGATTTCCAATCAGGAGACCACTAACATAAAACCTGTCTGACAATGTGAGGTTGGCCACTCATGTGACATGATCTGCGCCGTGCTCTTGGAGTAATTTTGGTAGGTCGGCCACTCGTGTGAAAGATCACCACTGTGCCATGCCTTCTCCATTTATGGAGACCTTTCACATGAGTGGCCGACCTACCAAAATTACTCCAAGAGCACGGCACAGACTAACTGGAGAAGTCACAAAGGATCCAAAAACCACTTCTAAACAACTACAAGCCTCACTTGCCTCAGTTAATGTCAATGTTCATGACTCCACCATCAGAAAGACACGAGGCAAAAATGGCATCCATGGAAGAGTTCCAAGGCGAAAGCCACTATTGATAAAAAAAAAAAAAAAAAAAAAGAATATAAAGGCAAGACTCACTTTTGCCAAGAATCATCTTGATCATCCCCAAAACTTTTGGGAAAATGTCCTCTGGACTGATGAAACTAAAGTTGAACTTTTTGGGAGAAATGCAACCCGTTACATCTGGCGTAAAAGCAACACTGCATTTGATAAAAAGAACATCGTGCCAACAGTGAAACACGGTGGTGGAAGTGTGATGATCTGGGCTTGGTTTGCTGCTCCAGCACCTGGGGGACTTGTCATGATTGATGGAACCATGAATTCTGCTCGCTACCAAGAAATCCTGGTGAAGACTGTTCTAGACCTGAAGCTAAAGCGCACCTGGGTTCTGTAGCGAGACATTGATCCGAAGCACATCAGAAGTCCACTTCTGAATGACTAAAAAAGAACAAAATGAGGGTTTTGGAGTGGCCTAAAAGTCCTGAACCCTATTGAGATGCTGTGGCATAATCTTAAAAATGCTGTTCATGCCCGAAAACCATCCAATCTGGTTGATCTTAAACAACACTGCAGAGAAGAGTGGGCGAAAATTCCATCACAGTGATGTGAAAGACTCATCGCCTCTTATCGCAAAAGCTTGACTGCAGTTATTGCTGCAAAAGGTGGTTCAACCAGCTATTAGGGTGGGGGGGGGCTGGTATGGGGGGAGGGCAATTATTTATTCACATGGGCCCTTGTAAGTTCAGATGTTTTTTTTTTTTTCCCCTTAAGTGCAATTGGCACTGAAAACTGCATTTTGTGTTTACTTGTGTTTTATTTTTGTATAATATTTAGATTTGCTTGATCTGAATTGGGTGACACTGACAAACGTGAAAAAAATGTCAGAAATTAGTCAGGGGGCAAAAACTTTTACACAACATTGTATGACCGCGGCACACTGACCACTGCACTGGTGATAGTGCAGTTTGCCATATGATGCCATTGGTGCAATTATGTGAGATATTACATCAGTTTTTAAAAACGGATTAAAAACATAACCCAAAGTAACAGGAACATGAGCAGGAATGATTGGAATGAATCAGATTTTTTTTTAATCTGTAATTTCTTATTGTGGCCATTAGAGGGCAGCAGTCAGATGTAAATACTCTGCAACTGGCTTTTAAATCTTTCAGAAGGACAAAAATTCTTTATGCCAATCGACTCTTTAAGACTGACTCTAAGCTATGTAAAGCTTCCTCACTGTTTTAATAGGAGTGGTGAAGTAATTCAAGTAGCACTTGTTACTTTGGTATGAGTACAGATCATAAACTACATAAGGCGATACATTCATACATTAATACATACCTGTGGTCTAGAAGTAGTATGTTAATATTAAGGCAAACAAATAAATTTATCAGCAAGTCTTGTCAGGTTACTTGATCAAGTCTGGTGTATATAAAACCAAGCAGATAAAAACACAGTCACCTGTAAATGTTGCTTTAGATGGCTCTTTTCATTCTCCTTGTAGGACCGCTGTATAGCCGCCCTGGCACGAGTGGAGCGGACTGATTTCCTGCACCCTATGTTCATTGGTGAAGTGGCCCACGTGAGTGCGGAGATCTCCTACACCTCCAAACACTCTGTAGAGGTGCAAGTCAACGTGGTGTCTGAAAATATAGTTACAGGTTAGTGTATATTCAACATAATAATCAACATGTGATCAATGACAAACTTGAGGTCCCCGAGGCCTCAACATGGCGCTTCTGTATTCATTCTTTCCTTTGCTGAACCGCGTAATTCTACTAGAGTCGCAGGGAAACTGATGCCTATCTCAGCCATATCTGGGCGAAGCCGGGTTATATCCTAAGCATCTCACCTGTTCATTGTAGGACCAAAAATCAAACAATAAACCAGTTTATCAAAGTTGTAAAAATGGCTGTATACTTTGGGTAAAGGTTAATTTTGTGATGTGATTAGGATCCTTACCAAAATGTAACTGGTTAACGTCCCTGGGTATTCACCTGCCCATCATAAAAAAAGATTCAGGTTGATCTGTCAGAAACTGTGGACAGAAAGTTGCAAACAGAATGACAGACGAACAAAAAGATTAACCCCAGGGCGATGCGAGCATAATCTCCTTAGTGAAGGTATTTAAGACTAATTACAAATAAAATTGATTTATTTAATTGCTGAACCATTTTATACTTGTAGGCTCTAGGCCAGGGGTGTCAAACTCAAGCCTAACATGCATGTCCAAAAACATGCAGGACTTGAACACAGGACTTTCTTGCCGTGAGGCAGACATGCTTACCACCATGCTACCATGCCACCCACCAGTCCATCGTGCAATATACAAATATTCTCAATCGCTAATGATATTGTGTACTGTGTTCCAGAGTTTGTTTGAACAATGGTTTTGTCTCCATATTCAATTCCTTCAATGGTTCAGACAGAAAAAGCAGAATGAGAAGTATATCAGTCCAAACACCTGTACTTATGTGCGAGAGGAACTCTAAATAAAACCGTGAGAACCGAAACAGGATTAGCACAAAGGCTAACCAGTCCTCATGTAGACTGTAGCTCAAGATGGTGCTAAAGCATTATAAATATACATTTCTCCCCAAAACCCTGAGCACAGTGCTTTTTCTTTTCTTTACTCTCCATCCTGACTCTACTACTGTCTTCAACATCATCCTACTAAAAGCTACAAAAAGGGGGGCAAGCTGTCCCGGAAATTACAAATTCTTACCTGCAGAGATACTTCTTTGAGTGAGATAAAGAATCAGTGATAAATGGCAGGGAAGAGAAAAGGGATGGAGAAAACACATCAAGACAAAACAAAAGCACTATCCCAAGGTGCATGGTGTTACCACAGCAACCGAGTTGTCAAGGAAGCAGGGACAAGCTAGGAAGAGGTGAGATGCCGAGTTGATAGAAGGATCCGCAGAGGCACACAGAGACATGCATGTACCTCGGAGGGTTCTTTCAGGTGAGGAAGTGACAGGAACAAGAGAGAGCCAAAGTGACATAAAAATAATAATTAAGGACAGTTTGTGGGGTGTGTCTTAAGGTATAAAATGCTTCTTCTGGCATTGGCTTATTAATAGTATATGTTTATGGAAAAAACAGCACTAATACAGTGGTAACTTGACTTACGAATGTCTTTTATAATGAATTTTTCATGATATGAGCTTCGATCCCACCAAAAATCTGCTCTATCCAATGAGCAAAATTTTGATTTATGAGCTCTGCTCGAGAAATGGCTTTTTCGGGCCAATTAGCCTTGAATTCTTCCACGTGTATTCCTCCGTGCTCCGAGAATGAAATATTTATTGCTTTTATATGTTTATCCTTATTATATTAGGGCAAATATGTGTTTGTGGCAGGTTTTATGAATTTAGGAGGGGGTTGGAATGGATTAATTGGTTTTCTGTTATTTTTTATGGGAATAATTGTTTCATCTAACAAGCTTTTTGGCTTTGGATTAAATTCGTTATACAAGGTACCTTCAACATAACTCTCACTATAATGAAATAAATTTGTTTGATCTAGTCAACATAAGATTCTGGTATTCCAGCTGTTGAAGCATCAGCTGACACAAAGAACCAGGAATTACAAAAAAAACCTCACTTGGATAGTATATTTTGGCCAACAATGCATGAAGATGGGGTATACAGCTCACCAGACCATCGCAGGAATAACACACACAACCACTCACACGCACACCTGGGGCAATTTGGAACAGCTATGTAGCCTAATGTGCAATGTTTTTGGAATGTGGGAAACGTTACCAGAGGAAACCCGTACAAGCATGGGGAGAACATGCAAACTCTACACAGAAACACCCTCACTGAGCTGGGAATCAAACCCAGGACTTTCTTACTGTGACGTAGATGTGCAAACCACTATGCCATCATGTTGCCTACCTATATATCCATATACAGTCATGTGAAAATATAAATACTTCCCATGGAAATATTTGAAAAATGAAAGTGTAAATGTATACGTCTACAATCAGGCAGTGATTGTACAAATTGACCTGCATAACAGGTGTGTCAGGAAAAAGACAATTAGAGTTTAAATAATAAGAGATTAAACAATAAGAGATTAAGCATTACAGCAAGGCAAACATAAAGCCTATCGTAAAATACTATAAAAAGACAGACAAATAAAAATATAATTGTTTAGAGTCCAAAAACATGCACTGTAGGTGCAGTGCAGGCTCTGCGATGCGAGCTGTCCAGGGTGAGATGGGCGCCAGCTCCTCCCCACGACCATAATTAAGATCAAGAGGTTCAGAAAATGAATAACGAATGAATTGGAAACAGTCACAGTACACATGGGTGGGGCTTGCCAAAGTCAGATTTTCAAGAAAGAAGAACCTCACTCCAAAGTTTGAAGCGTGATGGTGGAAATTATGTTGTTCGGGGTTGCATCGCTTCCTCTGAGACTGCAACTTGCAGTTATTGATTCAACTATGAATTCCGCATCATATCAAAGAATCCTTGGTAAAATTTGAAGGTGATAATGCTCCAATGATTTCAGGATATCGATAAATATTGATTTGAACAGGATAGTGGTCCAAAGCACATTAAATCCAACATAGAATGAAGAATTTATATCATGACCACTTCAAATCTTCAAATTTTACCATATTTGATGTTGTGAGGAGGTTTGAAAAACAGTATCAAGCATAAAAGAACATAAAGGAAAATAATTTTTCATGGAATAATGGTCAAGCAATTCTGCTAAAGAGTGCAATACTGGCTTCTTTTGAACAAATCTATGATTACCATTTTATACAGATTTTGTAGTGTTACTGCCTAGCACTGTAATGGTCATTGTGCCCAGATCAAAGGTAAAACAGAGAAACTGACAAGCATATGGAAAGATATGCACCATACTTTACCTCCAGAGAAAATTGCAGAATGATCCACTCAGCGGTTTTTGAGAAAGAGCTGATTGAAAATGGGAACAGCGAGAGGAGTGGAGATGACAATGACAGTAAGAATACCCCACCAACTCGATGGCTGATAGGTAAAATGGAATTAATGGGGCACAAGTACAAGTGTAGCTAAGGGACAACCAATAGTGAGTCACCAGGATATTAAAGTAAATGAGTAAAGAGGATATTATTCAGGGAAGCAGCCAAGAAGCCAATGATAATACTATATGACGTTACCACTGTCATTCTTCACTCTGAGGATGGTTCCTCACGGTATAGAGCAGTCTTATATTTTCCCCAAATGTAACACCTTATGTTCGTCCCATCAGAGGTCATTTTTTCAGTTTGTTTTTATCCAGGAACTTTTGGTCAAACATGATTCCACGTGGTTTATAGTGAAATGAAAGGCAAGCCTTCCAAACTGTCCTGCAATACAGTACATCAATGTATGTATTTTTACTTTCTTATTATTTTTTCTTTGGTTTTCGAAGTAGAAGTCTGCTAAAAATCTGTTTGATAGTTTGCGTTAGCCTGATGGAAAAGGCTGCTGTTTCACTCTTGTGACATCTAAATACATAGGAGCTGAACCTGTAAGTTCATGTCGGGCAGGACAATGGTACAAATAACAGTATAACGATATTAAACTAACAAGTCAGATGTAAACTAGTGAATTTCTTAATAAAATAAAGCTGGGCACATCTACAAATAATACAAAGATCCGAAAAACAATTACTTACTTTTCATGAATCTTTGATATAACGCATTGTTATTCATATAACACATTGTTATTCATTAAAAAATACAGTACAGAAAAGCATTTTAATATTTACTGTCAGATACACGTAAATGACGTGTGTATTTTCTCTGTACTTTGTCACCCCTTGTGTGGATTTTTTTCTTTATGAAGAAACTTAATAACAGTAGGCCATTTAATGATGTTTATAAGTATTTAAACTTTTATTAAACATCATTCTTCCGCTTGATCTGGGTCAGGTCACAGGGGCTGCAGTTTAAGCATTGCAGTCCAGATGTCCCTATCATCAGCTACGTCCTCTAGCTTTTCTGGGGGGACTTTCTCAAGGTGGAGGAGCAGCGGTTCAATTCCAAGCTCCTCCTAGATAGCCAAGCTTTTCACCCTATCTCTGAGAGAGAGTCCCGCCACCCGGTGACGGAAGCTCATTAATATTTTATTCATATTGGGTTCAATTTCCATTTAACAGTGTTCCGTTGAGCTCCTTTTGGTAAAGTGTTCAGGCAATCCTATTTCTGAACTGTGGTTTTCTCAAGCTTCTTCAGACATTGTTCCCCTATTTTACCTGTTTTAAATAATGGAACACTGGATGATGCTCAAACCAAACCTAGATAAGTACACATTCTGGACTTTTTATCATAACTTGTTGCTCTTTATTACAAAAGTTTATTTATGTATATATTGTTTAACCAGCTGGTTTCACATCAACATGGTTAACATATACCGGCCACTACTTTTATGGTTTTGGTCAATGACTGCAGCATATGGAGAAGTTCAGAGGGAAGTGACTAGTGCAAAACCCTGCACTGTGTAGTATTAACATTGACAGAAAACTATAATCTAAACTGTAACCTCACATCATCTGTATAATACTAGTGAGATTAGACTGCAAATGTTTTCTACTGTATTCTTTTACAAACAGAGTTTTGATCCTGCTGATCGGACACTGCACCATACAGATGATACATATCCTGATATACGTACATATGGCCTGTAACAAAGATATTGTCATGTTGGCTGATGGAGCTGTATTTTGACTTCATCTGACAGGCATTTAGCGACACTGGAATCAATCTCCTACAAAAAAGGGCTTTCCGTCAGGTCTGCCAGACAGCGATTAATAGTTTTTTCCACTATTTGAACTAAATTAAGTCTAAGGTTTAGATCAAGATTTAGAAACACTGCATTTAGGCATTAGGGTAAAATGAACCAAAGAATGTAACTGGTCCTTCTCCAATTTAATACTTTTGGACATCCTGATTCACCAACTTGCCCTGATGTTTATGTTTCTGCCTGAGTGGTGAAGGAAGTCAGATTTTTTTAACAAAGACAATATAGCGCTTTAGTGGACATGATTACTGGATGTTTATTTATAACTGTCAAGTATTGTATTCTTCTGCTTCACGGGAAGTCCTGGGTTTGAGTGCTGAGGTCGGCTAGGGTGTCTCTGTGTGTCGCTTGCATATTCTCATGCTTGTGTGGGGTTCCTCTGGGTACTCCATTTGCCTTCCACAGTCCAAAGACATGCACAGTAGACTTCTTCAAATTGTTGGTCCAAATTGCCCATAGATGTGAGCGTGCAGCTGAATGGTTGCGATGGACTGGTTAGCTGTCCAGGGTGTACCCTTCCTTTACCCAGAGTTGGCTGAGGTAGGCCCCAACTGACCCTGTAGGCTAAAATGTTTAGGTGAATGAATGAATAAGTTAAGATTTGTGTGGCATCTTTTCCACTATGCATTGTATTTCTAGGATTTAATAGACATCAGGTGGTTTTGAAAAAGGTGATTGTTTGGTAATTCCATTTCCTTTCATCCCCTTTACACAAATATAAGAAACGAAGAAAAATAACCCAAAATTGAATGCTATATAAGGGGACATGGGGGCGCAGTGTTTAGCACGTTTGCCTCATAGCAAGAAGGTTCTGGGTTTGATTCCAGGGCATGGAGCGTTTCTGTGTGGACTTTGCATGTTTTTCCCATGCTTGTGTAGGGACTCCGGTTTTCTTCCACAGTTCAAAAATATGTACAGTAGGCTGATGGCAGTTCCAAATTGCCCCTAGGTATAAGTGTGAGTGTGAATAGTTGTATGTGTGTTAGCTCTGCAATAACCTGGACAGCTGTCCGGTGTGTACCCTGCCTTCGCCCAGTGTCGGCTGAGCTAGGCTCCAGCCTCGTTGGGATCCTAATTAGGATTAAGGAGCTAAACAAAATGAATTAATGAATGCATGCTGTATTATTCAGTGACAAAGGAAGTACTGGTCAGGCATCCTAGGTGCCAGGTCAAGAAGCCTTGATTGTTTTCTTTTTTTCAGACACCCAACTATTTTCCAGGCAATATCTCAAGAAAGACTTTGTCAATCCTTACCAAATGTTGCTTATTTCCTCCATTGGTGTCTGTCCAGAAGAAGGACTTAAAAAATTTAAATTGATAAAAGCATTCCTCAATTCTCACATGTACCCCTAGGGGTGCTTTTTTCAGCCATCAGTTTTTTCTTGGAAATAAATAGTGCTTTTCTGCAAGGAAATACCAGAATTCCCAGTGATGTCATCATAGCCAACCAATCCCAGCATGATCTCTTCCAAATTATGCATGACGTTCTCTGATTGATAGACAGCAAGCATAACTAATGAACCCAGCAATGAATGCCAACTTTTTCTCACCACAACATACAGGGAACAAAGCATGTTGCCATAACTAGCATGTACTATTCACTGCAAAGGTTTGGCTACAAAGCAGCCTGCAGCTGGCTGGCAGCCAAGCGTAAAGTACACCGACAAAATAGCTTGAGCAGTCAAAAGCATGAGCACCGACATGTATACAAATGTGCAGTGTACCTCTCTCCAATGACACCGTCGTCACTGTGCTGAATTTCACTGATTGAAAACTTACCACAGTCACCATCTCCTTCCTGATTCTTTTGACCTTGGGCTTTAATGCCCAGTTCGTGGATTGGTAATCCAATCATGCTTCCACTTGAGAAGACGAATATGAAATGCTTCTTCCTTTCGGCTCTGAATCACTGTCGTCGTCATCATAGTTGTGCTCACACAATAGTTTTAGGTCTAATTATGACGTCTAGTTATGTAAAACGCTCTGTGATTGGTCATATCTTTGAAACAACCATACAGCTGACCAATGGGAATCGCCGATATATTTGTGCTCTTTCCTGGGTCTTTGGAAATGTTCTGATCAATCTTCGATGATGTCTGGAGTTGATTTGCAAGGCACACGGAATTCAAAATGCGTTTGGTTGGAGGGGTGATGATTTTTGGTCAGACTTTTGGCGCGTTATGGGGTGAATGCACTTCATTGCACCTCAAACAGCAAGGCCTGCAGAAGCCTGTTATTTTTCAGAACACTGCATTAAGATTTCATGGATATATTAGTATTGCTGTCTATGAGCCGTTGTGGCTGATGCTCAGTCCATACCCTGTGTTCATGAAACCTTGTGGGATTTTAGTGTAGGTGGCGTGATACACACTGCCTACATTCTCTCAGTGTCATATGCCCAGCTTTGATGCAGCAACCTGCAAACCTTCAGGATGCAATTTGTAAAATGGTGCGGTTTATGAAAAACTAATATTAATCCTGGAATGCCTCTGCTGTCAAACTGTTGAAATACTTGAGTTTAACTTTATTAATTAATTAAAGCTTTTACTTTAATCCGAGTTTGATGCAGTTCCTGTCTCCCAGGTTGGCAGATTTTTCTGGCATAGAAGTTTCCTGTGGTCTGAATAGTTAGGGAATTGGCAATACTGTATGTCAAATACAGATTAAAAATACTGCAAAAACAAGGCCAATTATGCAAAAAAACACAACAAAAAAACCAACTCAAAATCTTCCATCAAAACTAGTCACATTGTTGTGAGGTGCGCATCTGAGTGCGTGCGCGTGTCTGTGTGTATTTATATTTTATTTACATCTTATTTGTTATTTTTTAAATTTTAATTCTTATTATAAGTATTTATAGCATTGAATATGTATTTATTGATATTATATACACAAATACATGCACGTATACGTCAGTCGGGGGGTTGGGGGGTGATCCTACTTCACAGAATTCGGTGGTCGCGTGGAGATCTCAGTCTCAATTAACCGGGGAAAGTGAGGCATCCCTGTATATCAAATTACGATTCTTGTTTAGTATATTAACACAATATACTAGTCCTTCTCAAAAAATTAGCATATTGAGATAAAGTTCATTATTTTCTGTAATGTACTGATAAAAATTAAACTTGCATATATTTTAGATTCATTGCACACCAACTGAAATATTTCAGGTCTTTTATTGTTTTAATACTGATGATTTTGGCATACAGCTCACGAAAACCCAAAATTTCTATCACAAAAAATTAACATATTTCATCCGACCAATAAAAAAAAAATGTTTTTAATACAAAAAAAGACAACCTTCAAATAATTATGTTCAGTTACGCACTCAATACTTGGTTGGGAATCCTTTAGCAGAAATGACTGCTTCAATGCGGCGTGGCATGGAGGCAATCAGCCTGTGGCACTGCTGAGGTGTTATGGAGGCCCAGGATGCTTCGATAGCGGCCTTAAGCTCATCCAGTGTTGGGTCTGGTGTCTCTCAACTTTCTCTTCACAATATCCCACAGATTCTCTATGGGTTTCAGGTCAGGAGAGTTGGCATTCCATTAGAGCACAGTAATACCATGGTCAGTAAACCATTTACCAGTGGTTTTGGCACTGTGAGCAGGTGCCAGGTCGTGCTGAAAAATGAAATCTTCATCTCCATAAAGCTTTTCATCAGATGGAAGCATGAAGTGCTCCAAAATCTCCTGATAGCTAGCTGCATTGACCCTGCCCTTGATAAAACACAGTGGCCCAACACCAGCAGCTGACATGGCACCCCAGACCATCACTGACTGTGGGTACTTGACACTGGACTTCAGGCATTTTGGCATTTCCTTCTCCCCAGTCTTCCTCCAGACTCTGGCACCTTGATTTCTGAATGAAATGCAAAATTTTCTTTCATCCTGAAAAAAGTACTTTGGACCACTGAGCAACAGTCCAGTGCTGCTTCTCTGTAGTCCAGGTCAGGCGCTTCTGCCGCTGTTTCTGGTTCAAAAGTGGCTTGACCTGGGGAATGCGGCACCTGTAGTCCAGTCCACTGCTTCCACAGGTCCCCCAAGGTCTGGAATCGGCCCTTCTCCACAATCTTCCTCAGGGTCCGGTCACCTCTTCTGGTTGTGCAGCGTTTTCTGCCACACTTTTTCCTTCCCACAGACGTCCCACTGAGGTGGCTTGATACAGCACTCTGAGAACAGCTTATTCACTCAGAGATTTCTTTCTGTGTCTTACCCTCTTGTTTGAGGGTGTCAGTGATGGCCTTCTGGACAGTAGTCAGGTCGGCAGTCTTACCTATGATTGCGGTTTTGAGTAATGAACCAGGCTGGGAGTTTTTAAAAGCCTCAGGAATCTTTTGCAGGTGTTTAGAGTTAATTGGTTGATTCAGATGATTAGGTTAATAGCTCGTTTAGACTACCTGAACATGATATGCTAATTTTTTGAGATAGGAATTTTGGGTTTTCATGAGCTGTATGCCAAAATCATCAGTATTAAAACAATAAAAGACCTGAAATATTTCAGTTTGTGTGCAACGAATCTAAAATATATGAAAGTTTCATTTTTATCAGTACTTCTTCTTCTTTTCCTTTCGGCTGTTCCCTTCAGTGGTCGCCACAGCAAATGATCTGCCTCCATCTCTCCCTATCCTCTGCATCTTCTACTCTTACTCCAACGACCTTCATGTCCGCCTTCACCGCATCCATAAATCTTCTCTTTGGTCTTCCTCTGGGCCTTTTGCCTGGTAGTTCCAACCTCAGCATCCTACGACCAATATACTCACTATCCCTCTTCTGTACATGTCCAAACCATCTCAATCTAGCCTCTCTGACTTTGTCTCCAAAACATCTAACGTGTGCTGTCCCTCTGATGAACTCATCTCTGATCCTATCCATCCTCGTTACTCCCAAAGAGAACCTCAACATTTTCATCTCTGCTACCTCCAACTCTGACTCCTGTCTTTTCCCCAGGGCCACTGTCTCTAAACCATACAACATTGCTGGCCTCATCACCGTCTTGTACACTTTTCCCTTCATTCTAGCCGATACTCTCCTATCACACATCACACCGGACACTTTTCTCCATCCATTCCAACCTGCCTGCACGCGCTTCTTCACCTCTTTTCCACACTCTCCATTGCTCTGGATTGTTGAGCCTAAGTACTTAAAATCCTCCACCTTCTTTATCTCTGCCCCCTGTAACCTCAAAGTTCTTCTTGGGTCCTTGTCGTTCACACACATGCATTCTGTCTTACTAAGACTAACCTTCAATCCCCTCCTTTCCAGGGCATACCTCCACCTCTCTAGATTTTCCTCCACTTGGTCTCTGCTCTCACTACAGATCACAATGTCATCTGCAAACATCATAGTCCATGGAGATTCTTGTCTAACCTCGTCTGTTAGCCTGTCCATCACCATAGCAAACAAGAAGGGGCTGAGAGCTGACCCTTGATGCAGTCCCACCTCCACCTTGAACTCTTCTGTCACACCGACAGCACACCTCACCACTGTCTTACATCTCTCATACATGTCCTGCACCACTCTAACTTACTTCTCTGTCACTCCAGACTTCCTCATACAATACCACAGTTCTTCTCTCGGCACCCTGTCATATGCTTTCTCCAGATCCACAAAGGCACAATGCAGCTCCTTCTGACCTTCTCTGTACTTCTCTATTAACATCCTCAAAGCAAACACTGCATCTGTGGTGCTCTTTCTTGGCATGAAACCAAACTGTTGTTCACAAATGCTGACCTCTGCCCTTAGTCTTGCTTCCACTATTCTTTCCCATAGCTTCATTGTATGGCTCATCAACTTTATCCCTCTGTAGTTGCCACAACTCTGTACATCTCCCTTGTTCTTAAAAATGGGCACAAGCACACTTCTCCATTCCTCTGGCATCTGCTCACTTTCTAAGACCTTGTTGAATATTCTTGTCAGAAAATCTACTGCTACCTCCCCTATACACTTCCATACATCAACTGGTATGTCATCAGGGCCAACTGCCTTTCCACTCTTCATCCTCTTCAATGCCATCCTCACTTCTCCCTTACTAATCTTTGCTCCTTCCTGCTCCTCAACGCTCACCCCTTCTACTCTTTTTTCTCTCTCTCATTTTCCTCATTCATCAGCTCTTCAAAGTACTCTTTCCATCTTCTCAGCACACTTCTGTCATCAGTCAATACATTTCCCTCTCTGTCCTTTATCACTCTAACTTGCTGCACGTCTTTCCCATCTCTATTTCTCTGCTGTGCTAACCTGTATAGATCATTTTCTCCCTCCTTACTATTCAACCTATCATACAAGTCATCATACGCTCTCTGTTTGGCCTTTGACACTGCTACCTTCGCCTTACGCTGTGTCTCCCTGTACTCCTGTTTACTCTCTTCGGTCCTCTCAATGTCCCACTTCTTCTTGGCTAACCTCTTCTTTTGTACACACTCCTGCACTTCCTCATTCCACCACCAAGTTTCCTTATCTACTTTCCTTCCAGAGGACACACCAAGTACTCTCCTACCGGTCTCCCTGATCACATTGGCTGTGGTTGTCCAGTCCTCTGGAAGCACTTCCTGACTACCCAAAGCCTGTTTCAACTCCTCCTTGAAGACAACACTACACTCTTCCATTTTCAGCTTCCACCACCTTGTCTTCTGCTCTGCCTTTGCCTTTTTCACCTTTCTCACCATCAGTGTCATCCTGCACACCACCATCCTATGCTGTTTGGCAACACTCTCACCCACTACTACTTTGCAGTCACTGACTTCCTTCAAATTACATTGCCTGCACAAGATGTAGTCTACCTGTGTGCTCTTACCTCCGCTTTCATAAGTCACCCTATGCTTCTGTTTCTTCTTGAAGAAAGTATTCACCACAGCCATTTCCATCCTTTTTGCCAAATCGATCAACATCTGTCCTTCTGTGTTCCTGTCCTGGATACCAAACCTGCCCATCACTTCCTCGTCCCCTCTGTTGCCTGCACCAACATGTCCATTGAAGTCTGCTCCAATGACCACTCTTTCACCTCTGGGGGTACTCTGCATCACTTCATCTAAATCACTCCAGAATCTCTCCTTCTCTTCTAGCTTACATCCTGCCTGTGGGGCATAAGCACTAACAACATTGACCATCACACCTTCAATTTCTAACTTGAGACTCATCACTCTGTCTGACACTCTTTTCACGTCTAGAACATTCCTGACAAACCCCTCCTTCAAGATGACTCCTACTCCATTTCTCTTCCCATCCACACATTATAAAACAGCTTAAACCCTGCTCCTAAGCTTCGAGCCTTTCTACCTTTCCACCTTGTCTCCTGAACACACAGTATGTCCACCTTCCTCCTCTGCATCATGTCAGCCAGCTCCCTATCTTTTCCTTGCATAGTTCCAACATTCAAAGTCCCTACTCTCAGTCCTAGGCTCACGCATCTCCTCTTCTCTCTCTGCCTACGGACACGCCTCCGGCCTCTCCTTCTTCGACGTCTTCGACCAACAGTAGTCCAATTTTCATCAGCACCCTGTTGGTTGACAGCACTGATGGCGGTCGTTGTTAACCCGGGCCTCGACCGATCCGGTATGAATTCTGTATTGATCATTTGCATTTTTTAAATGTGGCAGAAGTTTTACGCCGGATGCCCTTCCTGTCGCACCCCTCTGCTTTTACCCGGGCTTGGGCCCGGCATAAGGGGGAGAGCCACTGGTTAGTGCCCCCCCCCCCCCCCCGCCTCATGGCTGCATTCATTTTTATCAGTACATTACAGAAAATAATGAACTTTATCTCAATATGCTAATTTTTTGAGAAGGACTAGTATATCATGACATAGGTTAACAAACTACCTGTAATAATACACATGATAGAAATAATACCTTCTGAGTCATTTGATGAGCCGTTTAATCCTATTGGGGTCCTATTAGGGAGGCTGGAGCCTTTCTCAGCCAACACTGGGTGAAGGCGGGATATACCCTGAACAGCTTGCCAGACCCTTACAAGGACCATTGCTACACGATGAGCACAATATCACAGAAAAGAGCATATTATAACAGCAATAATGACAATATATCACCCCGTCACTCAGCCCTATGGGTAAATACTGTAAATTAAATGAGTTGTTAAGAACAACTACCTGCTCTGTGGCGCTATGTAGAGATGCACTATAATTTTCTATTCTGGTCTTGTAGTATATTTTAACTGACTTAATGCACACTATTGTGATATTGGTATCATTATTAGCATAAATTAAGGTTTTCTTACGTCGTACATCACAATACTATTGCTATTCTATTTCCTGTGCGTTACTGGGTGGTCATAGCAAGGGCTAGCATCATCCGTTTAATTTGCCTACTGTGCCAGAGGGTATGAGGAACAGGAGCAGACTTTATGTGCCTCTGTCATGTCGGCTTAGTGTCATGCTTCACCCACACACATAGGGCACAGCTACACAGGCCACAGCACCTGCATACGCCAAGGACTGTGTTCTTGCAACATAAAATTGAATTCTCTCAGAATCCAAATCCAAATCTCTCAGAATACATGTTTGAATGAAAGTTTCATTAATGCACAAAGTGTGTGTATAAATATACACTTTACAATCATACAAGCACAGGAAGGCTCTTCCTACTAATTTTTGAGTGGAAGACCGGGTTGGTGGGTGAAAAGTCTTTTGATTTCTAAAAGGTTTTGTGTGTGTGTGTGTGTGTGTGTGTGTGTGTGTGTGTGTGTGTGTGTGTGTGTGTGTGTGTATGAGCATGTGTGTGTGTGAGAGAGAGAGCCGAGTTGGTGCAGGGTTTAGGGCAATCACATGGTTTCTTACTCACTTACGGACACACACACACACACACACACACACACACACACACACACACAGAGTCAGAGCCAATCTAGTCAGTCTCATCTCACTAACACTCCTCAGGGATCTCATGTTTCTGAATGCAGGGGCCGTGATGATTAGGGCCTCTGGCTAGCCTTCATCTCACTCTTATTTAAAAGACACACACACACCCACACACACACTTACTTTCTCTCTCTCACTCTCACTCTCTGTCTTCTACATACATCTTTATGGGGACATTCATTGATGTAATGCCTTGCCCCAAATCCTAACCTTAACCTTCACAAGTGACTATCAAACTCTAAACCTAATTTTAATTTGAGCGCCCCCCCAAATTAATCAAAATGTAAAAAAAAAAACAAGCTTAATGAAATAGTTTTTATTTTTTATCTTTTATTTTTAAATAAAATCTACATGTCTGCAAAAAAAGTTTTTTTTTTTCTTGGAAGAAGTCCTCAGAAGGTCAAAACTGTCACATCTTTCATTAAAACTTGCCTTGTGGTGGCATTTGGGCATGAACATCTAAATATGCTTACATACATCACTCATGCTACATGAATGCATAGATTTAAGATTAAAGGACTGCCTTAAAGCAAAGCGCCTGAGAGATGTCCCTATTAAGAGGTGTCCGAGCCTAGGTTTGTTTTTTTGATTGATTTCTCCTAGTGTTTCTGTAGGTTTCCTCCAGGTACTCTGGTTTCCTCCCACAGTTCAAAGACATGCATATTGGGCTAATTGGCTGTTTAAATTGATCTGTGTGAATAAGGTATGTGTGTGTGTGTATGTGTGTATAGTGATCATGTCATGATCTGGCAAGCTGTTCATGGTGTCTCTTGCCTTTGCTCAGTGCTGGCTCAGATAAGCTCCAGCCTCCCTGCGACCATAATAGCATTCAGCAGTTCATCAAATGAATGAGTCATTTAAAAAGTTTGCTTTTAACTTTAACATATATTATTAACATTTCATCATCTTATGATATTGAGATTTGCTAAAACGAACCTGCAGAAAAATAAAATTATTGTTATTACCGTATTCGACGTAATAACCCCCCCCTTCCTGTTTTTTAGCTTACGTCTAATAACCGCCCTTCTGTACTGGGAGCAAAATTGTAGATCAAACTTACCAATTTTATTCGATCAGTCTTTGTAACGGTAAAATGAGGCGTTCACTGCCTGTAAAAGTGAGTTTACACGGTATTTCAAGACCCCCTGCCACTGGGGAATGTCTATAGTGTTCATCAGTAACAACACATTTGATTGTTCCGCCATGCTTTAAAAAATAGGAAAATATTTTGCTGTGTTCTCTTAGTAAATGTCCAACAACCGATGAATCATTTGAAACTGCTACAGGAAAACTATGGGATGCTCTGAATGAATGGAGCGATGAGCCAGATCTGGACCTATCAGAAAGTGATGAGTATTTTTCACACGATTCTCCTGCTCACTAACTTCATACATTTAAGCATGTTCCTGGCCATGTGCTTTTGTTTATGTTCATGTTGATTGGTTCAACGTGACATGTGCTAAAATGAAAGTCAAAGATTCTTTATTGCCATTTATGCTTTTACACACACAGGAATTTCTTGTGTGGTCGTGCAAAGAGTCAGTTTTGGAAAAGAAAGAAAAACAGAGAGGCTCAGAACACTTAAACACATACAGTACCTCTATAGAATAGGCACCTAAGTCCAATGTATAGAAAGGATCTCACACACACACACACACACACACATACATATGTGTGTGTGTGTGTGTGTGTGTGTATATATGTATATATATATATATACACACACACACACACACACACACACATATATATGTGTATGTATATATATATATATATATATATATATAAGTTGACATTCATGTTGATTGGCTCGATTTTACTTCCGGGAAAATGTTTCAGAGAACAGCCGAAATGAAAAGACTGGGAGGGGAAAAGTAAGGGGTCTTTATTTATTTATTTATTTATTTTTAATGCTGTTTTCTGTTTATTTTCAGCTTTGATGTAAGTAGTTTGGTTGATACCACAAAATGAATAACACAAATACCAGTAAAACTCTTTTATTGTTCTGTTATTATTCATGTTTTCCTCCTCGATGGTAATAAGCACTTACTCTTCCACTCCACTGGTAAATTTTATAAGTGCCCACCAACTCCAATTTTTAAAGCACCCTGGGCACTTATTACATCGAATACGGTATTGTTCGTTCATTCATTCATTTTCTAAACTGTTTCGTCCTAATTAGGGACTCTGCGAGGTTGGTGCCCATCTTAGCCAACATTTTGCAAGGGCGGGGTTCACCCTGGACAGCTCACTAGGCCATCACAGTTTGTTATTATTATTATTATTATCACTCTTCATTTGTTTGTTCATTCATTCATTTTCTGAGCTGCTTAATCCTATTAAGGGTCGCAGTTACACTGGCGGCCATCTCAGCCAAATCTGGGCAAAGTTGTACTAGACCCTGAACAGCTGGCCACCCCATTTCAGGGCCAACACACACACAACCATTCACACTCACACCTAAGGGCAATTTGGAACAGTCGATTAGCCTACTGTGCATGTTTTTGGACAGTGGGAGGAAACCTACATAAGCACAGAGAAAAATAGAAACAGAAATGCCCAAGCCCCAGAATCAAACATGGGTCATCTTGCTGTAAGGCAGAAGCGTTAACCTGCCACCATACCGCCCTTCTTCTTCTTAATAATAATAACAATAATAATAATGATAATTATATAGAAATCAACATGTGGTTAAAAAATATATGGATGAAAGCTACAGTAACAGATGTGCACTTGAGGAGCTTAGCGCAGCTGGCCTGAGCTGAACATACAAATTAGTTATGCCTTTTCAGAGAACATTTGCAAACTCTGACACTGTCACACGAAGCAACACAAGTCAGCTGTTCTAATTGCACCCCCCTTCCCCAAAGACATACAACACAATCTTCCACAATGACTAAAGAAAGATATTCAACTTCAGCAAAGGCTTGTGCTAATTACTACTGTACTAAAAGCCTCACCAGTTAACCAGACGCTGACACTGATTTTACCCTTTTAGCCTGTGTGTGTGTGTGTGTGTGTGCGCGTACGTGCATGTGTGTGTTCAAAGATGTGTGCAACTTCATCTGTTAAAAAGCCAGACGATCTGTAAACAAACTGCACCCCCGCTACACCATCTTCCAGTTAGTTACAGAGACCCACAGCACTGCGTTGCAAAATTGAAAGCAGTGTGCAAATAGCTGGCAAGCTTAATGGAAACTTTGAGTTGGTTATCCTGTCCTAACATATTAAACAAGCCAACCATTGTCTCAGTCTACTGGCAACAAACACTTCCTGTGGGGTCACTGCTATTCAGTGTCCAGAGACATCCTAGGCTTTCTTTTTGTCTTTTGCAAGGCATTGTTTAAACCAACCTCTTTAGGGTGTGACATGATTGGTGACTCTTGAAGATGTTAGCCTTGTTCTGTTTGCAAAGCACGTCACTGAAATCATCCATCTTTTTAAAAAAAAAACATGGGTGACCCGGTAGTGTTGTGGTTAGCATATCAACCTTCCAGCAAGAACTCCTGGGCTTGGGTGGTTTTGTGCAGTTTGCATGTACTCCTAGTGCTTGTGCAGGCTTACTCCAAGTACAGTACTCTGGTTTCCTCCTACAGCCCAAAGATATGTACATTAGGCTAACTATCTGTTTCAAGTTGCCTAGGTCTAAGTGTGAGTGGCTGTCTCTATGTTAGTCATGTGATGGACTTGGAAGGTGCTCAGGGTGTACCCTGCCTTGACCCACTGTTGGCTAGGATATTCTCCAATGCCCCATGACACTAGTAGGATTAAGTAGTTTGGCAAATGAGTAATTAGTACACCTGCATGCAGAAATAACATGGATGGCTGTTAATCTAAGTCATACATTTAGTTTTACATGGTTATATAATAAATGCAGTCATCCATCATGGGGAAAAAAGCAATGTACATGGTGTGTCGGATATGAAATCCATGATTAGTTTCTTGGGAAATAGAAATGCCTGCCTCACATTAAAGAATGTGACACCTACACAGATCCTGCTCTAACTTGGATTTCATGCCCCTGCCATCCTGCAAGAAGCTCTCGCTCTCCCGAATCTTTAATTTCGCTAAGGTCCCACTAGGAGAGAAAATAATCACTTGCTTTAATATTTGAGTGCAACAAACGAAAGGAGGTAATGATGTTGTGGAGGCAGCCGAAGAGAACGGCACATCCTCTCCTGTGGGTCTTCATCTTATCTAATTATGCTCTTAGTCACAGCTACAGTACCAGATTAATCTCCCACCCTCCCCACAAGCTTCTTGAAATTCAGCGAGCCATCACATGAAGTTACCAGTTTTTTCAAACTTTCCCTCCTCGATTGTCAACGGGAAAGAGTCTGCGGCGTTTGTTCTTCTCGAGCTCGTCGAAGTTAAGCAGAAACAGAAACGCGGCAAACACTGTCGAACCTCCATCTGTCCAACACACCTGCTATTTTTAGCAAGTCAATCTCTTGCTAGCTGACGCCATGCAGATACGCCTCATATGTGTAAGGCGAAGACAAGCTGCCACAGGAACCAATTAGACAAGCCGCCGTCTCACCATGGCAGCAGCAGAGCCTCAGTGCAGTTGTCAAGGCAACCGGCATGTCTGTATGCCCCTGACGGAGTGTAAAATGCAAATGCTGTTCCCACATGTGATCAAGACTCATTGATCACTTTCAGATGATTCCGTACAGTTGGCGTTAGATAAGGCACTCCTTTATTAGTGTTACTGTCTCCTGGAATACTTTAGCGAGTTGTGTGCCCTGACTTTGCAGCAGGTAAAAAAGTTTACATGAACTTCAAATGCTATGGTTATCAGGGAGGTTAGAAATGTTATGTTGCATCAGGGAATGGAAATGGATCTCTATTTTCAGAAGAATTTATTATACAACTTAGATTATCATGCAGAGGGTGAAAGGTATCTCCACCAAGCAAAAACTGATTATGATCACAAACACATTAATTGCTGTACTGTGACAAAAATTGGATAAGGTTTCAGGTTTTATTATAGCTTGATATAGTTATAATGTAATGTCTTCACTACTGGATACCTGATAAACATTCATTCACACATTATTTGCACTTATTGACTATAATTAGGCACATTGATGCAAATTCACTCATTGGATCTGGAGAAAGCATATGACAGGGTGCTGAGAGAAGAACTGTGGTATTGCATGAGGAAGTCTGGAGTGGCAGAGAAGTATATTAGAGTGGTGCAGGACATGTATGAGAGATGTAAGACAGTGGTGAGGTGTGCTGTTGGTGTAACAGAAGAGTTCAAGGTGGAGGTGGGACTGCATCAATGGTCAGCTCTGAGCCCCTTCTTGTTTTCTATGGTGATGGACAGGCTGACAGACGAGGTTAGACAAGATTCCCCATGGACTATGATGTTTGCACATGACATCGTGATCTGTAGTGAGAGCAGAGAACAAGTGCAGGAAAATCTAGAGAGGTGGAGGTATGCCCTGGAAAGGAGGGGAATGAAGATTAGCCTCAGTAAGACAGAATATATGTGCATGAATGACAAGGACCCAAGAGGAACGGTGAGATTACAGGGAGCAGAGATAAGAAAGGTGGAGGATTTTAAGTACTTAGGCTCAACAATCCAGAGCAATGGAGAGTGTGGAAAAGAGGTCAAGAAGTGTGTACAGGCAGGTTGGAATGGTTGGAGAAAAGTGTCCGGTGTGATGTGTGATAGGAGGGTATCGGCAAGAATGAAAGGAAAAGTGTACAAGACGGTGTTGAGGCCAGCGATGTTGTCTGGTTTAGAAACAGTGGCCCTGGGGAAAAGACAGGAGGCAGAGCTGGAGATAGCAGAGATGAAAATGTTGAGGTTCTCTTTGGGAGTAATGAGGATGGATAGGATCAGGAATGAGCACATCAGAGGGACAGCACATGTAAGACGTTTTGGAGACAGTCAGAGAGACTAGATTGAGATGGTTTGGACATGTACAGAGGAGGGATAGTGAGTATATTGGTAATAGGATGCTGAGGCTGGAACTACCAGGCAGAAGGCCTAGAGGAAGACCAAAGAGACGATTCATGGATGTGGTGAAGGAGGACATGAAGGTAGTTGGTGTAACAGAAGAAGATGCAAAGGATAGGGTGAGATGGAGGCAGATGATTCGCTGTGGCGACCCCTGAAGGGAACAGCCGAAAGGAAAAGAAGAAGAAGAAATAGAAGATGCAAATTCACTCATGATATTATTATACAGTCAAAGAGATAATTATCTATAAGCACTTGGATGCAAATTTGGAAGAATATCTGTGTAAACACCCCCCAACAAAAATAAACAAACAAACAAAAAAAACCCCAGCCTTTTTTTTTTTTTTTCTTTCAAAATTGTCATTTCTGACTTCGACTTATAAGGTCATCTTTTTTTCTTTAACAACCTTTTCATAGTCTTTAATAATAATACAACCGATTTGATTTTCATCCCATATGACATATTAAAAACATTGCCCCAGGTAAAAGATGGGGATTTTGGGGATTCAGTTTTAACATGATCTATTGCAGAAATCTTTTAAATAAATGAACGATTTATTACTTGTTCTACACACTATGCTAGAAAAAAAAATAGAGAAAAATCTGTACATAATTTTTGAGTAATGTTGCACGCAAGCAAACTAACACTTGTCCGTGTGGTAATAGTTGTGAGAATGTTTATCACTATTTCCTGGAATGTCCTATATTTATTACACAGACAAAAAATGTTTAAATATCTTGGAGACATTCTGCAAAACAGGGCACTCATTGATATCAATCTCATTTTATATGGCAATGCAGGTCTCTCTTTTTGTGAAAATGAGGGGATTTAGCTCAGTTGGTAGCGCGTCCGCTTTATCCTCCGGAAGGTCGGAGTTCAAATCCGGCTGCGTCATACCATAAGACATTAAAATTTGGGAGTTGTTGCTTCCTGCTTGGCACTCAGCATCAAAAGGATAGACCAACGCAATATTCTCATGTGCATTGACCATGTGCTTGGATGAATAATGCGCTATACAAGCATCCATAATAATAATAATAATGTTCATATCTATATCAATGATACAAAAGGATTTCATTAATCTATCTTGTACATGTTCTAGCTCCACATTCTATCTCTTTGTTTATATGTTTGTGAATTATGTCATGTATTTATGTGGAAAGGGCTTCACTAAGTTGGATAACTTGTGCCCAATCCCTTTCTTCAATGAATAAAATATGTTTCAATCAATCAACTAACACAGGTGAAAGCAAAACCTCCTTGCTTAGGTAATTAGAAATGATTTCCTCATTTTTAACTTGGTTTACATTAATGTATTTTGATGAGACATATTTTCACCACGATACATTTGTCCTCTTGATTCTGATACGTGAGAAGCTTTTGATTCTTTTTCTATAACAGTAAATCTGATAGTGGTGCTGCCTGTAACTCACTCACAGGGACATGTATAGCAGATATGCCACATACTCTTCTTCTTCTTTTACTTTCGGCTGCTCCCTTCAGGGGTCGCCACAGCAAATCATCCGCCTCCACCTCACCCTGTCCTCCGCATCTTCTTTTCTGAGTCCAACGACCTTCATGTCTTCCTTCACCACATCCATAAATCTCTTCTTCGGTCTTCCTCGAGGCCTTCTGCCTGGTAGTTCCAACCTCAGCATCCTACTGCCAATATACTCACTATCCCTCCTCTGTACATGTCCAAACCATCTCAATCTAGCCTCTCTGACTTTGTCTCCAAAACATCTTACGTGGGCTGTCCCTCTGATATACTCATTTCTGATCCTATCCATCCTCGTTACTCCCAGGGAGAACCTCAACATTTTCATCTCCGCTACCTCCAGCTCTGCCTCCTGTCTTTTCCTCAGCGCCACTGTTTCTAAGCCATACAACATCGCTGGCCTCACCACCATCTTGTACACTTTTCCCTTCATTCTTGCTGACACTCTCCTATCGCACATCACACCGGATGCTTTTCTCCAACCATTCCAGCCTGCCTGCACACGCTTCTTCACCTCTTTTCCACACTCTCCATTGCTCTGGATTGTTGAGCCTAAGTACTTAAAATCCTCCACCTTCGTTATCTCTGCTCCCTGTAACATCACCGTTCCTCCTGGGTCCTTCTCATTCACACACATGTATTCTGATTTTCTGAGGCTAACCTTCATTCCTCTCCTTTCCAGGGCATACCTCCACCTCTCTAGATTTTCCTGCACTTGTTCTCTGCTCTCACTACAGATCACGATGTCATCTGCAAACATCATAGTCCATGGAGATTCTTGTCTCACCTCGTCTGTCAGCCTGTCCATCACCATAGCAAACAAGAAGGGGCTCAGAGCTGACCCTTGATGCAGTCCCACCTCCACCTTGAATTGCCGGTCACACCGACAGCACACCTCACCACTGTCTTACATCTCTCATACATGTCCTGCACCACTCTAACATACTTCTCTGCCACTCCAGACTTCCTCATGCAATACCACAGTTCTTCTCTCGGCACCCTGTCATATGCTTTTTCCAGATCCACAAAGGCACAATGTAGCTCCCTCTGACCTTCTCTGTACTTCTCTATTAACATCCTCAAGGCAAACATTGCATCTGTGGTGCTCTTTCTTGGCATGAAACCAAACTGTTGTTCACAAATGCTGACCTCTGCCCTTAGTCTAGCTTCCACTATTCTTTCCCATAACTTCATCGTATGGCTCATCAACTTTATCCCTCTGTAGTTGCTGCAACTCTGCACGTCTCCCTTGTTCTTAAAAATGGGCACCAGCACACTTCTCCTCCACTCCTCCGGCATCTGCTCACTCTCTAGTACCTTGTTGAATGTTCTTGTCAGAAAATCTACTGCTACCTCTCCTAGACACTTCCATACCTCCACAGGTATATCATCGGGACCAACTGCCTTTCCATTCTTCATCCTCTTCAATGCCCTTCTCACTTCACCCTTACTGATCTTTGCTACATCCTGCTCCTCAATGGTTACCTCTTCTACTCTTTTTTCTCTCTCATTTTCCTCATTCATCAGCTCTTCAAAATACTCTTTCCATCTTCCCAGCACACTTCTGTCATTAGTCAATACAGTTCCCTCTCTGTCCTTTATCAATCTAACTTGCTGCACGTCCTTCCCATCTCTATTTCTCTGCTGTGCCAACCTGTATAGATCATTTTCTCCGTCTTTACTATCCAACCTATCATACAAGTCATCATACGCCCTCTGTTTGGCCTTAGCCACTGCTACTTTTGCCTTACGCTGTGTCTCCCTGTACTCCTGTTTACTCTCTTCGGTCCTCTCAATGTCCCACTTCTTCTTGGCTAACCTTTTCCTTTGTACACACTCCTGCACTTCCTCATTCCACCACCAAGTCTCCTTATCTACTTTCCTTCCAGAGGACACACCAAGTACTCTCCTACCTGTGTCCCTGATCACATTTGCTGTGGTTATCCAGTCATTTGGAAGCACTTCCTGGCCACCCAAAGCCTGTTTCAACTCCTCCTTGAAGACAACACGACACTCTTCCTTTTTCAGCTTCCACCACTTTGTCTTCTGCTCTGCCTTTGCCTTTTTCACCTTTCTCACCATCAGAGTCATCCTGCACACCACCATCCTATGCTGTTTGGCAACACTCTCACCCACGATGACTTTGCAGTCACTGACTTCCTTCAAATTACATCGCCTACACAAGATGTAGTCTACCTGTGTGCGCCTACCTCCGCTTTCATAAGTCACCCTATGCTCCTGTTTCTTCTCAAAGAAAGTATTCACCACAGCCATTTCCATCCTTTTTGCAAAATCTATCAACATCTGTCCTTCTGCGTTCCTGTCCTGGATACCAAACCTGCCCATCACTTCCTCGTCCCCTCTGTTGCCTGCCCCAACATGTCCATTGAAGTCTGCACCTATGACCACTCTTTCACCTCTGGGGGTACTCTGCATCACTTCATCTAAGTCACTCCAGAATCTCTCCTTCTCTTCTAGCTCACATCCTGCCTGTGGGGCATAAGCACTAACAACATTGAGCATTACACCTTCAATTTCTAACTTGAGACTCATCACTCTGTCTGACACTCTTTTCACTTTTAGAACATTCCTGACAAACTCCTCCTTCAAGATGACTCCGACTCCATTTCTCTTCCCATCCACACCGTGATAAAATAGCTTAAACCCTGCTCCTAAGCTTTTAGCTTTGCTACCTTTCCACCTGGTCTCCTGAACACACAGTATGTCCACCTTCCTCCTCTGCATCATGTCAACCAGCTCTCTACCTTTTCTGTGCATAGTTCCAACATTCAAAGTCCCCACTCTCAGTCCTAGACTCATGCCTTTCCTCTTCTCTCTCTGCCTACGGACACGCCTCCCACCTCTCCTTCTTCGACGTCTTCGACCAACAGTAGTCCAATTTCCATCAGCACCCTGTTGATTGACAGCACTGATGGCGGTCGTTGTTAACCCGGGCCTCGACCGATCCGGTATGGAGGTAATACTTTTGATTTGCATTATCAATAGTTGCCATTGGTTTTACGTCGGATGCCCTTCCTGACACAACCCTCTGCATTTCTCCAGGCTTGGGACCGGCATGAGGGGGAGAGACACTGGTTAGTGCCCCCCCACCTCATGGCTGCATTATGCCACATACTCTACAACTTAATAATTAACATATTTTCAAAAGCTTTTGTTAATTGACAAATAAAAACCGTGGATTGTTTTTGTGATTATTGCTGTACCTTATCTTTGTAATAAAAGGATGGTGGGTATTGTGCCCTCTAGGTTCTCAGAAACATAACACGTTTTCTGTAAGGGCAAAGTATATGTGAGGCTGGCGATGGGACAATAGCATGCTGATAGCTGGTACAACACAACGTAATGAAGATTGAATGAACTAACTGAAGGCAGGGATAGTTTCAGCTGGCTAACATAGGGATGGAAGCAAACAACTGCTTTCAAAGGAAATGGGTTTACTTTATCTTGCACAAGCGATGAACACTTGAGACGCATGCCTTATTCGACCACAGCGCACACTGACAGGAGTGAAGTACCTACGCAGACTTTCCTAGATCCCACAGAAATCTTGCATTACATGTGTGTGGTGCCCCATGTAACACTATTCACATACCGAAAGTCAGGCCCCCCTTCTATGTATGGTAAAGGACTCCGCTTTGTATCCTCTGATGTGGCTTTATAGGGACAAAAATATTGCTCAAATGGGTGTGTTACACACCCAGCTCTAATAAAAACACTCAAGGCACCCTTTCATTCAATTTATTAATTATATCAGCAATGTTCTTTTCTGACCAATTTATTTCCACTCATTCTGTGGATGTTTATCACCATTAAATGTATCTACAAATAGGTAAAAATATGGCATGTTCATTAATTAACAATCCAAAAACATTATCCTTGACACATTGCTGGGTATAAGACATAGAAAGCATTACAGAACTCATTGATTGTTGCTTGCAATATGAATTCTCCTGAAGTAAGTGTCTTTTTTAAAATGTATTTTTATTATTGTTCCAAAACGGAGATATTTTAGCAGGAAATTGTAACTAAAAAATTACAGTTATATGTATTATATTTTTGTTTATATATTGTATAATATATTTAACAGCAGCATAGTGGCACAGTGGTTAGCACATCCGCCTCATAGCGAGAAGACCTGGGTTCGATTCCTGGTCTCCGGCATTTCTGTGTGGAGTTTCCATGTTCTCCTCATGTTTGCGTGGCTTCCCTTTCACAGTCCAGAAACATGTTCAGTAGGCTTATTGGCTGCTCCAAATCACCCCGAAGTATTTGTGTGAATTGTTGTACAGTGATACCTTGACTTACGAAATTACTTCGTTTCGAGGGCAAAATCATAAGTCAAAATGTTCTTTTGTTAAAACAAAAATTCCCATAGGAAATAATAGAAAGCCAATTAATCCGTTCCAACCCCCTCCTAAACTCATAACCTGACACACACACACACACACACACACACACATGTATATTTGACCTAATTTATTAAGGAAAACATGTAAAAACAATAAATATTTCATAATAATACAAATACATGTACATTAAGAGTAATAATAATTAATCAGAAATCATAATAAATCAAGAATAAACAATAAGTCAACTAACCCTTTAGATCATCGACTGTGGAGCGAACATGTCACGTGGGCAGGCATGAGGTGGTGCATAACAGAAGGAGGAGAATTTTGTGCATGTGCATGTTGTGAATGCCAGCCAGGAAAGACTAGTGGTTAGTTCCCACAAGGGCAGTGCTTCTCAAATAGTGGGGCATGCCCCCCCTTGGGAGGCGCGGTGTGATGCCGGGGTGGGGTGGGGGGGTGGTGGTGAATGACCCTGGGGAACATGCTTTTTTGCCATACTGTATAGAATCAAGTGTAATTGCACATCCTCTACAGTAGGTGGCAGTGACGCTCTCACTATGATGAAGTTCAGTAAACATTATTTATAGTCGTGTGTGTGTGTGTGGGGGGGGCTGAAATTTTTTTCTTTCCTATAGGGGGCATCACAGAAAATAATTGAGAAACACTGCAGAAGGCGGTCTCAGAGTACGGAGGAAAACATGTGGAAGAATACAAGGCTAATTGGCCCGGAAAAGCCATTTCCCCAGCAAAGCTCTTAAATCAAAATTTTGCTCGCTGGATGGGGCAGATTTTTGGTGAGATCGAAGCTCGTACCGTGGAAAATTTATTATAAAAGGCACTCATAAGTCAAGGTAGCACTGTATTCGTGTTATTCCACCGATGGCCCGGAGAGCTGTCCAGAGTGTACTCCATCTTCACCCAGAGTCAGCTGAGATGGGCACCAACTTCTCTGCGACCCTAATTAGGATTAAGTGGCTTAGAAAATGAATGAATGAATATATATTTATTTAATTTAATTTTCGGAACCATTTTATCATTGACTAGGGCCATGGGAGGCAAATGCTCAATTCTGGGGAAGGCAGGGTAAACCCTGAATAGCTTTTTAGGTCCTTGCACACACATCATTCGCCATTTACAGTCACATTCACACTTAGGGGTGAACAAGAAAATTCTTTTATTTTAATGTACATCTTTTTGGACAGTCAGAAGAAACTGGTTTATTCAGTGGAAGCCATTGCAATATATATATATATATATATATATATATATATATATATATATATATATATATATATATATATAAAATAAAATATTGCTCATTCCTTCATTTTCTGAACCATTTAATCCTAATTAGGGTCACAGGGAGACTGGTACCCATCTCAGCCGACTGTGAGGGAGGGCAGAGTTCATCCAGGACAGCTCACTAGGCCATCGCAGGGCAGCAATACCCTGACAGCTATGTAGCCTTGTTTTGACGAAAGTCAGCAATGGTTCTTTTACAGCCTCACACCATAGACGGTGACAGACTTGGCCTGGCCTTTGATAACCCAGTTAGCTGCACTGTGGGGACAGTGGCAACCCGTTGAGAGTGGGGCTTGAACCCCCAACCTTAGGATTAGGGATTCAGCACCTTTACCACCAAGCCACCACTGCGCTATATTATATTGTATTATATTATATGATTATAAATATTATTTTTACATGCATAACATGCATATAAAATAGTACAAGTATATGCAGTAGGCAAAAATGTAGGTGTCTCCTCAACCTCTTTTAGGGCCTCTCTTCCACATTATTCTTTATGACCAGTTAAATAAACAGTTCATAACAGTTCCTCAACCCTTTCACACAATGTTCTTTTCCCCGCCCTGAAATCACTCCACTGGCTTATAAATGCAGCTTACCCAAAATAGCCTCACTTGCACTTTAGAGAGAGTGAAAGAGGTTCATTGGGGGATGCTGAAGTCACCATGACAACAAAAGTAACACTAAGCAACTAGTAGCCCTTGCTGGCAATGTATTAGAAAATAGGCTTGAGAGAAGATTTGGAGAACTTTCAGAAAAATCAAAAATTACAGTTATTAAGTGCCAGCTATTCATTGTGAAATTGTTTTGAAAGCCTCTTTTGGAAGTCTGTATTGCTGGCTGAAACAGTGATATTTAAGATAGAGGACTGCGTGGTTGTATATTGATGAGCGCATTTGCCTCACAGCAAGAAGGTCCTGTGTTTGAGTTTCAGACTCAGCAAGGGAGTTTCTGTGTGGAGTTTTATGACCCAAACTCGCATCTTTTACCATTAGGCCATGGCTGTCCACAGCTGTTCTCTCTATGCTTGTGTGGGTTTCACAGCATTTCTGGGTACTCAGGTTTCCTCCCACAGTCCAAATATATGCACATTAGGCTAACTGGCTATTACAAGTTGCCCCTAGGTGTGAGTGTGAATGGTTGTGTGTTGCTCTGCGGTGGTCTGGCGAGCTTTTCTGAGTGTACCCCGCTTTGTCCCAGTGTTGGCTGAGATATTTTCCAGCCTCCCTGTGACACTAGTAGGATTAAGTGATTCTGCAAATTAATGAGAGAGGACTTACATACTCTATTCAAGTACATATTATTATACTGTATGTTGGATTGGAAATGTTTTTTTTTTAAGACCAAGAAACATATCTAGAGCTCATATCTTTTTTTTTTATAAGGTGTGCATTCTTTTCTTAGGTACCAAGAAGCTGACCAACAAGGCAACGCTGTGGTATGTCCCCTTATCACTTCAAAATGTGGACAAAGTCATTGAAGTCCCCCCCATTGAGGTAAGACTCTCCATCATCCCCATAGAACCTTCACTAACTGAGGAGTTCATATTAATCACAATCATAAAAAACCTGCCACTCATAAGAATCTAAACTATACTTTCAATCTGAGTTTATACTGCGGCCACAATTTCCATGATCTTCACAATTTAAAAAAGTGGGGAGCTGTACAATTTATGACTAAGCCTGGAGCATGGTTTGGGTATAAATGGAGGCAGCTTGCATCCAAGAAATGATACTTGAAGGAGTCATTCTTTGAAGTTCATCAAGATCCCCGATGATGGTGCAAGGTCTGTTAAGCTCTACTATGATTTTCACATTATCCACATATTAAGAGTGGCATAGAATCGCAATAAATCATAATATTTGTAGCAAAAGTTTGACAGTCAAAAGTTTTGTCATGATTCATGATCTTGTCAAGTTTCCTCAAGATCTTTACTATTCCACCAAGTTGCCTCAGAATGATCATGATTCCACCAAGATCCCCCAAGATTATGAATATTCCACCAGGTTCCCCCAAGATCATGACGGTTCCACCAGGTTTCCTCAAGATCATGACGATTCCACCAGGTTTCCACAAGATCATGACAATTCCACTAGGTTCCCCCAAGATCATGACGATTCCACTAGGTTCCCCCAAGATCATGACGGTTCCACCAGGTTTCCTCAAGAACATGACGATTCCACCAGGTTTCCACAAGATCATGACGATTCCACTAGGTTCCCCCAAGATCATGAACATTCCACCAGGTTCCCCCAAGATCATGACGATTTCACCAGGTTCCCCCAAGATCATGACCATTCCACCAGGTTCCCCCAAGATCATGACCATTCCACCAGGTTCCCCCAAAATCATGACGATTCCTTCAGGTTCCTCCAAGATCGTGACGATTCCTTCAGGTTCCTCCAAGATCATGACGATTCCACCAGGTTCCGCCAAGATCATGACGATTCCACCAGGTTCCCCCAAGATCATGACGATTCCTCCAGGTTCCCCTAAGATCATGATGATTCCTTCAGGTTCCCCCAAGATCATGACGATTCCACCAGGTTCCCCTAAGATCATGACAGTTCCCCCAAGAGTAACATAATTTGATTGCTTGGCCATCCTCATGTCCAGGCTTATTATGAGTTTCAATAAATCATTGACATCGTGGCCCCAGTGTAAACACAGGTTAACCAGTATTTTTGATCCAGTATCTTGTGAATCCAGTGAATAAGAATAAATAAAAAGTACTTCTATCTATATGTGCTAATCACTATGCTAATGTGCCACAAAGCTTTAAAAATAAGACCAAAAGATTTAATTGAACTTAGTTTGAGTACGTATTCAGTATTACATTACTTTAAATTAATTATCTGGATTTTCTCCTATACTAGAGTGTAAAAAATAATGTTGATATTTCTTTTTTTCTATTTTCCTTATTTTTTTTTTTATAAAAGTAGTCACTACAGTGACCCATTATAGATATATGATTAGGATTATGGGAGTGATGAACAAAGGAAAACTATGTTTAAAATATTCACAGGAAACTTGTTGACAGCTTCTTGAAGCAGCCGCTAGAAATGTTTCTACATGTGCTGAACACTTGGCTGCTTGCAAAAGTTTATTTATTTAATTTTGATCTTTTGGCACGTTTGCATTAATTTCAGGATTTATTGTGATCTGAATGAGAAACACATTTTAAAAATCCTTGAAACTGGATTTCTTGTTTAAATGATAATACCTGTGAACTAGTAACTCGTAAGCCAACGACTAGTTAATACCATGATTTGTTTTTACCAACTTTTCTTTTACAGAAATATAAAAACATTTAGTTTGATTTAATTTTGAATTTATATCAAATTATTATGTAATATTTTTGCAAAATATGATGACCTGTTTTATACCAAACCTCTTGTTCCCTACATCAAAGAGCACATTCGACATATTTTTGAATGTATTAGCACTTTTTCGTTGTCAGGGAATTTAACATTTGTCTCTGAGTAGAAACCCTGGACTAATTATATTTATGTATTGTTTCGAAGCCTTGCTGGGCAATTTGCTGCTTTAGGTTTTTGTCTTTTATCCCTTCTGGTTTTGCCTCTTATTCCAGTTCCTTGATTCATTTTTATGGATTATCCTTTGTTTACTTCTACCCTTTTTTGACACTATGGACTGTATCATAACATATTTAAGATAAAACACATACTAACGTTACATACCAGGCACTTGTATCTCGTCTCTCGTCCCATGTTATACACATTTATTCATTCATCTCTATTAAGTGCTTTATTCTGGTCAGGGTTGTGGTGGATCTGGAGCCTGTCCTGGGAACACTGGGCAGGAATACAGTCATATTTAATACTGAGAGCATCTGGTAAGCATTTTTGTTTTTGAGCTGTCAGCACAGCTTACAGTCCTACTGAAGCATGAGAACAAGGTCGCATGAATCTTCAGGACACTTGCACTCAGCGTCTTCATGATTGCTGGAGTGTATGGAGGGGTTTATGTGGTGACGGTGTTACATAATGTGTTATGAATAATATCCATGACCTTGTTGTAATTGTCTACGTTGTCTCGCTTCTGCTAAATGTGATAGGTTCAGTGTATATTTAAGATACTGTAATACATTTTATACCAACACTATAATTATTGTTTTTTTATTAGTCTTTAACCATCCAGTTTCAGTCAGAGTGGGCCCACTGTAGCCTCAGATTCTTGCATGACAGGGCTGGACCCTGACTACACTTTCAATTGTGAGTTTTGTAGGACAACGTGGGGTAGTGGCCCTGGGCTCTGCGAAGGTGTTTCTGTGTAGCGTTTGCATGTTATTCCCGTGATTGCGAGGGTTCCCTCTGAGAACTCTGGTTTCCTACAATGATCTGAAGATGTGGACATTTCACTGTTCTAGGGTTCTATGTTGCCCCTAGATGTGATTGTGGTTGTAAATAATTAATGTGTGGCAATGATGTGGCAAGCTGTTTAGGGCATTCCCCTCCTTCATCCACGGTTGGCTGAGATGGGCCCAAGCTTCCCCACAACCCTAATCAGATTAAGCGGTTCGGCGAATTAATGAACATTTTAAGTATTAAGATTTTTTATATATATATATATATATATATATATATATATATATAAAATAAAAGGACAGGACAAAGACTTTCTATTGAAACACCAATTATCACTACAGATCTGTTTCGAGGGGTGGTGAAACCATCCTCTCTCTTCAGGTGATTATAGAAGAATGAATTAGAAGGGGGGAACCTGGGGAATCTTGGGGGAACCTGGTGGAATCGCCATGATCTTGGGGGAACTTGGTGGAATATTCATAATATAGAAGGATTCATTCTTCTGTAATCACCTGAAGAGAGAGGATGGTTTCACCACCCCTCGAAACAGATCTGGAGTGATAAATGGAGTTTCAATAGAAAGTCTTTGTCCTGTCCTTTTATTTTTATTGTTATTTGCTCTACCAAAAAGTATTGAGCACTCTCCTACGGAAGGATCTACTCAGAAAATCCTATATATATATATATATATATATATATATATATATAACTTTAAACAGGGCACAGTTGTGAAGAGTGGTTATCTAAATTGCTATAGACTTCCTGTCAACTCAAGTCACACCATTCTTCTCTAGCTTCTCACAACACCAAGGTTTTTCCACTTAACCTCTGTGCAATGAACTGTTGTGTGTGAAAATCCCAGGAGATCATTGGTTTCTGAAATACCCAAAGAAAAAACAACTACAAAGTCCCAGAGATCACATTTCTCCCCATTCAGATGTTTGATGTAAACACTGACTGAAGTGGGTGGCACGGTGGTGTAGTGGTGAGCATGTCCACCTCACAGCAAGAAGGTCCTGGCGTGATTTCTCAAACTCAACTTGGATATTTCTGTGTGGAGTTTGCATGTTCTCCTTGTACTTGTTCGTGTGTTTTTTTCCATGTTCTTTGGTTTCCTCCCACAGTCCAAAGACATTCAAATTTAGCTAATTGGCTTTTCCAAACTGACATTTTGAGTCTCTTCCCAGATTCCTGGGCATCCAAAGAGGGCAACATGTACTTGTTTGCATATGTCTGTATGTTGTAGTCTCATCAAATGGCCTAAGTCTACCTGTTTGGATTTTTTTTCAGTATTCAAGTCCTGATCAGGAAGAGCTTGGTAAGAAGCGGTATGACACCCAGAAGCTTAAACGAATTGAAACCAAGGAGAAGAATGGTGATGTCACTACACCAGTTTCTATTTCTGGTAAAATGTTTCTTTTATTTACAAGGGTATGTACAAACATATATGCCGATCCGCCATAACACTGAAGACTCTTGACAAGTCTGTGTCCAGGCAGCTAAATATAAAGCAAGCTGTAATGCACAGTGTTCTAACTCCTTTCTATCATAGCCAGTTTTGCCAGTTTCCAACAGTAGCTCTTCTGTGGGATCAGACCAGAGGTACTAGCCTTCACTCTTAACCTATAATCGTGAGCCTTGGGCACCCATAACACCTTTGCCAGTTCTGTTGTTGTCCTTTTGTGGTTCAGCTTTGGTAGATACATTGGTATAATTAAAAAAAAAAAATGCCAAAAAAACTTTTGGGCATGTGAGGAAAAAACAAACAAACACAAAACCTAAACCAACCAACTTCTCAGTTTTTTGCTGATTTGGGTTTTTTTAATGCATTGAGACGCCTGCCAGCTAGTTATTTTTGTTGAGGTGATCTTGTCCAATAGAGTCAGTGCGAGCTGACTTATTAGATGATTTATTGGTGCCTTGCAGAATCAAGCAATGAGAATGCAGCCAGTTTCCACATTGTATTCTATTGGCTTTGTTTTGGCCAATGGTGTGCACCTCAGAGGCACTCAGTGTGTGTTGTGGATTTGTTATTTCTGTGTTAAAATTGTTGTCTTTTGTTGGGCTGTTGACTGTGAAAACCGTGCAGAATAAAGAAATCTCTTTTCACCGTTAACTGTTTTTTATTCTTTGTAAAACCATAGTCATACTGCTATTTAGGGTTAATAGCATGGCATTCCAGGCACAGGGACTTACTATATACACTACAGCCCCGTTAAAAAAGTACAGCCTGATCTACACAACACAATGTGGGGAGAAGTGAGCCAAGGTCTGCCCTGACAAGATTTTACAAGAGCTAGCAGAGCAGGAGAAGCTGTCTGAAGATTTGGATCAGTTTAAAAGTTACTTTCATGCGCAATGATGGCATCAGTTTGCTTCTAGATGTTTTTCCCTGTGTCCATGACCCCCGCCTGACCTCGGCAACTAGATTTGTTACTTCTGCAGGGATGTTTTTTTTTTCGTAAACGAATATCCATTTACTATGCGCATCAACTTGGCTTGTCTTCTGTGATATTAACGTTCAGCTAGGATCCCATCTGTATTGTAAATGGTGATTGATTTGATTAACTTGGGCAAAGCCTTCAGCGTGTTTCTGTCCCTTGCTAAAAGGGTTGTGACAGGAAGGGCATCCGACGTAAAAACCTCTGCCAAATCAAACGTGCGAATCAGATGATTCGCTGTGGCGACTCCCAAGAAAAGGGAAAAAGCCGAAAGGAAGAAAGAACTATATGCATGCTCACAATTAAAAAGAAAAGGGAAAAAGCGATCCTATTGTTTTTTTAGCCTTTTAGGGGAATTTTTTTAATGTTGTAGTACGGCATATCAGGAGCACCTCACAGGACTTGCTCTTTTGGAGATGAATAGGCCCAGTTGTTCAGTCATTACTATGCACTTAAATTAGCAATGTTTTTAATGTCATCTGTCAGTGCTCACAATGTTTTTAATGTTCTGGCTGATCGATGTATATCATGGACTATATTGCAAATAAACTAATAAAATAAATTTAAAATTGTTTCTTCACAGCTGTCCTCATGTTTACCTTTAAAGCCAATAGCCTACTGACATTGTCACTTAATCATTTGGGGTTTTTTATCAGCTACATTTATTAGCATATTTATAAAAAGAGCAATGTAGTGTGACTGTGATAAATACGTGTGTGCAAAAACGTTTAATTAATATGACTGAAATCATGTTGTTCTTGTATTATTTTCCTCTTAAACTGATTAAAATCTGTGCAAGCCTCGTGTTTACTTGAGCATCCTGTATCAGTGATTTATATGTGACAGTTATTGAGTTGTTTTTCAAACCTTCAGCCGTTATGTGTATGTGATGTATGGCTTTCGGTGGCACTTTTTTATTATTTTTAGGAATATGAAAGTCTTAACATTTTTTTATACATAAAACACGGAGTCACAGGGAGGCTGGAGCCTGTCTATCTCCACTGACTCTGAATGAAGGCGGGGTACAGTCGGAACAGCTTGCCATTCCATTGCATGGCTAACATATACACAACCATTCACCATCACAATCACATCTAGGGGCAATTAAAAACAGCCAGTGAGCCTAATATGCATGACTTTGGACTGTGGGAGGAAACTGGAGTAGGACACCCACGCAACCGTGAAGTATAACTTTGACATAAATGAAAATGGCTCACATTTTTTTGGGCTGTAAATCAAATTTAAATCTGTTATTTGATATGACTCTTATAATAAATGAAGAATGCATTTATATCTACTAGATATGTATTACATTTAAATTTGGCAAAGCAAAAAATATATAGTTGAAAAAATCTATTATGTCTCCAATGCATGCCCTTATGCACCTATATGAAAAAATATGACTTTATCTTATTTTTCAGTTTTTGTGAGTTGGACCACTGGGTCTCTCATAAAAAAGAAAATAAAAAACCACGACATACCTAATTTTAGGCAAAGGTTTAGTTCTTCTTTCTTTATTATTACTGCAAAGAGTTTGTTCATTCTACTGTTAATGAGTTTTCAGCAGCAAACTGATTAGTTCATTTATTCTTAACACACTGATGCCTATTTATTTGCTGAATAGTTTAACAATGTGTCCACTGTTAAAGATAAAATGCAATGATTCAGGGAACAAAAATACATGTACAAGATGTAAATGGAAAAAAAAAAATGGTGGGCTATTCATTAATTGTGTGTGTGTGTGTGTGTGTGTGTGTGTGTGTGTGTGTGTGTGTGTGTTGCAGAACCCTATACCATTGGATACAGCCAGTCAAGTCTCATCCACCTGATTGGTCCTTCAGATTGCACTCTGCTTGGCTTTGTTCATGGCGGTAAGGAACTCTATGTCCCCGACTACACAACATTTACTGAGTGTTCCTTGAACCCCCGGCTGCATATTTCAAGAAATCAAAAGTATCCAGCCTCATCTGGTTCTTGTTGAAACCAAAGTAGCTTGTTTACTGGAATAAGAATGAAGAACCAGGGCTCAGCAGTGTAATACTGTCCATGTAGAAAAGTGTAAAGTATTGGAATGAGACCATCACGCCGTGGTCTGTAACTTTCTCTGCAACATGTACATGCACAGAGCGAGAAAGCAAACTCACTGACCTGAATGAGTTATGTAAACGTGACAGCATCCACAGTGCATTAGCCATGCACACACTAATGATTCGAAAGGGAGAGATACTCAACTGAATCTAAGGTTCAGTATTTGTCTCCTAATTGAACATATTTTCTTCCTTGTTTTAGAAGATCTGAGAACAATGTTGTTCTTTTTTTGGATATATCATCACTGTATATTATGGAGCTGGATCAAGACCCAGGCATTTCACTTATCTAATTAGCAGAGCCTGGGTGTGTGATTGTGGTGCAATGACGCAAATCAGATGATAACATCTCTTTCAGGAATAGCACCTGAAGTATGAGCGCAATCAGCACTGTGTATTCATGCCCAGATTTGCATATTACCCTCTACCACTCATTGCTACCTTACTATATGTGACGTGTTCCACCGAATGTAGGCGGTGTCGCAACTGACACTGGAGCTGAGCTTTTGAGACAAAACCCGGCTAATACGGACGTCCGATCTGTCAAGTAAGTAAGTGCGCTTTGAATACTTGTTTAGTACTCAACATTCACTTGCTTACTTGAAAGATCGGAAGTTCGAATAAGTCGCATTTTGTCTCAAAAGCTCCGGTGTCAGTTGCAACACCGCCTACATTTGGTGGAGTGCATGACATATACTAGTCCTTCTCAAAAAATTAGCATATTGTGATAAAGTTCATTATTTTCTGTCATGTACTGATAAAAATTAAACTTTCATATATTTTAGATTCATTGCACACCAACTGAAATATTTCAGGTCTTTTATTGTTTTAATACTGATGATTTTGGCATACAGCTCATGAAAACCCAAAATGCCTATCTCAAAAAATTAGCATATTTCATCCGAACAATTTTAAAAAAGTGTTTTTAATACAAAAAAGTCATCCTTCAAATAATTATGTTCAGTTATGCACTCAATACTTGGTCGGGAATCCTTTTGCAGAAATGACTGCTTCAATGCGGCGTGGCATGGAGGCAATCAGCCTATGGCACTGCTGAGGTGTTACGGAGGCCCAGGATGCTTCGATAGCGGCCTTAAGCTCATCCACAGTGTTGGGTCTGGTGTCTCTCAACTTTCTCTTCACAATATCCCACAGATTCTCTATGGGGTTCAGGTCAGGAGAGTTGGCAGGCCAATTGAGCACAGTAATACCATGGGCAGTAAACCATTTGCCAGTGGTTTTGGCACTGTGAGCAGGTGCCAGGTCGGGCTGAAAAATAAATCTTCATCTCCATAAAGCTTTTCAGCAGATGGAAGAATGAAGTGCTCCAAAATCTCCGGATAGCGAGCTGCATTGACCCTGCCCTTGATAAAACACAGTGGACCAACACCAGCAGCTGACATGGCATCCTAGACCATCACTGACTGTGGGTACTTGACACTGGACTTCAGGCATTTTGACATTTCCTTCTCCCCAGTCTTCCTCCAGACTCTGGCACCTTGATTTCCGAATGACATGCAAAATTTTCTTTCATCCGAAAAAAGTACTTTGGACCACTGAGCAACAGTCCAGTGCTGCTTCTCTGTAGCCCAGGTCAGGCGCTTCTGCCGCTGTTTCTGGTTCAAAAGTGGCTTGACCTGGGGAATACGGCACCTGTAGCCCAGTCCACTGCTTCCACAGGTCCCCCAAGGTCTGGAATCAGCCCTTATCCACAATCTTCCTCAGGGTCCGGTCACCTCTTCTGGTTGTGCAGCGTTTTCTGCCACACTTTTTCCTTCCCACAGACGTCCCACTGAAGTGCCTTGATACAGCACTCTGGGAACAGCCTATTCGCTCAGAGATTTCTTTCTGTGTCTTACCCTCTTGCCTGAGGGTGTCAATGATGGCCTTCTGGACAGCAGTCAGGTCGGCAGTCTTACCCATGATTGCGGTTTTGAGTAATGAACCAGGCTGGGAGTTTTTAAAAGCCTCAGGAATCTTTTGCAGGTGTTTAGAGTTAATTGGTTGATTTAGATGATTAGGTTAATAGCTCGTTTAGACTACCTGAACATGATATGCTAATTTTTTGAGATAGGAATTTTGGGTTTTCATGAGCTGCATGCCAAAATCATCAGTATTAAAACAATAGAAGACCTGAAATATTTCAGTTGGTGTGAAATGAATCTAAAATATATAAAAGTTTAATTTTTATCAGTACATTACAGAAAATAATGAACTTTATCACAATATGCTAATTTTTTGAGAAGGACCAGTATATATGGTGCTTCATACTAAAGACATCAGGTATAAGCACTGCCCTGATGAGCCAGTAGGCTCGGGTGTAAAAGCACAACAGACTTTACCTTAGCTTTACTACACCGCTACCACTTGACTGCGTTCCTCTGTTGATGCTCGAATAAGTTTGTTGGGCTACTTTCTTGAATAAAAAAGGTAAAGTCAGTTGGGTGTGACACTTGAGCCTACTGGCTAATCAGAGCTTGAGAATAATCCTGTTTCTGTAGCGTGAAGCAACTAGGAGTTTAACTCCTCCTGGAGGGGATGCTAATCCATCACCTTTTTGAAGTATTTTTACTGGTTCCCATTTATACTGCTGGATGGACTGAGGCGCATTTGTGATTAAGACCTTGCCCAGGGGTCTTAGCACAGTCTAATTAGGAGTCGACACCTTGACCTCATGATCATAAACCCAGCACCTTAACCACTACACCACCAGCCCCACAATATTTTTAGTAGCAGAGTTTAAACACAACAGCAGCAGACAGTGGTTTGTGCGATATTATATCAAACTTTGCCCACCTAAATTATTTACAAATTTATGGAGCCTATTTATCCATCCATGTTCTACAACCCTTAACCCTTTTTTCTATTGGGTGTCAGGTCTTAGAGCCCGTTGAGAAGAAAGAAGCATTAGTTTGGGGAAAAAACATGTCTGGGGTGGAACTTCACAGGGTCTGTGATTAATCAATCAGAGTTAAAGTGAATCTTCTAACTGGGTTATCAAAGACGGGCCATGTCTCTCACTGTCTATGGTGAGAGGCATGTAAAAGAACCATTGCTGACTTTCGTAAAGAGTAGCTGCAAAGTCTTCAGCGTGTTTCTGTCCCTTGCTAAAAAGGGTTGTGACAGGAAGGGTATCCGACGTAAAAAAAAACCTCTGCCAAATCAAAACGTGCGAATCAGATGATTCGCTGTGGCGACTCCCAAGTAAAAGGGGAAAAGGCGAAAGGAAGACAGACAGACAGTTAAAGGGAATCTTCATTGAATTTTCATTTTGCCCATAAAGGTGTGCTCACATGATACTACTGATCATGATCCTAATTTGCACCAATTATATTCCAATGTTACATCAGAGGAAACTGGAGAACATCATTGAAATATATATATATATATATATATATATATATATATATATATATATATTTTTTTTTAAATAAAATCTCCTGTTTCACAATTATTGGCACCCCAACAATTTCTAGGAAATATCTGTAATTGAAGTATTTCTGTCATTTCTAAAGTAGTTTCAGACTTGATCAGAGTATTTAGGAACATTTAATTAGTAATTAATCATTTACTGTTTCCCTTCAGTATAAATATGACTTGACCATTTTGTCTTATACACTGTTCAACATGGGAAAAACAAAGGTATCGTTCATTCAAGTAAAGCAGATGTGTACTGATCTTGAAATCAGGCCATGGCTAGAATAAAATGGCCCCTTGCCCACACCTGCCGATATCTACTGTTAGAGGAACCATGCTAATAATTGTGGAACACATGATTTGATGTAAATTAATTATTTCTTAATGTGGGATTTTTGTCTCATAGAATGCACTTGAATTAAAGATTAGGCTCTTTTTTACATCGTGGTCTGATATTATTGAGGAAAAAAACAAAAACAAAAAAAAACTGAATTTATTAGAAGCTAAAGAACACATCTTAACCAAGGGTGCCAATAATTATGGTGGGCACATGTATAAAACGAGAGATAAAGGTATTATGTGTCATCGAATATTTTTCCAACTTCCAATACCAATGTGAAGATGGTCTTCACAGTGGGCTGAATTTCCTTCTTTTGTTTCCTCTGAGAACAAGTTGTTTTCTCTATCCTTCTATGCTGTTTCTTTCATTAAGAAAGCATTTTAAATGACAAACATCCAGTCAGTTTTTTTTTAATCCCCTGTGAATAACAGCCAGAGAAGGAAAAAGCAAGCCAATTACTAAGGTATTGACATTTCCAGCTTTTTTACTTGAGTTTTAATTTTTATTCATTGTCTTTTACTCAGCATCGACCATGTTCTTTCATATTGTTTTGTTCATAGTTCTGACTGTCATTCCATATTCAGTCAGATCTGTTCAAGTTATGAGTGCTGTGTGTGATTCGTGAGCAAGTAAACTTTGTAGAAGTATTAAACTAGAAAGTCACTCAAAGAGTGCAAGGAATCCCCACCAGGCACAAATTGACTGTTATAACCTGGCATCGTCATAATGAAATGTCTCCCCCAGTGGGAGTCGCATTTTGGTGCATATTAAACTTCTTTTCCTTTCGGCTGTTCCCTTTCAGGGGTCGCCACAGCGAATCATCTGCCTCCATCTTCAGGAAGTCATATTAATGATTCGCATATTCGGTTTGGCATAAGTGTATTTTTACAGCGGATGCCCTTCCTGACACAACCCGTTAGCAAAGGGCAAAAACATGCTGAATGCTATGCAGCCTACTACTGACGAAAGTCAGCAATGGTTCTTTTACATGAACCTCTTACCATAGACAGTGAGAGACATGGCCAGCCTTTGATACCCCAGTTAGCCACACAGGGGGGACAGTGAAAACCTTGTGGAGAGTGGGACTCGAACCCCCAACCCTAGGATCAGCGATCCAGCACCTTTTACCACCAGACCACCACTGCCATCTTTGGTACATATTAAACAGTAGGAATTTTTCATGATTTCAGGATTTATTATTATTTTTTGCAGCCATGAGGTGTGGGGGGGGGGCACTAACCAGTGTCTCACCCCCTCATGCCGGTCCCAAGCCCGGAGAAATGCAGAGGGTTGTGTCAGGAAGGGCATCCGACGTAAAACCAATGGCAAATATTTATGATGCAAATCAGAAGTATTACCCCCATACCGGATCGGTCGAGGCCCGGGTTAACAAGGACCGCCATCAGTGCTGTCAATCAACAGGGTGCTGATGGAAATTGGACTACTGTTGGTCGAAGACGTCGAAGAAGGAGAGGTGGGAGGCGTGTCAGAAAAGAAGATGCGGAGGACAGGGTGAGGTGGAGGCGGATGATTTGCTGTGGCGACCCTTGAAGGGAGCAGCCGAAAGTAAAATATATATATATTTTTTTTACATAATCCCATGCATAGATTTTTTTTTTTTTGTTTGTACCTTACCTGACTCTGGAAAATAATATAATCCAAACTGGTGCTTAACTTTTTGAGTTATCTTGCAAACAAACAATCAGATTCTCAAATAAATCATGTCAGTTGCAAACGCCTTTTGCCAAAGGAACAAAACAACTCAAGAATGAAAGATTCTGTCGGTGCCGTGCCCACAGTATTCCAGCATTCCTCCTGCTGTGTTACGATGTCTTATCTATAAGAAAGAAGTGATTCAGGGACTTGCGCAAGGGTCAAATATCTGTTTTCTAGCAGGTCTCTCAATTTAAACACGTAGGAACTGAATATGTCTAATATACACTACGGTTTATCTATAATAACTGTTATCAGGAACGAGCTTTTGATTCAAGGGTTCTTTAGTGGTTATACTGAACAGTTCAAATCAAATTATTGTTGCAGATTAGGTTGACAATGTTTTGTCTGTGGAGCATCTGCTCTAATCATGTCTATTTGGGTTAATCCCTGGGTTGTCAGGTTTTTTCCAACCGCTTCAAATACACCAGAGTCCTTCTCTACTTGATGCCAATTACCTCCTCGAAAAAGGTTTTTCTTTATCCTTGGTTTAAGTATTTGAGTTTCGCAGGATTATGCTAAAGAAACGGTATGGTTTCCATGAAATGTCTACCTGTGCTTGGGTTAAGGAAGACTCCATTATATTTTAGAGATGATAGACATCAAATTCTGGCTCCGGGAATTCTTTCAAGCATTCTTTATGAATTTTTTTGAGAGAGAGATATTTCTGTTTCATATTGGGGGGGGTTGATTGGCTTTGTGGAGGTTTGGATGGAGGTTTGTGTTTTCATTATTATTTGTTTTGACTAAAAAAATTCAACACGGATTGGTTGATGGCGTATGTAGGGATTGAAGAGACCGTCTAAAACACCTTCAAATGATTTGCATGAGTGCATAGAAATCACTGCGAATATCAAATAAATGATTAGATAGTTATGCAAATAACTAGTATAAAATGTTCTGTGTGACATACAGCATTTATTTTGTCCTCATGCTTGTTTGAACAATATCTCGATCTTGCAGCCCCACAACCTTTATTGCACCTCGTGATTCAGTCCAAATCTGAATACAGTGGTACCTCACCTTGCGATAGTCCCAACAAACGAAAAATCCAGGTTACGAAAAACATTTTCCAAAATTTTTTGTCTCTGTATATGAAACAAGTTCTCCTTACGAAACGCGCCAAACGCACCATTCAAACATTAAAACATGCCATTCAAACATTCAAACAATGCACGTGCTGCTCCCCCATCAATGACGTTCAAACATCTCGCCCTGCTAGCCTCCCATTGGTTAGGAGGGATGACGCAACTACCTCCCTTTGCCCATCTCCCAACATCCCGCCCCGCTGGCCTCCCATTGGCTAGGAGGGATGACACAACTACCTCCTATTGCCCATCTCCCAACATCCCGCTCCACTAGCCGTCCATTGGCTAGGAGGGATGACGCAGCTCCCTCCCATTAGCTATTATGGAGCTGCATCTCCCATAATGCTTTTCGTGTAAAGGAAGGACAGAGTTATTGTTGTTTCATGCTTTATTTCTTGACCCTGGCTTTTAACCTTATATAAACATTTGTAAGATTATAACTCCGCTAAGAAGACATGGTCAACACACGTGCGCGTGTGATTTCCGGTGCAAGTGAGAAGAAACGTTCTCTTGGCATGTGGTTGAGTGATATCACAAAGGAATATAGCCAAACCCGTCTACCATCGGCACGATATTGAAGCAGAAGGAGGTCTGAAAAGGTATGCTTTTATAATTTTTAAAAGGTTTAGGGGTAGTATTGGGGCCTAGGAACGAATCACATGTTTTACATGTAAAATGCGGTTCCATTTATGAAAAGTCCAGGTTAAGAAAAAGGCTCTGGAACGGATTCATTTCATAAGGTGAGGTACCACTGTATATACAAGTTTGTTTGGGTTACTTCCTGGAGTCGAGTTCATTCAGGACCAGTTAGCTTTCTGACTCTATTCAAACGCAGTAGAGTTCGATTAGACTGATACCACCTCACTCTGACACCTTCAGACAGGTTGTTTTTGTGTGGACCGAATGTGATAATGGTGTGGTCACCTTCACCCAAAAAGGTCAAAAACACATCAATGTTGCATTGACAGAAAGTAAACACTGTATGTGTGAAAGCAACTCCAAATTAGCCTGTAAGCGTAAATGTATTTGTGTTGTACTCAGTGAACTGGTATCCCATCCAAGGTGTATTACTTCCATCGAGTGACATTGGTATGGGCTGTAATAAAAACAGTACATCAGAGAACATGGGTACACATCGAACATCGGTACATCTCGGAACCAAATCAGCTAAAACATCAGACTAACATTAGAATAACATTCAAATATGATTGTCTCCAATCGGGATCATGATTGATCTCCTGTGAGCACAACTTAATGCTAACAAGCAATCTTTTAAGCATTTTTGAGTGATGTACCTCTATATTTGTTGCAGAAACACACTCAGTTTCTCCATTTTGGGGCATCGTGGTGAGTGTGAAGTCTTGCTACTCTGAGACTTGCATATGCCCTGACAAGTGCGTGACATTTCTGTAACAGTTTGTGCTACACGTTCTCACCTTCATGTGGAGATTCTGTCTGTTGTATTTTGAGCAGGGCCTCGTTATCATGGTGTGTGAGCTAACAAAACAATTGGGCCTTCTGTAGGACAGGGATAGTGGTGCAGCTGAGGTGCAAATTGAATAGGTCAGGACTGAAGATAAAAAATATACTCGGATGGAGTATTAGGTATTAATGGAAATGTACAGTATGCTTGCCATTTGTTGCCTTATTTAGTGAAATGCAGTAATGGACATGTATGATACATCCTTGCTTACAAAGCTAATTAGCCAATGTGTATGTCTTTGAACTGTCTGTGGAAACTGGGGTACTCCGAGGAAACCCATACTAGCATGGAGAGCACAACAGGGAGAACACACTGGGGGAGCCGTGGGCTAATGGTTAGAGATGCTGGTACAGGATCTAAACGTCACTGCTCCACCTGTGTGTGTGTGTGTGTGTGTGTGTGTGTGTGTGTTTACTCACTTTACATGGGTTAAATGCATTAATCACTTGTGGGGTCGTGTATGTTGGCCCTACAATGGTCATGTGAGCTATATCATTGTGTACCCGCCTTCATCCAGTGTCAGCTGAGATAGACACAGCCTTCCTACATCCCTAACAGGATTAAGTGGTTCGGCAAATGAATAATAAATCACAGATTTAGTTTTTTTATTGCATTTTGGAAAATATTCATTCACTGAACTGCTTAAACCTAATATTAGGGTTGTGGGGAGGCTTGGGCCTATCTCAGCCGACAGTGGGCGAATGCGGAGTACACCATTAGCAGCTAACCAGACTATTGCAGGAAATTCATACACAACCGTTCACACTTTCACACCGAAGGATAGTTTGGAACAGCCTATTAGCCTAATATGCATGTGTTTGGACTGTGGAAGGAAACCGGAGTACTCAGAGGAAACCCATGCAAGCACTGAAAGAACATGCAAACTCCACACAGAAACATCCCAGCATAGACTTGACTCCAGGACGTTGTTGCTAAGAGATGGACATGCTAACCACTACCTTACTATAAATAAAAAAATTCTGCTTGCTCTGAGGATCCACAATACCAATTTTTTGACCCCTTGACATTGTTTGTGTAATTATAATCGGATCTGTACTTTCTGGCAGTGTAAGATTGTCTGTGAGCTCTTGCCCTTCAGCTGCTCAGCAGTACGCTTGCTTACATTGATTACTGATCTTTTTTGAAGTCGCTCTGCCATATGAGCAAATGCAAAATGTTGACCTTGTGAGCTGCGTGGAGAAAACAATAAACCTATTCTTAAACTCGAGACTATTTACAGTATACTACAGAGTGCGTGAACTCAACAAAATTACTTGGGATAATGTGAAATAAATTTATTTATTTCTGTCAGCGTTGCACTGTAATTCCACACCATCATATTCATGTATGATCTATTTAATGTGCAATATGAAAAATAATTGGCTTAATTACACCATCGTATTAGTGCTGTCAGAAAAGGAAAACATCCGAGAGAGAGAGAGAGAGAGAGAGAGAGAGAGAATGTCATTGGTTGGCTCTATCAGTTCCAATCTTTTCTTTTAATTTTTCTCCTTTTGCACTCAAGTGCATTCGGCTGAAGAAACCTCAACGTTGTTGGTGCAAAACCAATTACTCTAATGCATTTGACCTTGCTGAAGACTGGACAGAGACAAATTGAGCTGTTTTGAGATAATTTAATTAATGAGCGAATGTAGGACAGAAGTGTAATTGGATTTTAAAGTGTGATGAAGTGAGGATTGAAATAGAATTGTTGAAAAAGTTCATATTATGTCTATAGTCATTATTAGGTTTTAGTAATTCATTCAGGCAGGAGTAATCTATCGTGCTGTTTAATCCCTGGTCAAGCAAACGTAATTGTAAAACAAGACCAATTTAATTTATATACAGGGATCCCTCGCTACTTCGTGCTTCAATTTATGCGCCTTCAGTGCATCATGGTTTTTAAAAAAATAAATAAATAAATATTCATCGAATTAAAAAAATAAGGAAATTAATGAAGAATGGGGGGAAAAGTTAAGGAAAATGCCACAAAAACAAGGCCAATTATGCAAAAAAAAAACCCTAAACAAACACTAAACAAAAAACAGCCCAAATTCTCCCATCAAAACTACTTACATTGTTGCATCTGTGTGCACACACGCATCTGCGCACATGTGCATATGTAGGTGTGTCGTCTTCTCATGCCATCTGTATGTGTGTGTACAGTACAGTCATACTACACCTCACGAAAATAATCCGTTCCAGAAGTAGAATCGTGACCTGATTTTTTTCGTAAGTTGAGTAGCATTTTACATGTGAAAATTTTTCGTTTGTTGGGTCTTTCATAAGGTGAGGTACCACTGTATTTATATTTTATTTACATCTTATGTTATTTTTTAATGTTTAATTGTTATTATAAGCATTTATAGCACTGAATATGTATTTTTTTATATTATATACACAGAAACATGTACGTGTACGTCAGTCGGGGGTTGGGGGGGGGTGACCCTACTTCGCCGATTTCGATGGTCGCGTGGGGATCTCGGTCCGAATTAACCGTGGAAGGTGAGGGATCCCTGTATATGATTTTTATGCATATGACTTTTGCCTAATTCGTGAATATGGCTATTAAAGGCTAGTTCATTTTTGCTTTGCTTTTATGTAAGGCATAATTAAGCAAAGACGATGAGGCATGCTGTCGCATAATGTGCCGTGATACTCCTTTTTCAAAGCATTTTAATGTATGTGTACCACAACACTTTGCAAGTGCTAGCAATTAAAGGAAAATTAAACTCTTGGGCAAAGGCAGTGTACACCCTGAACAGCTGACCAGTCCATTGCAGAGTCAACATATACTCCTACGCGTAAATTAGAACCACCACTTAGCCTAAAGAGTATGGGTTTTTTTTCGCCCCAGTGCAGCAAACTGGGTTATCAAAGGCGGGCCATGTCTCTCACTGTGTATGGTGAGAGGCATGTAAAAGAACCATTGCTGACTTTCGTAAAGAGTAGGCTGCAAAGTCGTCAGCGTGTTTCTGTCCCTTGCTAAAAGGGTTGTGACAGGAAGGGCATCCGACATAAAAATCTCTGCCAAATCAAAATGTGCGAATCAGATGATTCACTGTGGCGACTCCCGAGTAAAAGGGAAAAAGCCGAAAGGAAGACAGACAGTATGGGTTTTTTTGGACTGTGGGAGGAAACTGGAGTACTCAGAGGAAGTACAGTACTCAGAGGATACCCACATAAGCACAGGAAGAACATACGAACTCTCCACTGAAATGCCTGAGCCAAGCCAGGGACTGTAAGCCATGACCTCCTTGCCATTACTGGGATATGCTAACCACTACGCCAGGGGTCCCCAACCTTTTTACCACAGCAGACTGGTCAATGCTTGACAATTTTGCCACAGACCCAGGGGGGAGGGGGGATTTATTTATATAAATTATCATTATTATTATTATTATTATTATTATTAATAATAATAATAATAAGCACTCCATGAATGTTATTTTTCAACAGCTGAAATAAAGTTGGGAAGTAGAGCTTCAAGTTTTCTAAAAAAAAAAAACAAAAAAAAAAACCCACAGGTGATGGTGCACCAGCGGGGAGAATGAAGGCTCATGCTCAGTCTCACCCAAAATCCCCGCTATTGTTTGAAACATGTCCAACACACCTCTGTTCATGTGCCGTTCCCTTGTGGGTTACATTTTAACGCTCAAATGACCGACATGTCACTGAGAGAATCCGGTCATTTTTCAAAGTAAAAGATTTTTCAAAATACAGATTGTTCAGACTCGGATGATAAATAAAACGGAAATAATGAATTATTTCTTCTGCAGACCAGTACCAATTGAGCCGTGGACCGATACCTGGGGACTCCTGCACTATGCCACCATGCTGCCCCAAAGAAATTCACCATCAGGATTCAGGAATTGCCTTTTTTTGGAGTTTTTGATCTTCAAGTCTTTCTGAATGAACTGTTAGTATAGAAACTGTAATTTATTAGAGAATGCAAATTAAGATAGACTTGTGCCTGGAGCAGCAGCCGGAATTAATACTCATGCTGCTGTTAAGACAATTAATCAGCACCTCCTCATCAGTCAGATTCGAATTAGACAGGGCTATGATATAATGTCTTCAATACAGTTGCTTTCCAAATTCGAAAATAAACTTCAATAAAAGGTGAAAAAAAAAACCCCAAGCTGCAGGTTCATGTGAATTTTCCTCATATCTTTTAGAAACGAACACAGCTGCCACTGTTAGACTAATGGCAGCTTTTCTGAGTGATGTGGCAGTGATGAACTATGCAACTCCCAATTCTGAGTAGCAAAGTTCTCCCAGAACATGACATTTAAAGGAAAAGACTATATTTTACCCTGGATGCATGCATGAATTTATTGCCTGGAAAAAAACACAGATTCATGGGGTTGATAGAATATACGATTGGGTGTGGGGTTACGGATTGAAGGGCAGCTCATTATGGGTTATAGACAGACCAGACTGGAAACAAATTGCACATTTTCTCCTCTAAGCCTTTTAATCACCGATGAGTCCATAAGCTAGGACATCTGGTGCACATGTAGACCCACACACTGTCTACTTGCTTGTTGTCGTTTCTGGCCGTAGTCTCCTCTCCTCTTTATAATGCGCAAAACATTTTTAATAGGGGACAGATTAGGACTGGCAGTGGGCCAACCAAGCACATGTGCATGCCACGCTGTTGTAGCAGAAATACATGGACTTCTAGGGAAGAGACATTACATTAGTGGCAACATATGTCATACATATTCAGCTCACTCATGCAGTGGGCATTGATGCTCCCAAATACCATCACAGATGCTGTATTTGTACCTTGTGCTGATAACAATCTGTTTTTTGTCTTTGGCACCAAGAACCTGATGCCTGTTTTTTTTTCTTCTTCAGAAAATAGGCTGAACTCATGGATTCATCTGACCGATGCACACAGTTCCACTGTCTTTCCACCGAACGAAAGCATTTTGTTCTTCATGCTATTTCTTTCCCCTGCGTACTGTAATAGATGAAAGTGGGAGCCAGCTGAATGCTTTTCTAAAGGATCAGAGAGAATGACAGGTCTTTCACTTTGTGTGTGGTTCTTGGAAGCCTATTACTGGGCGCAGAGCAAATGCAGCCTCAGTAGTGCGTTCACACCTTGTTGGAAAAGAATAATGCTGTCACCTTGTATCATAATTTATCCAGTTTTTACTCAATCCTCCTTTTTCTCTTTATCTTGCTACCACTACCACTTTCTTTGTTAATAGTACCACAGTATTTTACTTTTCTGTCTCCTCTCTGAACTCTTTCACAGTAGCGGGGATAGAATGGGGTTGTTACAGTGAAAACGTAGGCTGATTGCCAGGAAAGAAAACAGCAGGTGAGTGGAGTTCAACTGAACAGCATGACAAAAATCTGTTGCATTGCAGATGCATAGGACATGCAGGACAGTGAAAAAGTGTTTAAAAAATATTTACACATGTAAATAAGACCATTGTAACTGATATACTATACAGTGGTACCTCACCTTACGATAGTTCCAGCTAACAAAAAATCCAGGTTACGAAAAACATTTTCCAAAATTTTTTGTCTCCGTATACGAAACAAGTTCTCCTTACGAAATGCGCCAAAGACGTCATTCAAATGCGGCATTCAAACATTCAAATGCGCCATCAAAAAATGCACGAACTACTCTCCCATTGACTATCTTCCAACATCCTGCCCCACTGGCCTCCCATTGGCTAGGAGGGATGACACACTCCCTCCTATTGCTTATCTTCCAACATCCCGCCCTGCTGGCCTCGCATTGGCTAGGAGGGATGACGCAGCTCCCTCCAATTGGCTATTATGGAGAACTCATAATGCTTTTCATGTAAAGGGCAGAGCTACTGTGGTTTCATGAGTTTTTCGAGTGTACTCATTGCAACATTATCTTTTGGCTCAGGCTTTTAACCTTGCATAAACATTTGTAAGATTATACCTCTGCTGAGAAGACATGGTCAACACACACGCACATACACACACACACACACACACACACGCGTGTGATTCCCAGTGCGAGTGAAAAGAAGAAGCAGGCTCGTGGCATGCTTTTGAGTGAAATCACAAAGGAATATGGCCAAACCCGTTTACCATCAGCACGATATTAAAGCAGAAGGCCTTAAAAGGCATACTTTTATAATTTTTAAAGGCTTTCGGGGGTAGTTTTGGGGGCCTTGGAATGAATCTGTGGCGGGTGGTCAAGCTAGCGCAATCTAAATAAGACCAGATAAATATTCTCACTGTTTGCACTGATTTTAAAATGATCGCTGTGTAAACGCTTGAAGTTTTCATTTCTGGATGAGAAATAGTAGCATTATTACTGCTTAATTTGCCCCCATTAAACTTGGTTTTGGTTGGACAACTGACAGTCAAAGTGGAATTAAAAATATGTTTATAGGCAGAGGATACAAAATACAGTTAATTCCACAGGTACATGCATATTAGGCTAACCAGCTATTTTACATTTGCCCCCAAGTGTGCACGGAAATGTGAGAGGCCCAGTCACACATCTGTCGCAAGGCTGGGTAAATGTGATGATAAAAGGTAGAGCTTGGTATCCTACATTAAAACAAGTTTATGGTAATAGTCATTCCATGTCCCAAGAGTCAGAGTTAGTAGTCGAGGCTCGGTCCGACAGAACACATGCCTTCGGCTTCCACCCAACTAACACTGCACCTGACCCCTACAGCTCTTCCCACAGGTAGTGGGTCCATGTCTCCTTTTCGGGCTGGGCTCCATGGGCAGATGACCGACCATCAGGCGCTCGCCTTTGAGCCCTGCCCCCAGGCCTGACTCCTGGGGGTCCCAGGTGACCTGCGTCCGTACAAGCAAAACTATGTCCTTGTTTTTTCGTCATAGAGTTTTTTTGAACCACACTTTGACTTTACCTTCACCTAGGACCTGTTTGCTTTGGGTGACCCTACCAGGGGCATAATGCCCCTGACAGCATAGCTCCTAGGATCATTAGGACATGCAAACACCTATACCACAATAAGGTGGCGGGTTTCAAGGAGCCAGTCGAGGTGGCTTGGGCATCTGGTTAGAATGCCTCCCGAACGCCTCCCTGGTGTGGTGTTTCGGGCATGTACAACTGTGAAGATATCTTGGGGTTGACCTGGAATACGCTGGAGGAACTATGTCTCTTGGCTTGTCTGGGAATGCCTCGGTGCCCCCACTTGGAAGAGCTGGAGGAAGTGGCTGGTGAGAGGGACATCTGGACCTCACTGCTTAGGCTGCTGCCCCCACGATCCGAGCCCGGAGTAAGCGGAAGAAGATGAGATGAGTAATGGAGTCACAAGGAGTCATTTTGGACTGAATTTATAGTGAGTGTAGTAACAGGAAAAATAAATTACCTTCAGAAATCAGATTCATCCTCTTTTATTCATCCCTTCTTTAGTAGACTCCAGTGTAGTACTTTGTTGGCTGACCTTAATATCCATGAACTCCTAAGATTATGCAGTATTAAGTACACACTTGTGCAACCATGCTGTTAGTGTTATTTCTTTGTTCTTTCCCCCACCATCTAAAATATTTGCAATAATTTTGATTTTTAGTCTGTTAATCATTTATAAAATAATACATATACAGGTCAAGCCAAGAGTTTCCCTTATTGCCCACAAATGTTATACCCCCATTTCACTGGAGTGTGGCAGACTTGTGGAAGCAAAACTGTAGTCATCCTCCAACGTTCCTCAGTCAGTCTGTCATCTTCCGTGTCCTTTCGTACAATTCCGAAGGTATTCCTCCTCTTCCGTCAGGCCAAAATTTTCCGCAAACGTGCTTTTGAACATGTTCACGGAAAGAATTTCCGAGGGTGATCCCCTTGGTTCCGTGATCTTTCCTTTTATACCACAAGTGTCCCTTCACTTATCCGCAAGTCTTCCCTCCTCTTCCGTATGGTCAAAAGCAGTGAAGAGAGCTGCTCTACTCACCACACACCATCAGCACCATCAGTAGCAGCATCAGACCGAGCGCTTGCCAGGTGCTTTGCCCTCACTTTGGCTGTGCGCGCGGTGCGCTCCCTACTCCGTCCGCGCACACGTGATTGGCATGAGGAGGATGATCAAGACCCGATCGAAGTTCATCTATGGCACATCATGAGTATTTCATTTTCTTCTGATTCACTGATCCACTGCTGATTGTGGTTTGCTTGAGACATCGATCGGGTCTGCATGATCATCCTCCTCATGCCGGTGATCACGTGTGCGCGGACGGAGTAGAGAGCGTGCCGCTCACGCTGCCTTATAATAAATGATCAAATACATAATGGGGTTCAGAGATCAGCGCGTCTTAAACACGTGCTCAAGTGCATGCTTTCATCCAGCACGGACTCGAACAGAGGGATTGGGGAGTCGGAATAAAGCTCGGATGATGCTTTGAAACGCACCAAACACCGAATAGATGAACCAACCTGAAGGGAGAAGAACATAAATTTTCACCACATCTCAATGTAACACCTTGAAATGAAGCACTAGGACTTTTTTATTTGTTTATTTATTTTACCTGGCCATCAAATAGACTTAAGCTATTGTATATTACAGGGCATATGCGCATGCATAGCCTCACATGTGTCAGTGTTTGGTATGTGACAGGATGCGCGTTCCAAGTTTTGATCATCAGCTGGTTGCCAGCTCTGCTTGGCTTCATGCAAGTCTTTCCAAATCTTCATTTAGTGATTGTACTTCTCATCTTTTTTTCTTCCTTTTCGCCATATTCTTGGTTGAAAGCTCTGCACAAAATGAGCTGATTAAACACGAGGGAAATTTACCTCTTGACCCAAAAACAACTCATGCAGGCTGTTGCATATACAGACGCTCCCCGACTTACGTTCATCCGTTTTACTTATTTTTCGATTTTACTTTTTTTTTTTCCAAAAAGAAGTCAAATTTTGATTTAGACATACCTACATAGTACGCTGATGTAATGATGCTGCATTCATTGTTTACAGACTGAGTGTGTGTGTGTGTGTGTGTGTGTGTGTGTATGTATGTATATATATATATATATATATATATATATATATAGCGTGTTACCCTTGTGTTAAGACGTCATCTCTGTGATCTTTGTGTTTACACTGTTTTGCGGACTTTTGTAACCCTAAGAAAATATGGTTGGTCAGAAGCATAAGCCTACTAGCATGGGTGCAAGTCTCATACACAGAGATGAATTAACTATCTGCTCAGATCAGCACAATATTTATATTTCTCATCTTTTGACAGAATCCTCAGCATGTATACTTATTGTTATATTAATATTTATTAGGATTTGTACTTGTTCTTTGTATGCATCTCTTGAAAAAAATAAAGTTTACTTACTTACACAAAAGAAAGAACACTCCACTTTGCTGGGATTCACACAGTGCAGGCCGTGTTCTAAACGAGTTCAATGGCACCCTTGTACACTTGAAAGACCGGAAGCCTGTATAACCCACAACAAGTACACTACTTTTGCAAGTACACTACTTTCGGTATTGAGCGCTTCACATATTGTAAGCGTTGATTGGCTATTTTAAGCTTCATGTAAAGTAACTCGGTTTAAATAGGTGGCTTATTTGAAATTAATGTTGATATTATTTGCTATATTTGATATTATTTTACAATGTTATGTTTATAATAATTGATTTAGGGGTGTTTTATGAGATACGGTAATGGTATTTATGGATGTATAGTACAGTATGAGCGTCATACGTCACTGTAACAACTTACGTTCACTTTCAACTTATATTCGGCCGTCCGGAACTAACTAAAAACATAAGTCGGGGAGTGTCTGTAATCCAATAAAATTAGAGTTTCAAGGTATCGGAACCTCACGCACACTGCAGTACGGAAAGGATTTGCTCTCCGCTGTGCGCCACAGCGACAAGTGGAGTGGAAAATAGATAAAATGCGTGAGAATTGTTTCTGGTTTTGTTTTATTTGATGGCTTTTTCTGTATTTTTATTTAAATGACAGCGAAATTATTATTAGTTATTCTGTTCAGAAAGGTTATTTGAGAGCCAGATGCAGTCATCAAAAGAGCCACATCACTTTTAATCACTGTGGTTTGGACTTGTGTGCATGGTTTTTAGTCTGGAAGGATGTATTGAGTTGCAAATAAAAGGAGCAAGACATTGATATTAAACATATTAACATATGTTAAATTTTTAATTTATTGTGCATTATTAGCATATTGTAAAATATAATACTTTAATAAATATTTTGTAAATTACAAACATATAGTACATTGTAAACATCTTGTAAATAATAAACATATATTGCTTTAACAAATATCTTGTAAACTATAAACATACAGTAACATCGTGTAAATTATAAACTTATTGTAAATTACAAACCTATATGAAATTTTAAAATTATTTTACATTATATACATATTATAAGTTATAAACATGAATGAGAAAATGAGCTTCATTGGTGTAATCCACGTGTGTATATGTGAAATCAGAAGCAATTCCTTTGATCTTTGCTGATTTTTCCTCGTTGAAACTGGTTACACTGGCTATTCCTCAGTCATTCCTTGTTGAATGTGAATGTTCCACTTGCATTCCGCCTGTTCCACGATCATTCCGTGGGTCTTCTTTCTAAAAAGGAGTAGTGCCGTGGTCGTTCCTCGCGTGTTCCGTGCTTTCTGTGAACCTTCTGTGACTTATCTGAAGGTCTTCTTTGCTGTCCGCACTGGTTCTGAAGGTGATCCAAGTGCTTTTACGCATGTATTCCGACTTTCCGTGTCCTTTCTGCACATTCCGTGGTCGTTCCGAAGGTGCAATTTTCCATAGGTTTTTGACCCATTTTCCGTGTAAAAATGCCGAAGCTCCTCTGTAGAGTGCATTCCGCGCCTTTTCGCCATGATCCTTGCATTCCACCCTCCAGTGAAATGGGGGTATTAACCTCAAACAGAGAGGAACTGGGATAATTAATTGTGGAATGTTTGGTAGCCACGGGAACTGTGAACATAGACTATGGATGCTGATGTGCTTTCTGAGAAGCATAAAAACATCCCAGGATTCACAATCTGGATAGTTGAGGCTTATGGGCAGCAACAGAGGAACATCACATGGACTTCTACTGCTGTCAGCAAAGAACATGAATTTGAGTCCAGAGTGGGCACAGACACAGTGTAACCAGACAGGTAAACATTGGAAAAAGTGTGTGTGTGTGCGCGTGTGTGTGCGCGTGTGTGTGCGCGTGTGTGTCTGTACGAGCGTGCGTGTGTGTGTGTGTGTACGCGTATGTGTGTGTGTGTGGACAGAGAGAGTGTCAAATCTTAAACTGCTGCATAAACTCGCCAGAAGTTTAGGGATTTAAAAGTATGTCTCGAAATAATTGTCATGCAAAAGCAAGTCATTATTACTGTGTGTGTGTGTGTATGTGTGTATGTGTGTATGTGTGTGTGTGTGTGTGTGTGTGTGTGTGTGTGTGTGTGTGTGTGTGTGTGTGTGTGCCTGTCAGACAGGGCAGTGGCATAGATGTCACCGTGTCTGCCTCACAGCAGGAAGGTCTTGGGTTTGAGTCCCAGGCTTTCCCTGGATACTCTGATTTCTTCCCACAGTCCAAAGATATGCTCATTAGGCTAATTGGCTGTTCCACATTGACCCTATGAATGGTTGTATGTATATTGCCCTGCGATTGCCTTGTTTTTCTGGAGTACCCCTCTTTCATCCAGTGTCGGCTGAAATAGGCTTCAGCCTATTACGTGGTTTGGCAAATGAGTGAATGAATAAGTGTATGTGTGGGTATATGTATAACTTGGAATATCTATTTGCAAATATGACACTTCTGTAATCTGAAAATATATGCAAAGCATTTGTGGCCAAAACAACACATTGAAGTATTTTAGGACTCAACACTTCTTTTTTTGGTTCTCCCACAGTCTCCAAAATGTTTGTGTGGAATTTCAGTAACTCGATCACAAAAACAACATCAACAGCAACACAAGCCGTTTCAGGTGGCCATGTGTGCAATGCTACTTTTAAAATGTTATTTATTTATTCATTTATTTTTATGAGCATCTGGAATTATGAATCCTGTTTTCAAATGTACATAAAGTATGTGACTCTGGGGGGGCTTTTGTGACAATCTTTCAGCACCTGTTGCTATGGTAACACTTCATTATGAAGCAGCTTGGTTCGGGTCTTTTGATTATTCCGCTATGATTAAAACACTGGGGGGGCTGGGGGGGAGAGTTGGGGGAGGAAGGGTGAGACAGAGACACAGAGAGAGAGAGAGAGAGAGAGAGAGAGAGAGACAGGTATGTACTCTCTTTTCAAGATCGAAAGTATATTTTATTTACAAGCCATTAGAATTCACTTTTTGTTTGTGCTCTGGATTACCACTGCCTGGAGTGGAGTGGAGTGGAGGATGACATACACAGTGCAGAGGAAGACTGTCTTGTTATATTAAATGGCCAGTCTCTGCTTAATGCATTGTTGGAGGAAATTTGCAGCGAATCATACTGAAGGCTACAACTGCTGCCAAAGAACTGCTCTGAAACGCTGGAGCTGGTGTTCTATTAGGACATTGTGTGTGCAGTCCATTGCATCATAATTTTAACTGCACATCCAAAGCCTGATTGAGTGAGCATGGTCTTGTCAGACCTCAGTGTGGTGCTTATTTTTTTTCCAAAAATTCTGACCTCAGTTAACTCTTGCAGCAATAATGAATAAAATAATGGGCTTAGTTGTGGACCAGCCGACATTCACACAAATTGTATTTGTAGTTTAATGTCATAAGTGATTGGGTGGGTCAATTATATCTGGTAAAAATAAAAACTCTTTACTAACCAGACAGTAAAGACTTGTAATGTTTTACATCTCTGGGCAACCAGTCTCAAGTGGGTTGTCTCGGTGCTCAGTAACATCCTCAAGGAAGTTGTATTATACTTTAGAAGTAGTACGACACAATATATATCATGTACATTTATCCGTTGTGTTTATATATATATATATATATATATATATATATATATATATATATATATATATATATATATATATATATATATGAAGTGCTCCAAAATCTCCTGATAGCTAGCTGTATTGACCCTGCCCTTGATAAAACACAGTGGACCGACACCAGCAGCTGACATGGCACCCCAGACCATCACTGACTGTGGGTACTTGACACTGGACTTCAGGCATTTTGGCATTTCCTTCTCCCCAGTCTTCCTCCAGACTCTGGCACCTTGATTTCCGAATGGCATGCAAAATTTGCTTTCATCCGAAAAAAGTACTTTGGACCACTGAGCAACAGTCCAGTGCTGCTTCTCTGTAGCCCAGGTCAGGCGCTTCTGCCACTGTTTCTGGTTCAAAAGTGGCTTGACCTGGGGAATGCGGCACCTGTAGCCCATTTCCTGCACACGCTTGAGCACGGTGGCTCTGGATGTTTCTACTCCAGACTCAGTCCACTGCTTCCACAGGTTCCCCCAAGGTCTGGAATCGGCCCTTCTCCACAATCTTCCTCAGAGTCCGGTCACCTCTTCTGGTTGTGCAGCGTTTTCTGCCACACTTTTTCCTTCCCAAAGACGTCACACTGAAGTGCCTTGATACAGCACTCTGGGAACAGCCTATTCGCTCAGAGATTTCTTTCTGTCTTACTCTCTTGCTTGAGGGTGTCAATGGTGGCCTTCTGGACAGCAGTCAGGTCGACAGTCTTACCAATGATTGCGGTTTTGAGTAATGAACCAGGCTGGGAGATTTTAAAAGCCTCAGGAATCCTTTGCAGGTGTTTAGAGTTAATTGGTTGATTCAGATGATTAGGTTAATAGCTCGTTTAGACTACCTTTTCATGATATGCTAATTTTTTTGAGATAGGAATTTTGGGTTTTCATGAGCTATATGCCAAAATCATCAGTATTAAAACAATAAAAGACCTTAGCCCCTCTCGAAATGGGTGGTTCCAGAGCCCATAGGTGTGAGGTGAGTCTGAATATATCTAGTCAGTATCTCTCAACCTCGTGCACCTGCTCAGGTGCATTACCTGCCAGAGAGGTGACATTTCATGTCCCAAAAGCCAGAATCTGTAGCTGAGGATTGGTCCAGCACAACCCACGCCTTCAGATGCCACCCAACTCACACTGCACCTGATCCCTATGGCTCCTGCCACAGGTGGTGGGCCCATTGGAGGGCGGACCCATGTCTCCTCTTCTGGCTGGGCCCAGCCAGACTGCATAGGCAGAAACCCGACCTCCAGGCCTGGCTTCAGGTGGGGAACACCCCCCCCTTCCAAAGCAACACTAGTATGGGCAAGAGAAACTGACTCCTTGTATTTGTTTCTTACATAGGTATCTTCTGAACCGCACTTGGTCTTGACCTTCGCTTAGGACCTGATTGCCTTGGGTGACCCTACAAGTGGCATAATGCCCTTGATGACAAGGATCATTAGGACATGCAAACCTCTCCACCATGATGAAGTTTAAGGAGGGGAGGCAGTGCTTTACAAATACTGTTTACAATGGAAAGCTCACCTCGACTGGTGATGTTCTCGAGAGGTGAAAGGAATACTTTGAGGACCTCCACCTTAAACCCACCAGCTGTATAAGAGGAAGAGCCTGGGGGTTTGGGAAGGGGGTCTGCCCACTATTGGGATGGAGGTCGCCAAGGTATTTAAAAAGCTCCTTGATGGCCGGGCTCTGGGGTGGACAGGATCTGCTCTGAAAACCTCAGGGCTCTGGATGTTGTAGTACTGTCATGGTTGACATGTCTCTACAACATTGCGTCATCCTCTGGATTGGCAAACTGGGGTGGTAGTTCTCCTTTTTAAAAAGGGGGACCAGACAGTGTGTATCATCATGGAACCACACTCCTCAGCCCACCCAGGAAAAACTATTCGGAAGTATTGGAGAGGAGGATTCGACCAAACTCGGATTCAGGCTGAAAAATGTAGGATCCTGCAGGGCCCACCCTGTTTGCTTGTTCTTTCTGGACTTTGAGAAAGCTTTTGACCATGTTCATTAGGCTGTCTTGTGGGTTGTTCTGTGGGAATATGGTATATTGTACCTGTTGCTACAGGTCATTTGGTCTTTGTATTGCCATAACCAGAGCTGGCCCGCATTGGTAACAATATGTCGGATTTGTTTCCAGTGGGTGTTGGAGTTTGCCAGGTCTGTCCCTCGTCACCAACTCTGTTCATAATTTTTATGGACAGAAATCCTAGGCTTAGCCATGGCATTGAGGGTACTGGTTTGGTGGCCATATGATCTTATTGCTTCTTTTTGCGGATGATGCCATTCTGGCTTCATCAAACTAGCACCTCCATCTCTCATTGGAGCGATTCGCAGCTGATTGTGAAGCAGCTGCTACGAGTATCAGCACCTCCAGGTTCGAGGCCATGGTTTTCCGACAGAAAAGGGTGGATTGCACCCCCCGGGTCTGGAATAAGGTCCAGCCCCAAGTGGAGGAGTTCAAGTATCTCAGAGTCTTGTTGACGAGTACGTGAAGGATGGAGCGGGAGATTGACAGGTAGCTCACTGCAGCCTCTGCTGTAAAGTGGAGCTCATACCGGTCCGTCGTGGTGAAGAGGGAGCTGAGCTGCAAGGCAAAGCTTTCAATTTACCAGTCTATTTATGTTCAGCTATGGTCACGAGCTTTGGTTAGTGACCAAAAAAGCAAGACCACAAATATAAGTGCTGAAATTAGCTTCCTTCACAGGGTGCTGGGGCTCTCCCTTAGGGATAGGATGAGAATGATGGTGCTTAAAAAATAGGTGGGTTCTTTGTGTTCAGATTACATTGATTGGGGCAACATAGGATAAAATTGGGGAAACATCGGTATGTGTCGTTAGTGATCGATGGAATATTGGTATAAAATTTGGGGGGAGGAGAACATCAGGAGACATTCCAGTCACATTTTCGGTAAATTTGCATGTTTTCTTTTTTTAATACAGTATCAGAGACACATCAGAACAACATCAGTATAAATCAGAGTGACATTGTTCTAAATAGGATAACATCTGATGAAACGTAGGAAACACATCGGGATAACATCTGGTAATGATTTGAGAACATCTGTACATATTGGAACAAAATCGTGTGAAACAACGGACTAATACTAGCATATAATCACGTTAAATAGAGATCCATATTGTGCGTGCACCTTTAACCACTTCTGATACCTCAGATACACCAGAAGAAATTTCCCAATCTTCCTCTCACTGGAATTTTCTCCTGTTTTCCATCTTAGTCATTGCTATTTCTGGGATGACATCACTGCCTCACACTGTCCTTTTAATGTTACAGTTAAAATGTTAAGCTATCAGCCTTGATTAGCAGTCACTGTGCGATGAAATTAGAAAAAAGAAATAAGATGATAAATTTGATAAAAGTACCCTTTAACCGTCATCAGAGTGACTCACTGAGAGCCTTTTATTTCACTTTACCTGAGGCAGCCAGAGGAAGATTGAAGGTGCTTTCAGAAATTTAATAACAATGATCAGTGCGTGACTGTGTCATCGCTCCTCGAAATGTGCCATCGTGATGAGATGGTAAATGTGAGTGTTCCCTGCTCTTTTTTTTCTGAGAGAACTCTTGAGGCCATTAAAACATGTGCATGAGAATAATTACAAGCATGCTTGAAGGAGTAATTTCATGTTTGTACATTATTGGATTCCATAATGGATTCCTCACTCATTATCTTCTCACTCATTCATTCATGTGCTGAACACTCTCGCCAGGCCAAAAACTCAAACCTAAGACCTTATGGGAGGAGGACATGCTAATCTCGATGCCACCGTATTGCCTGTGCTAAATACTGCACTCGGTAGTCCAATCGAAACAAGACAATTTCTTATAATAATAAAAATAAATATACAATACTAACTGCAGCCCTATTCAATGTGATATTTATTCAGAGCTCTATATAGTTAGCGGTGACCAGCTCAAGGAGACAAAAAGTTGGGTTTGCATTGGGAAACATGGGAACAAATTTATTACCTCCACCAACAAGGTTATGTTTTTTGCTGTTGGTTTGTTCAGTTCATCAGTTCATTTTCTGTAACCGCTTAATCCTAATTAGGGTCGCGGGGAGGCTGGCACCCATCCCAGGCGACTCCGGGCGAGCGTAGAGTACACCCTGGACAGCTCGCCAGGCCATCGCAGGGCGGAAACACACTGATGGCTTTGCAGCCTATCCTTGTCAAAAGTCAGCAATGGCTCTTTTACATGCCTCACACCATAGACAGTGAGAGACATGGCCGGCCTTTGATAACCCAGTTAGCTGCACTGGGGGGACAGTGCAGTGAAAACCTGTGGTGCGTGGGGCTTGAACACCTAACTTTAGGATCAGTGCTCCAGCACCTATACCACTAGGCCACCACTGCCCTCTGTTGGATTGTTTCTGTGTTTAATTTTTTTTTGGGTGGCACCATTGTGTAGTGTTTAGCGTGTCCACCTCGGAGCAAGAAGATCCTGGGTTCGATTCCCAGGCTTGGACAGGCTTTTCTATGTTGAGTTTGCATGTTCTCTCAGAGCTAGCGTGGATCTTCTCAGGGTACTCTGGTTTCCTCCTACAGTCCTAATATATTACTATTAGACTAATTAACAGTTCCAAATTTACCTTAGGTGTGAGTGTAAATGGTGATTTCTATTTTGGTCCTGCAATGGTCGAGCAAGCTGTTTAGGGTGTACCCCACCATTGCCCAGAGTCGACGGAGATCAGCTTAGCTTCCCCACAACTCTAGTAGGATTAAGTGGTTTGGGAAATGAGTAAGACATCTGTTTATTAGTTAGCACCTTTTAGATATAAAAGTGATGACCAGGGATCCCAGATCTCTGCTATTTAGCAGAATTCCGCCATTTTTCAGCTTCAGGGGTCCTGCTGTATCCAGCTGAAATATTTAATTTCCTCTATTTCGGAACCTGTTTCCTCTATTTTTTTCTAAACCTTGCTGGGATCCCTGATGACTTGGTTGATGAATTGTTAAGATTGTGATGATTTTTACATCCTTTTTTTTTTTTTTTTTAGAGTGAAATCTGCCCCTCACACTCCATTAAATCTCTTCAGCTTATCTTCAGAATCGACTCTTTGGCGAATCAATTGAGTGCAAACATGACGGATGAGCTTTAAAAAAAAAAAAAAAAAACGCAGGTGGAAATGTCGCAGTCTCTCTGTTTCAATTTTAGAGTGTCCTCAGCCATCTTTTTTACAAGGCCTTCTCACCTATCATGTGCTCAAACCCATTCTTCACACAACAGTATTTTACTGGTGCAAGGAAACTTTTATCAGAATTTGTCAAGAAACACTTTTGGAGGTAGCATTTGGGTGGCACATCTAAACTGAGGGGATCTCACCTCAAGATGCGACTCTTTGGGTACAGCTCACACTCACAGTACAGTGCCAGCATGTCTATACTTGTAGAGTATTGGAAGGTTTACATGGCGAGCAGTCATGCAAAATGAAGGGCATTTGTGTATGTAAACACTCTGGCTATAGGGAAATGATGCTACATGGACGTTGTTAGGCTGCACCAGAAGTTACATAAATATTTACTTTTTGTGCTGCCTAATAACGTCCTAATAAAAGAAAAAAAAAACAATATTTTTTTTGAAATGCAATATTGTTTTTTTTTTTTCTTTTATTATTTCCTGTGTATGATCAGAAAGGGGATTTTAAAACACTCGGTATTCACTGAACCATTTTTCCAATTAGAATTGCAGGGAGGCTGGAGCCTGTCTCAGCCAACACTGGGTAAAAGTGCGGTACACCATGAACAGCTCGCCAGACCACCAATGGGCCAAAACACTAACACATACAATCATTCAGTCGCATACACACCTTGGGGCAATTTGGACGATTTAATTAGCCTAATTTACATGTTTTTGTACTGTGAAAGGAAACCGGAATACCTGAAGGAAATCCACAATAGCATGCGGAGAACATGTAAACCCCACACAGAAACGCACGCTCCCACAAGGACCAAGACTCGAACCCAGGACTTTGTTGTTGTGAGGCTGACATGTTAAACACTACACCACCCAATTTTAAAACAGTTTAATAGAATAATGAAGAAATATGCAATGGTGTAGTGTAATACTGAGTATCAGCTAAATTAGCCATGGCCACATATTGCCATTGCCAATATTCAGTATGATTGTGAGTACAGTATTGCTTTTACACAAGTTTTATAAATAAGAAATTAATATTAAGAAAAGTGAATTTTCAGACACAGTGTGGCCAAATGTTAAGTTTATTTTTACTCCGCTAAGCAGACATTGATCTCAAAAAGCCACTTTCACAGTATAGCACATAAGCTAGCTGGTTAGATAGGCATCACTGAACTGTACGTTGTTGTTATTGTCAACATTGTAATATTCTGAACCGTTTAATCCTAATCAGGATCACGGGGAGCCTGGCACCCCTCTCAGCAACTCTGAGAAATAGCGGGGTACACCCTGGACAGCTCGCCAGGTCATTACAGGGCAGACGCACGCTGTTGGCAGTCCAATGGCCTACTCTTTACATATAACAGCAATGGTACTTTTACATGCCTCTCACCACAGACAGTGCGAGACATGGCCGGCCTTTGATAACCCAGTTAGCTGCACCGGGGGGACAGCAGTGACAACTTGGTGAGAGTGGAGCTTGAGCCTCAGACCTTGGGATCAATAATCCGGCACTCGGCCACCACTGCCCCTCATCTTCATCATGTTCTGATTAATCTCATTCATTTGTTCATTTTCTAAGGCGAGGATGGGGTACACCCTGGACAGCTCACCTGGCCATTGCAAGGCTGTTCTGATGAACATTTCTATTTTAATTGAATGGTTAAAGTCTTGTAAAAAGCATTTATCATGTAATGTTGCTAATGCTATAGTAGCACCTATTCTGAAACAGGAAGTGGCATTTTACTTGCTAAACACCATCAACTAGAAGCACTCAGCACAAACCTCCACCAAGGCAGCTAATTTCCAGCCTTATTTTCACTTCCGATTAATTATTTTCACAATCCTGTTCCCAACAAGCCCTGTATATTTTAAGATTCCGAATTACTGTATTATATCTGGAATGTTATTTGGATCCTGACCAGACTTTGGTTTCTGATCTCATGTAGATGTTGTTCTGCAATTTGTGTGGGAACGTTGTAGTCTTTACTTGTGAAGTTATTAAATGCAAATTTGTAAAAATTTCCTCATCCCAGTGTTAAAAAATCCTTTAAAAAATCCAGGATCACCACCTTAGTCTTAGAATGTTACTTGATCCATACTTCATCCCTCTAAAAGAAAATATTTTTGCATAAACACACACACACACAAACAATGCTAACAAAATCATAACCTCCTTGATGGGCTTTATAAGCACTCTTGGAACTTTGATTGGCCAATTAAATTAGTGAAGCAGGAAAAAAAAAACCTGCTGTATAAAGTGAACTCGAACACCTTTCAAATCTTAATGGATATTTTGGCCATGTGGAGCACATCAGACGAATGTTAAAGATGGAGAGACTAAAAGTGCCCCAAATCCAAACAAGCTGAAACTCTACAGGAATCTCAAGTTGAGTTCCTGACTTCTTGCAGAGGTTTGGCTCAGATGTCTTTCCGTGGCTGTGTCAAGCCCGCCAGCTGATTCCAGTGCAGAATTTGATGAGTTCCCTGAGCCGTTCTCTATCTGTAATGAGAACACTGCTGTGTCTGATATTCTCAAGTCTCTGGCAGAACAGTTACTGCTGTTCCTAAGTCTACTAGAGTTTTTTATTTCTTTTTCAGATGAGCTAAATCTGGGGAAATGTGGCTCTGCAAGGTCTAATTTGTATTTTGGGAATACCAAAGATTTTTTTATAAAAACTTTTAGAATTAAGTTTTGGAGCTGCTGCTGTAGAAATGTGCAGTATATAGGCATATATGTGTACGTTTTACACTGTTTAATAGGAGACAGATTACTATGTGGGATCAATTAAATATAGATTTTGATGTATAGGAGGAGCTCTGTACATGGAACAAATCTCTAAAAGTTAAGACGGTGTAGTCTCCCTGAAAGAGAAGCAGGAATGATTGTCATCTGTAGTCTCATGTCTTTGGGACGGTCATATCCTTGCACCATTACGTATGTAATATAAAAAGGTGAAATTTAGGATTTAAACTATGCATGATGCAAACAATGTTTTAACAACGTTGCTACAATATTTGCACAAAATGTGCGGTAATGCTACTTACAGACTTCTTATTATAGTGATATAGGTGACATTTCAACAAATCTTCCAAAAATTTAAAAAGATGTCACAGTTACATTAATTTCAAAGGACTGTGTGCATGTGTACTGTGTATCAGTATGGCTGTGTACGGTCCATTTCCCGCGTGAGATGAGTGTACTGAGGGCCTAACTGTGTGTGACGTTTTGGCCACATCAAAACTGCATTGTGTACAAGTCACATACATGCTCCCAATACAAATTATGGCTTCACATTCTCAAATCATTCAGAAAATGTTTATCACCAACCAAATAATAACCTTAATGCAGCATCTAATAAGGCTGCAAATCATTGTGCATTAGCTGTGATATTCAGCAAGAGCCCCACAGAAACTGCATTCTTCTACCAATCCCTCGTATGAATCAAAATGCCGTCATCCAATCCCATAATGTTAAAGAATTTTTTTTAAAAATCCCTGGGTCCAAAATTTGATGGGTGAGAAATTCAGCCATACGAGAGGAGCTTGATGTAAAAAAAACTGCTCCTCCATGTAGGGTTAAGCAGAAAGAGATCAGAATTTCTCAAAAATCAAATGGAGTCTTCCTTGACCAAAAAACTTCCCTCCGGTAGATATTTGATGAAAATCTGAACCTAATCTTTTACGTTATCCTGCTAACAAACAAACTCGTACGTCTCCGGTACAATAAAATTAAAATAAAATCTCATTGGGGGAGGTAAAAAAAGGACCAAAAACTGTGACTGCAAGATGTCTTGTGGCAGAACATGTACATGTGGATACACATGTGGCTGTACATGTGGATACAGAACAGAACATGTGGGTATTGTGATACTCTTCTCCACCGCGCCAATTCATCTCATGGCTGCAAATTTCAAATGAGTACATTTCTGACCAAAGTCATAACTGTATCATAAACTGTAAAGTCTGTTGGGCTTTTTACACCCGAGCCCAGTGGCTCATCAGGCTGGTGCTTATCCCTGGTTTCCATTTATACTGCTGGGTGAACAGCAGCACACTTGTGGTTGAGACCTTGCGGTGCTTATCCCTGGTTTCCATTTATACTGCTGGGTGAACAGCAGCACACTTGTGGTTGAGACCTTGCTCAGGGGTCTTAGTACGGTGGGGGTCTAGTTGGGATTTGAACACACAACCTCCCAATCATGAGTGTAGCACCCTAACCACTACACCACCGGCCCCAATCATAACCTGTAAATGCACATAATTAGTATACCTTAACGGATGGAGCATTGATTAATTCTAATTTACCATGCAGTTTAAGATATATCCCATGTTTTCAGGACTGTGAGGATATGAGTACATCCGGAATGCATCGTCAGAAGCATTATGAGAAAGAAACTATGTGTCCTCTGCAAATGGGACATCATCACATATCATAAAAAACAAGGTTGCATGGAGTAATGTAGGGGTACATACTTCTCTTCGTACATCATTCATACCCCTTAATCACCAGGACCATAGCTTAAACCAGTCCCAGTTGACTTTAGGCAGGAAGCAGTGTATACCTAGATTAAGTCGCTCAGCTATTGTACAGCTATCACATACGCAAACAATCATTCACACTCACATTTATGGGCAATTTAGAGTCGCCAGTTGACCTAACTGGTTCGGTCAGTGCACCCTGAGGAAGCACACACATGCATGAAGATAACATGTAAACTCCATATGGAAATGCACTTTGTCTTCATCAATTACGAGATTTAACACCCAGAACCTTATTGCTGGGATTCGATAGTGCTAATCACGGAACCACCATGTTGTGTGTAGGGGTACATATCGGAGGAAATTTTGGAACTATCAGCCAGTAAACTAAACTTCAAATCTGCTCTTGTCAAGCTTAGGAAATATTCTACTTTTAATTACGGAGGATTTTACAATTTGGAGTCCATCAGAGGGAACCTTGTGTACTTGGAGAACTGAAGATGGCAAAATATATGGACCAAAATTCTGCAAAAAAAGTGGACGTGAAAATCTTGAAGTGGATATTTGAGTTGAATTGAATTTGAAGGGCACATACATAAATGCAAGGGGATATTAAATAGTAATCTCATCAATAAAAACATAGTGTTCTAGTACTTATGTTCTTTCTCAGTATTTACTTATGTATCAGCAATGACTCCTGTTCCAAGATATATATTTACCCAGCAGTCCAGCAAGCACTTGTGTAAGTCACTGTTGAGAGTCTGCCAAATTCTGTATGCGCAAATCAACATCCAATAGATAAGTATTTACCCAAGACATACCATCTTACATATGTAATTCACAGGAGGACTGACCTTTGGAACACTAGCAGATTTTGGCAGTATAGGCATTGATTTTTTTAAAGACTAATGTATGCAGCAGTCCAAACTTGCAAGACCTGAGTGACTGAACCTTCATAACTATGTTCAGTAGAGAAGATCAAAGAGAAACAGATGGTGAGGTTGTCGCAGTCCTACTGTGCTGATCCCTTTTGTATGACAAATAAAACATAAGGAGTCTTGAAACATCTGCCACGGTCTTGTCAAGGCTTCGAAAAAGGACCCCGGTTTTCCACTTGCCACCATGGATGAGGGATCATATGTTGGCCACAAGCCATTGAAACCGTACTGCCAGAAGGTCCTGGGTTTGTGTGCTGGGCGAGGGCGTTTTCTTTGCATCTTCTTTCTGTGCTTGTCTGGGTTTCCACTTGGTATTCCGGTTTCCTCCCACAGTCCATGGACTGTTTAACCCTAAGTGAGTATGGATGATTTTGCATTTTTTCCCTTGTTTGTGTGGTTCGGTTCAGTTCATTTACTGTAACTGCTTAATCCTAATTAGGGTCGCGGGAAGGCTGGCACACATCCCAGCCAACTTCGAGGGAGGGCAGAATACACCCGGGACAGCTCGCCAGGCCATCACAGGGCGGAAGACACTGACGGCTTTGCAGCCAACTCTTGTCGAAAGTCAGCAATGGTTCTTTTACATGCCTCACACCATAGATAGTGAGAGACATGGTCGCCCTTTGATAGCTCAGTTACCTGCACTGGGACGGGGGACAGTGACAACCTTGTGGAGAGTGGGACTCAAACCCCCAACCTTTGGATCAGCGATCCAGTGCCCTATACCACTAGACCACCACTGCCCTTCTTGTGTGGGATTCCATCGTTTATTCAGGTTTCCATTGACAGTCCAAAGATATGCACATGAGGCGAATTGGCTGTTCCAGACTGACCCTAGGAGTGGATGTGAATGGTTGTGTGTTGACATTCCAATGATCTGCCATGTATCCCCTTTTCACCAGTGTTGACTGAAATAGGCTCCAGCCTCCCTGTAACCCTAATTGGATTAAGCGGTTCGGTCAATGAGTGATTGTGTGAGAACACAAGATGATATTCCGGGCTAGAGACTTAATTTAAGGTTACTTTAAAATTTCCATTGCTGCCGGGTTTTTCTTGTGTCTCTTCTCTTGTGACAGGAGTTCTGTCTAAACCAAACCCTGAAAAATCAATAGGTTGAAAAGCTCAGACTTACAAAGTATATGACTACATTTCCTTTTCCATCAACTGCAATAAGATGTCAAATAAAATGTAGTAACCCTCATTTAGGTAACCACGATCAAGAATTCGCCACCTATCATATGTTACCTCTCATATCTCCGCCTCTGTCTTTTCATTGGTCTGTTTCACCAATGTTGACTTTTCTCCTGAGTTCTGTCCTTGATTAATGTGGCTACTAATACTCTATTGTTTCTGTGTCTCCTGGTGAAAACCTTGAGTGTATTTGTCCATTATGGAGCTTTATTTTATATTCCTGTTTATTCCGTTTTTCTGAATCTGACCTGTTTTTGTTCTTGGTTGTGGATTTCCTTCTTTTGTTATTAGCCTTCCTGTTTTTTGATCCACACTGTGGATACTAATAATGATTTTCAGATTTCTGAAAACAGAATCCCACGCTGAGTTTGCACATTTGAATCCGGTCTTCAAGGACCACATGTTGCAACACAATTTCCTGGAAAAGATATTTAAGAAGTTTCACTCCATGACTACTGCATTAGTCATTAACTCCACCAAAGAGGTTATGTTTTTGTTGGCATTGGTTTGTTTGGCTGTTTGTTGTTAGCATCCTTACACAAAAAGCTCGCTCACCTACTCATTTTCCGAATTGCTTAATCCTATTAGGGTCACGGAGAGGCTAGTACCTATCTCAGCCGACACTGGCCGAGTACAGGATAAACCCTTAACAGCTTGCCAGACCATCTCAGGGCCAAGACACGCACACAACCATTTACACAACCTATCACATCCATATCTAGGGTAGGTTTGGAACAGCCAATTTGCCTAATGTGCATGTCTTTGGACTATGGGAGGAAACCAGAGTCCTTGATGGAAACACACAAAAGCAAGAGTAAAAGATGCAAACTCCACATAGAAACATCCGAGACAGGGAATCGGAATGCAGGACCCTCTTGCTGTGAGGCAGACGTGTTGTTTTGTTTTTATACTGAGATGTGGAGAATGGCACTACTGTATAGTGTACTGATCAGATTTTGGAGATGTCTTGGATCAAATTAGGGAATGTGGAATTCTTTAAAAGATTATTTAACACTGAGATTGCATGGCTTTTTAAGTGTGGTATTGCAGCAGGCCTATAATACTACCACATAATACTGTGAACTTTCTGGGAGCGGGGTGGCTTGAGGGAGGTTTGAACTCTGAGTGCTTCTTGTTATTCAGGGGGTTATCTCAATAGCTCAGGGCAATCTCTGTTAAATCCTGCCTTTAGCATAGTCTTGTTTTAAACCTCTAAATATCCCCCTCTCAGCAAGTAATTCCACCCTCAATCTCTATCTGACTGATCTATTGCTACTGGACATGATGCAACCCTTTGTCTTTATTATGCAACTAAGACATTTAAACAAAACAGTAATTACTCAGTAATTCCAGTAGTCCATGGTAGAGAGCCTGTAATTCTTGTTTTAAGATTGGATCAGTATCACTGTGAACAGATTTTCTTCAAATGAAATATTTTATAAGCTGGAAAAACACTGCTGCCAGTTCTCAATGTAGCCACAAAATATGGAAGCCCTCCCCTCCTTTCAAAGCACCGGGAGTCCTATATTTCATAGATATGGAAATGCCACAAGACAGGTAATTTAATCTGAATGTAATATAAAGGCTATAATGCCCCGTATCAAGTGTAACATTGTCATATTTTTCTTTTTTATTTATTTATTTTTTGCTAACAGTTGTTTGTTCTGCAAGGTCATTACTTCTGGGTTGTAAATACAAGTTCATTCATCATGCCTAAATCCTGTAGTGGGTCCCTGTCACAGCTGTTTTCACTATTAGAGCATAAATTAGTGTGCTACATTTGTGCTACGTATTTGGGCACAGAAATCTAATGTACTCTGCTCAGCCTGGATAATGTACTTGAAATGATACCTGCAATTTAGGAAACACACAATGTGTGGGGATGCAAGTTTTTCTTTTCTTGTTTTGTCTCAAAGCCTGAAATGGGAGATTATAAAGCCTGCCGTGTACTGGAAAAAATAAGAGGCAAAGGTACAACACACACACATATATACTGGCCCTTCTCAAAAAATTAGCATATTGTGATAAAGTTCATTATTTTCTGTAATGTAATGATAAAATTAAACTTTCATATATTTTAGATTCATTGCACACCAACTGAAATATTTCAGGTCTTTTATTGTTTTAATACTGATGATTTTGGAATACAGCTCATGAAAACCCAAAATTCCTATCGCAACAAATTAGCATATCATGAAAAGATACTCTAAACGAGCTATTAACCTAATCATCTGAATCAACCAATTAACTCTAAACACCTGCAAAAGATTCCTGAGGCTTTTAAAAACTCCCAGCCTGGTTCATTACTCAAAACCGCAATCATGGGTAAGACTGCCGACCTGACTGCTGTCCAGAAGGCCATCATTGACACCCTCAAGCAAGAGGGTAAGACACAGAAAGAAATCTCTGAGCGAATAGGCTGTTCCCAGAGTGCTGTATCAAGCCACCTCAGTGGGACGTCTGTGGGAAGGAAAAAGTGTGGCAGAAAACGCTGCACAACCAGAAGAGGTGACCGGACCCTGAGGAAGATTGTAGAGAAGGGCCGATTCCAGACCTTGGGGGACCTGTGGAAGTAGTGGACTGAGTCTGGAGTAGAAACATCCAGAGCCACCGTGCACAGGTGTGTGCAGGAAATGGGCGACAGGTGCCACATTCCCCAGGTCAAGCCACTTTTGAACCAGAGAAGCAGCACTGGACTGTTGCTCAGTGGTCCAAAGTACTTTTTTCGGATGAAAGCAAATTTTGCATGTCATTCGGAAATCAAGGTGCCAGAGTCTGGAGGAAGACTGGGGAGAAGGAAATGCCAAAATGCCTGAAGTCCAGTGTCAATTACCCACAGTCAGTGATGGTCTGGGGTGCCATGTCAGCTGCTGGTGTTGGTCCACTGTGTTTTATCAAGGGCAGGGTCAATGCAGCTCGCTATCAGGAGATTTTGGAGCACTTCATGATTCCATCTGCTGAAAAGCTTTATGGAGATGAAGATTTTCATTTTTCAGCACGACCTGGCACCTTCTCACAGTGCCAAAACCACTGGGAAATGGTTTACTGACCATGGTATTACTGTGCTCAATTGGCCTACCAACTCTCCTGACCTGAACCCCACAGAGAATCTGTGGGATATTGTGAAGAGAAAGTTGAGAGACACCAGACCCAACACTGTGGATGAGCTTAAGGCCGCTTTCGAAGCATCCTGGGCCTCCGTAACACCTCAGCAGTGCCACAGGCTGATTGCCTCCATGCCACGCCGCATTGAAGCAGCCATTTCTGCAAAAGGATTCCCGACCAAGTATTGAGTGCATAACTGAACATAATTATTTGAAGGTTGACTTTTGTATTGAAAACACTTTTTTTATTGGTCGGATGAAATATGCTAATTTTTTGAGATAGGGATTTTTGGTTTCTCTTTACTTTTTTGCCAAAATTATCAATATTAAAACAGTAAAAGGCTTGAACTACTTCAGTTGTATGTAATGAATCTAAAATATATGAAACTCTAATATTTATCAGTACATTACAGAAAATAATGAACTTTATCACAATATGCAAATTTTTTTGAAGGACCTGTGTGTGTGTATGTGTGTATATATATATATATATATAATGAACCCGAACCCTTCACTATTACATTTTTTCCTAAATGCAGAGCTTCTTGTGGACTGTGCTTCTTTTCTGTTCATAATTAATTAATTATTCTGTTGATGTTTAGTCCAAATCCTAGACAGCTATAGTGAGCTGGTGAGGGGGGACCCCGCCTTCACCTAGTGTCGACTGAGATCGGCTCCAACCTGCAAGCAACCCAATAGTAGGATTACGCATTTCCACCAATACATGAGAGTAAGAGCGAACTGACATGCAGATAAGCCAGACATTTGGAGGGGCAGTGGTGGCCTGGTGGTATAGGGCACTGGATCGCTGATCCTAAGGTTGGGGGTTCGAGTCCCACTTTCCACAGGGTTGTCACTGTCCCCCCCAGTGCAGCTAACTGGGTTATCAAAGGCCGGCCATGTCTCTCACTGTCCATAGTGTGAGGTTCATGTAAAAGAACCATTTTGCTGACTTTCGTAAAGAGTAGGCTGCAAAGCCGTCAGCGTGTTTCTGTCCCTTGCTAATGGGTTGTGTCAGGAAGGGCATCCGACGTAAAAACCTCTGCCAAATCAAACGTGCAAATCATTCGCTGTGGCGACCCCTGAAAAAGGGAAAAAAAGCCGAAAGGAAATCTTTCAATACGCCTGACATTTCTACCACAGTTTTTTCCCGCATTTTAATTAGAGAAATAGTAATGGGATTCATATTGATTTACAAAACAAAAATAAAAAAGCGGCACAATACACACCGACTTTCTTGTATAAGCTACACCCACTTCATGTTTGAATCTAATATAGATATCATATAGCTATGGACATTTGGACCACTAAAATGGACCACTAGGTGCACACCTAGAACATGGAATATATGCCATTTATAGTTAATAAGTATAGTCAAATATGGTATTTTTCCCTTTCACTCAGTTATGCACACAACAGAGAGTATGTCTACAGCTAATCAAACGGTCTCTGAATTCATTAGGATGTGCGGATAATCAGTTCCTCTATGTCTGGAGTATAAAAATGCATTTAGTTATCCATGGATTTACACTCAGAGATTGATATGTGAAGGGCATGTACATGAAACAGGACCCCTCCACCCAACCTTTTTTTTTTTTTCCTTTTTTTGATAGCTTGATTTAGTCATGTCTCACATCATCTAAGCTCTGGCATGAGAAAGCATTCTCTGTAGGTTTGCAAATCCCCATGTCAGCATGTGCACCAAGGTGCATTTATGTGATTTATGAAAGAGGGTAAAATAGAGAGCCACCGCACTGCAGAATCCTGTGGGAACACAGGGATGTTTGGTTTTTATTTGGACATCAGCAGACTGATCTCATTATCCACCAAGAGACTGATGATAAAAAAACCTTGAGATTACATGGTTTGCGTTTATAATTTTTCAGGATGAACATGGGCTTACATTGGGACCATAATATCCACTTTTCTTAATGATTTAAAAAGGATGGAGATCCATGATTTATGGTCACACTTGGAGCACGACTGAGGTATAAAAAGAAGGCAGGATGCATCCAAAAGATGAAACTTTAATAAGGAATTGTGTTTCTATATTCATCAATACCCTGTACGATGGCTCCTGAAGGTCTGTTATGTTCTGTTATGGTCTGATAAGCTTTTAATTGGGTGTTCCAAGTGTGAGTGTGCATGGTTGTGTGTGAGTGTTGGCCTTGCGATGTACTGGCAGACCCTTCAGGCTTACGTTATTCGCCACCTTTACCCAGAGTTGGCTGAGGCTCCAGTGTACTCACGACCCTAGTAGGATATAGTGGTACTTGTTGAGTATCCCATTGCAAAGTTGGTTCCCCATTGCTGTTATAATAAGCGCCAAGTCATGGACAGACTTTCCACTAGATTTTGGAGCAATGGCTGTAGGGATTTGTCCATTCAGCTGTAGTAAGTTCAGGCACTGATGTCAATGGAGTAGCCTTGAAGTTCAGTCAGCATTCCAGTTCATTCCAAAGATTTTCAGTGGGGTTGAGATCATGTTTGGGGTCCTTAAATTCCACTAAAGAGAAATCTTAAAGCTATAGCATACAAAGATATCCGGTTTAACTATGCGCTTCCAAGATTGTGATAGCAGTTTGCAGAGGAGCCACATATGAGTGTGATGGTCATGTCTCTGCAAAAGCTTGGGTGTATATTCAGTCTTTTATTAATTTGCCAAAACGCTTAATGCTGCTGAGGTGGCAGGGAGGCTGAAGGCCATCCTAGCTGACTTTGCATGAAGGCGGGGTACACCCTGAACACCACACCAGTTCATCACAGGGCCCCAATCATTCACAATCGCACCTAGGGACATCTAAAAGGGCACCTAGGAACAGCAAATTATCTTAATGTGCATGACTTTGGACTGTGGAATGAAACCTGTGCTGTCACTGGCCAAGTAGGATTATTTATTCATTCATTCATGGGTGGTGGTGTGGCGCCCATCTCAGCCCACTCTGGGTGAGGGTAAGGTAATTAATTGCTGGTTAAAGTTACAGCAAGTTACAGGAATTGAAACAAATCAGATCAAAGACAAATCCAGAGGTCAACATGAAGGAAGATGCACTGGAGGCCATGACTGCCTTGTCATGCTTCACAATATCAATTCATGGAGCAGCTATAGTCCAAAGGAGTCACTGAAAGAGGTTCTATCATTTTGTGCTGTATGAAGAAGTTCTACATCGTACTCGGTGGGCTTAAAATCTACTGGTCCATTTCTCTTGTCACTGTTCTCAAATTGGTTAATCAGAGCAATGCTTCATTGTATCAGGAAGTACAGAGGTACCATGCATCAAGCCCTGAACAGATTACTCCTCCTTGTGGAATGTGGCTGTATGCCAAACGATAGTATTGGCAGTCATTTACTTGTGGCTTGAACACCATTATAGGTTGGTGGAGACTACAGGCAGGAGATCAACTGCATAAATCAAGTACTGAGCTGTGAAATTAGTACCATTAGCCCTGTGTTTAAAAATAAATACATTGGCATACAAAACAAAGTGCTGGGTTTGGGAATTGAAATCCTTTCAAAGTGCAGTGGAAGAACAATTTCGGGTTCGGATTGATGTCATTATTTCATAAGAGGAAGGAGTGTGAATAAAATGAGGATGGATCTGACACTGAGGGTTTTATGTTTTTCACATTTTAAAACTTTTTCACATGCCACTCCATCAATGACCTACTTTTCTGCTTTGATTTCTGGAAATCGGCTGCATCAACATCTGGCACGATTTTGCAGACCACCATGTAGTTGTTCTCTGGTTCAGCCTCAATTTAAGTTCTTTTAGCTCTTTGCTGTTTGTTTATGATGGTAGTTAATGATTGTGCCTCATTTGTTTACGTTTATGACATTTGGCGGACGCCATTATGCAGAGCGACTTTCATTTTTCATGGTTACACAACGAGCAGTTGAGGGTTAAGGGCTTTGCCCGAGGGCCCAACAGTGGCAAATTGCTGGTACTGGGGCTTTAACTGTCAATCCTCTAATCAGTAAACCAGAGCATTAACCACTGAGCCACCACTGCCGGCCACATATCCGCCTGATGTTCATCTATGAAAATAATTACATTAAATGAAGATTTTGGCAGTTGCTGTGTAGGAAGTAATGTCCACAATCTCCGTGATTCGTGACCATACCTACAGCATGATGTATAAAAGGGAGGTGTTCAAGAGATGAAACTTGAAGAAATCGCCTTTCCAAGTTCAATATCCTCTATGATGGCTCAAGATTTTCACGATTTCACCAAGTTCCCTGACGATAATCACAATTCAATTCAACAACTTCCCCATGCGCATCACGGATCTCTCAAATCATAGAGATCATAGACTTACAGTCCCAGTGTAAACCCACAGGATAAATACAGACGCTCACCGGTATACGTTTTTGTTTGGTTCCGGATGGCCGAACGTAAGTTGAAAATGAGCATAAGTTGAAAACGAACGCAAGTTGTTTATGTTCCAATGATGCATGATGTTCATACTGTACTATACATACATAAATACCATTACCGTATCTCATAAAACACCCCAAATCAATTATTATAAACATAACATTGTAAAATAATATCAAATATGTGAGTCACTCCACCGAAAGTAGGCTCTTGTGTCCAAAAATGAAAAATGAGCCTTTTACACAGTCAGATAGAGGAAACCCAAAGCTGCAAAATGTAGCAAAGAGTTTGTCAGTACCTTGAAAACTGAGCAAGCTATGCCATTTCTTGTGTCAGCATTCAACTAAAAATTTCAAAAGATGTTTTAGAGAAAAATGAGCACAAAGATTGTCCTTCTTCTAAGATCATTAGTCCTTAGCAACCAAACATTTTTATGCACTTCAGCCATATAAACTTTTAGAAAACATGTCTAGGAAGAGTTTTGGGAAGAGATGATAAGACAAATCATCCTCATTTTAATCGGACAGGCCCTTTTTAAACCCATCAGTCACCGTGGTCACCCCCCAAAAATTAACAAAAAAACAACTTTTTTTTTTTTATAACTGCTTATTCCAATAAGATCAGTATGAATCTTTTTGACCATTATATAAAGGTTCAAATGCCTTCAAATGATACTGATTGAAAAAAAAAACACTGAAATTAAGAAAATTATATATAAGATAACCATATAACAAAACTCTCTGATCTCATTATCCAAGCTTCATCAACTCTGCCCTCATCATCATCATCTTAATCTATATCCTGCTCAGCAGATAAGATCACATCTTTACAAACACCAGTCATCACACTTTTATTAACAGATGCCTCTTCTTCATCAATATAAAAATCTTCATCATCACAGCTGGCATAGTCATCATCAGTTTGTTTATATGTAAAAGGAATGAAACATTTATGTATTTTTCAGGTCTTGACCAATTTTCGTATAAAACTAAACAACCCACAATCCAGCATGTCCAGTCCAGACAAGATTACACACAAATCAAATAATCAAAAAAATTCTATAATCAAATTTTGCATGCAGACAAAAATACTTGGGACTGGCATAAGGTAGACACTACATAGAGAGACACTAGTTAGTGCGCCCCCCCCCCCCCACCTCATGGCTGCATTACTAATGCTGCTAGATATCACAGATAACATTTCACTCTTCTTTTCCAGAAATTATGTGCATTCACAATCTTATAAACAAACTTAATGACTGTTATTGAAGAGAAAGACAGAGATATTATTCCACATGGAGTAAACTAGAGTCAGGAAGTAACGGCTGATGGGCACTGAGCATGTGCAAGCCCGAGCTGACCAATCAGTGTGCTCGTTTCAGATCTTCCTTAGCAACGAGCCTGCATTGTTTATGAGCATATCGTTTTCATAACCTTTATTTTATTGACTGAAATGGCATTTTAATATCAAAACAGTATCCAAAATGGAGAGACTACTTCATGACTGTTCTTCCGTTGGATGATAGTGTATCTTGTACCGAACTCGGTGAATAATTGCAAGGAAAACCAGTAAGTTTGCTACTGTTTTTATCTAGTTTTATGAGGGAACTCACCAGAAAAATGAAAAAAAAAAAGACATTTTTAGTGAGTTTTAGTCGATTTCACGTGAGCAAGTGATAGTTCAATACTTGGTCTGTGCGACAAGCACCTACTTTCGGTGGAGCGCCTCACATATATCAAATAATATCAAAATTAATTTCAAATAAATTAAATTCAAGCAAAATAATTTCAAATAGATAAATTTTAATCAAATTCACTTATCAAACATCAAATACAGTATCAAATATAACCTTTAACATTCTCTGTGATGCGATCTTTCTGATTGTAAATGGTTCTGATGGTCGACGGATGGTCACTTTACATGAAGCTGAGCCGAGTCACATTACTTGAAGCTTAAAACAGCCAATCAACGCTAACAATATGTGAGGCGCTCAACACCGAAAGTGGTTTACTTGCTTGTGATTGACACAAAGCACAGGTTATACGGACTTCCGGTTTTTCAAGTGAGCAAGGGCGCCATTGAATACTTGTTTAGTACTCAGCCTGCACTGATTGTGAATCACCAGCAGAGCGAAGAGTTCTCTTTCTTTTCTGGATTCAGGTTAAAATTCATTTTACAACTCTCTTTGCTTAACTGAGTATGCATGGTAGATTGCGTAGATCCGAGCAGATAGTTAATTCATCTCTGTTTATAAGACTTGCACCCATGCTAGTAGTCTTACACGTCTGATCAACCATATTTGCTTAGGGTTACAAAAGTCCGCAAAACAGTGTAAACACAAAGATCACAGAGACGACGTCTTAACACAAGGGTAACATGCTATATAACTGATATATGTATGTGTGTGTGTGTGTGTGTGTGTGTGTATGTGTATATATATATATATATATATATATATATATATATATATATAATTGAACTGGGAAGAAGGCGGGGCACGTTCAGTCTGTCATTTGTAAACAATGGACGCAGCGTCATTACATCATTGCGTCATAATGTCAGCGTACTACGTAGGTACATCTAAACTCAAAATTTGACGATTAAAAATAAATAAATAAAATGTAAAATCGAAAAAACGTAAAACGAATGCATGTAAGTCGGTGAGCATCTGTAGATAAATAAACAGTGTACATTCATTCATTCTCTGTAACCGCTTAATCCTAATTAGGGTCATGGGGAGGCTGGTGCCCATTCCAGCCAACTCCAGGCGAGAGCAGAGTATTCTCTGGACAGCTCGCCAGGCCATCGCAGGGCAGAAACACTCTGACAACTATGTAGCCTACCCTTGTCGAAAGTCAGCAATGGTTCTTTTACATGAACATCTCACCACAAACAGTAAGAGACATGGCTGGCCTTTGATAACCCAGTTAGCTGCACTGGGGGGACAGTGACAAACTGTTGAGAGTGGGTCTTGAACCCCTAATCTTTGGATCAGTGATCCAGCACCTCTACCACCAGGCCACCACTGCCCTGTCAAAACAGAGTAGTGGATTATTAAATGCAAATACATTCATACATTTTTGCAGATTATGCACATGGTATTTAAGCAGCTGTCTTTTATTGAAGCCCATAAGCACAAAACACGATAACAACCTAAACAGTTTAACAACAAACACAAACACAGCACATTCTCAACCATGTAGATGTTTACTCAAACAATTGCATGCTGATCCAGTTCGTGCAACTAAAAAGAATTTAATGTCAAGTAACTTGTATAGGGCGGCAAAGTGGCGTTTATGCTTTCTTTGTTTTGGACTGTTTCTCCCCTAATTTATTCATGTACAGTTTTCACCCATCAAGTTTTGCCTCTCTCATATACAACAGCCACCAACCACAGAGGGGCGTATGCATGCACATGCCAGCTCCATGACATACGTTGCTGCCATGCGGAAGGAAATCAATATTCGGCCTTTTGTAGCTCATAGACGTCCATGATTGGCCATGATCGATGTGAGTGACAGGGAATTGAGCGTATGCCATCCCTTCCCTGAGAGTACGGGTAGTTAGTACGCATGGATTCTTGGTCGCAGATGGATCCAGGATCAATCTGGATTTGAATCTGCAATCAATTCAGGTTGATTATCATGGCCCGAAGTTGAGGAATAATTAAAAAAATAACATCATATTAATGTCCTTTATCCAAGTAAAATAGTAAATTAATTTTATATTCATCATCAAATTTCCTCTTACTACAAACATCCTCCAGCTCGCTGTATTTTCGGGCTATCTGCCAATCAGCAGTGGTGAGTGATTTGATGTTCAATAAGAAGCCACCATTTCATTTTGTCGCTGTTGCATTTTGAGTTTTTTATTGTGGTTATAAAATTTTGCTGTCATATTTTTCCTGTTATTTTTCTGAAGTAAAGTTGTGGATGTTTCGTGTGTAAGACTGTCAACTGTTAATTTTAGATAAGAATTGGAAATAAAGTATTGCAAATATAATAGCTCATAAAATCTGTTTATTTATTTGCATTCCCATTCCTAACTACTGTATTATTAATTTTCAGGTGTGACCATGAAGCTGATGGACGAGGTAGCAGGAATCGTGGCTGTTCGTCACTGTAAGACTAACGTTGTGACGGCATCCGTGGACGCCATTAACTTTCACCGCAAGATCAAGAAAGGTAGACCCTCATAGTCATGAAACATGCCTTGGGTGGCCGGTGTGCAATAAAGCTGTTAGACTGCCGACTCAATTCTGATTGGCTGTTATGTACTGTATCAGTGGGCAGCAATGAAAAAAACTAATATATATGTATAATTATAATAAAGGTGAAACAAAAAAATATAGAGGCTCATACGCCACCACTCATACTCACATAGAATAAAATGACACAGTCTAACTCAGGAAGGCAGACAGACCTGCAGGAAGGCAGATGAAAAGGTGAATAAATGTTCATGGAGCAAACAGAAATTAGTTTGCTTTTCAAGCAGGATATCAATCAAGATGTCACTCACTTTCCAGATCGCTTAATCCTACTATTTTAGTTGTGGGCAGGCTGGAGCCTATCTCAACCAACACTGGTTGAAGGTGGGCCACACTGTAAGCACCTGGCCAGACCATAATAGGTCAACCCACACAACCATCCATACTCACACTCACACCTAGGGGCAATTTGGAACAGCAAGTTTGCTTAATGTGCATGTCTTTTGAACTGTGGGAGGAAACCAGAACCCCAGAAAAAAACCCATGCTAGCACAGGGAGAACATGCAAACTTCATTCAGAAAAGCCTGAGACTGGGACCTGAACCCAGAACCGGGTTGCTGTGTGAAGCTGGACTAACCACGACACCACCATGCCACCCAATGTCAGTCAATCGAGTCATATTTCATGAAATCTAAATATTATGATTTAATGAGGACAAAAAATTTGCAATTCTATGATTGGCCCTTTAGGACACATGCATATGCTCACACACAGTATAAACAAGTACCATTAAAAGTCTTACACATATTCATCTTGCACACAGAAAGCCTATTTTCGGATCCAAATTACCTCTAGACTGTGAAGTTCCCATACCTAGATGTCAGCTTTGATTTGAAACAAAGTTTTTCTTGTGCTTTTGTTGCCACATGACAGCAGCCACTGAAATAAGCAGCACGACTAACTCCGAATAGGCACGAGTTATTTTTATCTCTCAGACACCCAAACAGTATCATCGTTTACAATTCCCAAATTACAGTATCACATCTCTTGAAACAATATCTATCATGCTTCCGGGGTTGTTTTGATGGGTAACAATACACACAAAAGCACGCTGCTTGCACAGCCACGGAATATATTAGGTAAGCAAAGCAGATGAGGTAGTGGAAAATTAAATAGAAATAAATTACTCCACACACTGCAGTGCTGCTGCTGTTTAGTGCCACCTGTTTCATACTGAGATTGTTAGCTGATCAGGCAGCCCACCAAAAAAAAATATTTATATATGTACGTGCTTGTGTATGTGTGTGTGTGTGTATGTATATGTGTATATATATATATATATATATATATATATATATATATATATATATATATATAATATGTGTGTGTGTTTATATGTACAGACGCTCCCCGACTTACGTTTTTAATTGGTTCCGGACGGCCGAACATAAGTTGAAAGTTCATTCATTTTACAACTCTCTTTGCTTAACTGAGTATGCATGGTAGATTGCGCTGATCCGAGCAGATAGTTAAATCATCTGTGTATGAGACTTGCACCCATGCTAGTAGGCTTATGCTTCTGACCAACCATATTTGCTTAGGGTTACAAAAGTCTGCAAAACAGTGTAAACACAAAGATCACAGAGACGACGTCTTAACACAAGGGTAATCTAGCTAGCTAGTGCCTGAGTCGTAGGACGACCATTGGCGACCCGCCATGAAAGATAATGCCCTGGTTATCATCTTCATGGAGGTTTTCTTGGAAGTGCAGTGGTTTGCCATTGCCTTCTGCACGATGCAAACCTACGGGCAATTTAGAACAGCCAATTAACCTACTGTGCGTGTCTTTGGATTGTGGGAGGAAACCGGAGCACCTGGAGGAAACCCACGCAAGAACGGGCAGAACATGCAAACTCCACACAGAAACGCCCAGGCCAGGAATCGAACCCACGCCTTCTTAGTGTGAGGCGGACGTGCTAACCACTAAGCCACCATGCTGCCACAAGGGTAATACACTATATAACTGAGATATATATATATATATATATTACTGAACTGGGAAGAAGGAGGAGCACGTTCATCTGTTGTTTGTAAACAATGAACGCAGCGTCATTGCATCATTACGTCAGCATACTATGTAGGTACGTCTAAACTCAAAATTTCACTTTAAAAAAAAAAAAAAAAAAGTAAAACGGATGAACGTAAGTCGGGGAGCGTGTGTGTGTGTGTGTATGTATGTATATATATATATATATATATATATATATATATAGAGAGAGAGAGAGAGAGAGAATTTTCTGAGTCGATTCTTCCGTAAGAGAGTACTCAATACTTTTTCGTAGAGCAAATATAACTAAAAATAAAAGGACAGAACAAAGACTTTCTATTTAAAACTTCATTTTACACTACAGATCTGTTTCGAGGGGTGGTGAAACCATCATCTCTCTTCAGGTGATTACAGAAGAATCTCCCAAGTAAAGGGAAAAAGCTGAAAGGAAGAAAGAATATATATATATCTATATATGTATGTGTGTGTGTGTGTGTGTGTGTGTGTGTGTGTGTGTGTGTGTATGTGTGTATATATATATATATATATATATATATATATATATATATATATATATATATATAAAATGTATGTATGTGTGTGTTTATATGTATGTGTGTGCAGTCGGCCCTCGATATTCGCGGGGGTTCAGTTTCGGCCTCTCCTGCGAATGAAGATAATCCACGAGTTCTGTACCCGGAAGTATTGTATTACATGTACGAATCAGAAAATTCATCAGATTTAAAACAATAAAAGACCTGAAATATTTCAGTTGGAGTGCAATGAATCTAAAATATATGAAAGTTTAATTTTTATCAGTACATTACAGAAAATAATGAACTTTATCACAATATGCTAATTTTTTGAGAAGGACTAGTAGATATATATATAAATGGAAAAATAACCTTGTGTCATCGTTCAGGCTTGTTTATCACTGTTCAGGTGATTAAAAGTTGTGCAGGTGCAGGCAAGGGGCTATTTTCTTGTTGCCACTGTCTGACTTGAGAAGGTTGACCCACATCTTCCTTACTTGAATGGTGTGTTCCTTTGTTTGTCCCATGTTGAAGAGTGGATAGGAGAAATCGCCTCTGTGTCACGCCATAGTTATACCCCAGGGAAACAGGAAGTTTTTTTTTTTTTAACTTATTAAATGTTCCTAGATACTCTTATCAACTTTGTAAAAATACTGTAAAAAATGACAGATTTTTGACAATTACATTAATGTCCCAGGAATTGTTCGGGCCGCCAATAATTATGGAACAGGCGAGTTCATTAAAAATGATTAATCAAGGATCCCCTCCCCTTAAAATTCACTTGAGCTGAAGGTTACATTTTAATATAATTTTCAGTGTAAGAGTACCGTCCGCAATAAAAATTTAATTTATTTAAGCCTTTTATCTGCATATAAAATACATATTATGTAGTGCACATGCTTTTTTTTATCAGTAACTGAAGCAAAATGTTATGTACAGTAGCTTCCACATATAAATGTAAACAACTGTAAGGATTCACATGTAAATGTGTAAACTTGTGATTATACAAAACCTGCTAAGTGGATTCATTTATACATTTTCATGCAAGTCGCCCCATGATGGAGATGCGATGATGAGCTTTCAGTGAATGAAATGGAAGAAAATGTTGAAAAAAATGCTAAAATTTCACTCTTGTGATCATATATGCATGTGACAGAATATGTGAGAGCCACATCCCACAGTCCGTTTACAGTTTGTATTCATGCTAGTTCTGTACAGCTTACTATCATGGTTATAAACAAGGGGTAATTAAATTGCCAAGGCTTGGGGTTGTTTTGCCAAAAGGTTTTGGCACCACCGCTCTATCACCCTTTCTTTTTACTCTTAAACGTTTTTTTTCGGCCACTTCCACTTTCAGAACAACTGAATGAAGATGAATAATTGATCTTATTAATAATTGAGTCTCAGCTTGTTGAATTTTCCATTGCTCAGGTCTAAAGGTGCCTATAAGGTTGTCACATTTGTTCACATGGTTAATCATGTCAACTGTTTGGCACACTGCAAAAAAACCCTCAATGACATTAATTTTATTGAGGATTAAATGAGGTTGGAGGCAAAGTGATGTGGTTAGCACCTCCACCTCTCAGCAAGAAGGTCCTGGGTTCGACTCCCATTGCTGTGTGGAATTTGCATGTTCTTTCTTGAGTTTGCATGGATTTCGTCCGAGTACTCCGGTAACCTTCCTCAGTCCAAAAATATGAACAGTAGGTGCACAAAATTGCCCCTTGGTCTGAGAGTGAGTGTTTTAACCCTGTAGTGATCTGGCAAACGGTTAAGGGTGTACCCTTCCTTTGCCCAGAGTCGGCGGAGATAGTCTCCAGCATCCCCACAGCCCTAATTAGGATTAATCAGCTTAGCGAATGAATGAATGAAGTGAGGTGAGTGTATTAGTTTAAATTAGTCTCAAAAAAGGCCCATGTAATATTAATAGAGACATGAAATATAAAGCTGCTTCAGAAATCCAGTATTATTATTTCATAAACACCATTATCATCTCTCTCGTCTCACACATATACACATATGTTGTTTATCTTTTCTTAAACATGTATCCAAAAACACCCATTTACCTTAAAACTTTCCTCACAATGAGTTCTTGTTGTATACATTAGTATGGAAGTACATCTTGAGAGCGGGAAAGACCACCTGGGTGACAATTCTGTTTTTAATTTGCATCTCTTCCATGTTTTACTGCAGCATGTAGTTTCAGCATGCATTATTTCAAGCTAAATTTGTCTTCTGACACACAGTTTGCCATCACCCAATGATGTTATAAGAGCAAAAACGCATGCAGTGTATAAGCCACTGTGTTATATTATAAATGTTATATTATATATAATATTATATTATATATGTTATGTTATAAACTGTGTTATATAAGGATATAAGCACTACCTAAAAGCAAGGCTCTGAAATAATTACGTACCTTCTCCTGATTTAAGGTTTTAATCTGAATTTGTTGTGGTGATGCTATCAATGACACATTGTCATGTAATCATCATGTTATGACCACCCTCCCCCAAAGTTTGATTAATATTGTCTGAAAGTGTTACGGTATGAGAAGATCATGGAAACCCAATATCACCACATGGTAGCGTGATGCCATTGAGCTGGATAGGTTTACTTCCGTAAGCACTTCATACACGCCAGTAATGTCAGAATGCTTCCTGAATATGATTGGCTTAAAAGCATTTCTATTCAAATGATAGTGGGGCCGGTGGCGTAGTGGTTAGGGTGCTGCACTCATGATTAGGAGGTTGTGTGTTCAAATCCCAGTTAGACCCTCACTGTGCTAAGATCTTAAGGGTAAGGTCTTAAGCACAAGTGGGCCTTTGTTCACCCAGCAGTATAAATGGGTACCAGTAAAAATATACTGGGGAGGTAACCTGCGATGGACTAGTGTCCCATCCAGGAGGAGTTTGAACTCCTAGTCTCTTCACGCTACAGAAACCAGGGATGGGCATTGGCCTGATGAGCCACTAGGCTCTGGGGTAAAAAACCCAACAGACTTTACCTGTACCTGTTCAAATGATGGATACATTGCGTGGCTGTAATGATTTTATATTGCCAGATAAAAAAGAAACCTACTGTATATGAGACACAGAAATCTGTTCAAGCAGTGAAAAAGTGTGTTACATTTTATGGCTTGAAGCAAGTAACAGCTTTGAGGGAAGATCGAGTCAAAGTTATCATCACTGACATCCTTTACCATTACAATGATTATATACCTGCATGCACAGTCTAACCTCAGGGTACCTGTGTGTGCATGTATGGAATTACAGACAGACAATGTCCTACTAAATTATCGAAGCTCTACCGATTTCTCCTATGTATGTTGCTGTTCTTGCACAATGCTTTGTGCCAAGCATAGCTTCGCTAATACATGTGCAGAGGTGCGTACGTGTAAGATGGCGTAAGGGTTAGCACATCAACCTCTTTTTGCATTCATTTTTATTTGCACCAAGAACTGATTCCCTTGTCAAGGGCAACTTAGATTTGTCGTCTAATTTATATCACTGAGCAGTTAAGGCTTAACGGCCTTACTCAGTGGTACAGTCTGCACTGTGACTTGATCCACTGATCTTCCTGTTTGGCAATTCGGCACCTTAACCACTGAGCCAACACTGTGACACTTATAGCAAGAAAGTCCTGGGTTTGAGTCCTGTGCGTAGTGAGAGCATTTCTATGTGCAGTTTGCATGTACTGTCCCTGTGCTTGCATGCTTCTTACCCGGTTTCCTCTGACAGTCCAAAGACATATAGCTGTTAAAAAGCTCCACTATTAGTGAGTGTGACTGGTTTTGTGTGTGTGTGTGTGTGTGTGTGTGTGTGTGTGTGTGTGTGTGTGTGTGTGTGTGTGTGTGTGTGTGTGTGTGTTGGCCCAGCAGTGTTCTGGTGGGCCATTCGGGGTGTACCACAGCTTTGCCCTGTGTCTGCTGAGCTAGGCTTCAGTCCCACCCCCCCACCCCGTGACCCTAATGGAAGTAAGCGGATTGTCCAATGAGTGAATGACTGAGTGAGTGAATCTAAAGATGTGGATATGGATGATGGTCTTGTATAAATATTTTTTGAGTAAATATGAAAGTGCCATGTGGGGTGATGAAGTTTAAATGGTATCAAGAATAACTTAAGCCAAGTGTCATACCAGCAAACAGAAATATTAATATTCCCATATATTTGAAAGATTAATATCAAGATTTACAAGAGTTACTCCTTATTGAAGCAGTCAAACAGACACAGCTTAAATAAATTAGTGTAAGAAAACTCCAGGATCCCTGGCGAGTCCATTTCATTATATGATCTCAACTAATAAGAACTTCTCTCCCGCTGCAGATGTGCTGTCCAGACCGATTTTTTGCTTAATTGGAGAAACATGAGGAAGTAGTTATGCATACAGAACTAAGAGACAAGGTGGAGAAGGCAGTGGATGGTTACTTTAATAACTGTAGAATTTAGTTTGGAAACATCTGCATGACACCTGGAGAGAACAGGAACGGTGTGCCGAAGCAGTTCTCGAAGTGAGATGTGTGAAGAATTGCCAAGGATATAGTTAGAGCGGAGGAAATCATAGTCACTGTTATCCACCTTTTTACATTTATCATCCAAACCTCGCCAGTAAAGTTTAAAAGTAATGGTTATTTACACGTTTTAATTACCATTTGAATATTCAGGGACACACAAAAAAACCCTCGATGATGCTAATAAATAGCATTAATAACAAATTATTTCTCAAATGGGAAATGGATATTGCTGAATAGTCCCAGAGATACGTCATCAAGTGGCTATGCCCTGAGCCTGAGGTCATTATTTTAGCACATACTACAGGGGAATATCATGAAAGCCAAAAAACAAAAAAGGTTTCAGTGAATTATTTTCACATTTTTAAGTCACGACAGTGAAATTTTCATCCGCCATTTTGATTGAAGCATTATCCTGTGTTTATAGGGCGGATAATGTCTATTACTGTGTATTACACAGGAATGGCATAATCTCGCTATCTGGAGATTAAAAGGCATTATCAAGAGTTTATCTTCTTCTTTTCCTTTTGGCTGTTCCCTTTCAGGGGTCGCCACAGTGTATCATCTGCCTCCATCTTCATGGAAGTCATATTAATGATTCGCATGTTTGATTTGGCATAGGTTTTTACGTCGGATGCCCTTCTTGACACAACCCTTTAGCAAGGGGCGGAAACGTGCTGATGGCTATGCAGCTACTCTTGACGAAAGTCAGCAATGGTTCTTATACATGAACCTCACACATAGACAGTGAGAGACATGACCGGCCTTTGATAACCCAGTTAGCTGCACTGGGGAGACAGTGACAACCTTGTGGAGAGTGGGACTCGAACCCCCAATCAGTGATTCAGCACCTTTACCACCAGGCCACCAGTGCCCTTATCAAGAGTGGATAACACTTGAATGAAAATGGTAAAAACACATGGTTTGTCATGGTCACTATGGCATCATCATTGTCATTTACATTAACATTTACAGACGCTCCCCGACTTACGTTTTTAATTGGTTCCGGACGGCCGAACGTAAGTTGTTACAGTGACGTATGACGCTCATACTGTACTATACATCCATAAATGCCATTGCCGTATCTCATAAAACACCCCTAAATCAATTATTATAAACATGTCTGTCTTCCTTTCAGCTTTTTCCCTTTTACTCGGGAGTCGCCACAGCGAATCATCTGACTTTTTGATTTGGCAGAGGTTTTTACGTCGGATGCCCTTCCTGTCACAACCCTTTTTAGCAAGGGACGTAAACACGCTGACGACTTTGCAGCTACTCTTTATGAAAGTCAGCAATGGTTCTTTTACATGCCTCTCACCATAGACAGTGAGAGACATGGCCCGCCTTTGATAACCCAGTTAGCTGCACTGGGGGGGACAGTGACAACCCTGTGGAGAGTGGGACTCGAACCCCCAACCTTTGTATCAGCGATCCAGCGCCCTATACCACTAGACCACCACTGCCCCAATTATTATAAACATAACATTGTAAAATAATATCAAATATATAAAATAATATCAACATTCATTTCAAATAAGTCACTTATTTATATCGAGTCACTTTTCATGAAGCTTTTAACAGTCAATCAATGCTTACAATATGTTAAGCGCTCAATACAGAAAGTAGTGTACTTGCTGTGGGTTATACAGATTTCCGGTCTTTCAAGTGCACAAGGGTGCCGTTGAACTCGTTTAGAACACAGCCTGCACTGATGCAGTCTTCCAGCAAAGCGGAGAGTTCTTTCTTTTGTGTAAGTAAGTAAGTAAACTTTATTCAAGAGATGCGTAAAAAGAACAAGTACAAATCCTAATGAATATTAATATAAAAATAAGTATACACTCTTAGGATTCTGCTAAAAGATAATAAATATCTGTAATTGTTCTATAGTTTGTGGATTCGGGTTTTCATTCATTGTACAACTCTCTTTGCTTAACTGAGTATGCATGGTAGGTTGTGCGATCTGAGCAGATAGTTACTTTATCTCGGTGTATGAGACTTGAACCCATGCTAGTAGGCTTACGCTTCTGACCAACCATATTTGCTTAGGGTTACAAAAGTCCGCAAAACAGTGTAAACACAAAGATCACAGAGACAACGTCTTAACACAAGGGTAACACACTATATAACTGATATATACACACTCAGTCCGTAGTTTGTAAACAACGAATGCAGTGTCATTACGTAGGCGTACTACATAGGTACGTCTAAACTCAAAATTTGACTTTTTTTTTTTTTTTTTTGAAAAAAAAACAAAACAAAACAAAAACGTTAAATCGAAAAAAAAAAAAAGTAAAACAGATGAACGTAAGTTGGGGAGCCTCTGTATAGTATTTGGCAGATGCGCTTATCCAGAATGACTAAAAAGTATTATACAGTTCAGCCATTGAGGGTTAAAGGGCCTGGCTCATGGGCTCAACAGTGGCAGCTTGGAGCTATTGGGGCGTCAACCTTTGACCTTTGGATCAATAACCTAGAGCCCTAACCACTGAGCCACCGTTGCCCATGCTTCAATAATGGAAAAAATAAAGTGTAAAAAATCTTAATGTAGTTTGTTTTTCCTGTATTTATTTACAAATATACTAAAGCATAGACAATATTAGCTACGCAGCATTTATGCTTTTGAGCTCAACTAACAAACACTTAATTTCACTGTCTGTGCAAGAACTCAGTGCTAAAGGAGATTTCACAATTTATTTTTCAGAAACCCTCCCTGCCGTTTTTCCTAAGTAAAGATATGTTAATTAATTTATGTATTCGTATTTTTTTAAATTTTAACCTACATGTATATTTAAAAAATCTCCCTTTGATCACAGTTTCCACAGAAATTAATCTTGAGATGTCCATCATGTTCTACTCAGTCATTCACGTTCACAATTTCTGAACTGCTTAATCCTACAAGGGTCATCGAGAGGCTGGAGCCTATCTATCTCAACCAATACAGGGTAAAGCAGGGTACACCCTGAACAGCTTGCTAGACCTGTGCAGTGCAACACACACAAAACCATTCGCACTCATAATTACACATAGTAGGCACTTAGTCCAAAGTGCATGTCATTGTAAGGTCGGAGGAAACCAGAGTAAGTGGAGAAAACCCACACAAGCTCTGAGAGAAACCCAGGACCTTCTTGCTGAGAGGCAGACAGGCTAACCACCATATATATATATATATATATATATATATATATATATAAAAAAAAAACCTCTACTAAATGACAGGTTTTTTTTATTGCTCCATTACTTTTAAATAACCACTTTTACGCATTATAACCAGCAATTTTGAATCTTAAACTATAATTTGGACATTGCCCTACTTTATATGGCACTCCAGTAAATTAATTATTTTGTTGAGAGTCAGCATCTATTATACATATAAGTGCAATACAGTAATGAAGTGCCTTCGCAGATACAGAGATGTGCTTCACAGAGCAGGTACTGACGCATGGCAGTCAGTGCCGGGGCCTGTGTAATGGAAAAATAAAAGAGCCAAAGTGATGCTTTGGGGAAAAAACAGAGGGGAAAAAAAAACAACCTTGGATGATAAGATCAAAGTGGGCAGCCATGAAGCTACAAGCAGTAATTGGACGTTTTGGAAGGGGTGGGTTTTTCCTGGAAGTGAACACAATGTTGTCAGGATATACACACGCTCCCACACATGCTCTATCCTTTTGAGAGTGCATACATGACGTCGCAATCCAGCTGCACAAAATCACTGGTTCTCCATGCTGAAGGCTATAACATTTTATCAGCAAGACCATGTGTTTCTGTTTGAAGATAGTCTGCAGCATTACTAAGTTTCCAGGCTGCACATGTTGGCA
>CM045729.1:23471079-23506079 GCA_024760905.1 Plotosus lineatus | reverse complement strand
CCTGTACTTGCATTGCAAAGCATTTGAGACATGTATTGATTGGTAAATAATCAACTTTGGAACACTGACCATTTTGAATCTTGCCAGAACACGCCAGCCCATCATTGATTCAGGGGCCTTGGAACCGGGGGTGGACGGATCAATGGATATGTGCACACAGAATACATCTGACATCTAAAATCTGGATATCGGACATGCATGGTCTCCTTGAGGGGATATATGGTCTAGTCGTTTACTGACTGCATACACTCACAAAATTTTCAGTTAGCCCCATCCACTTTTCAAATCGCTCCGCGGGCCCTGTGATTGACTTCCTATAACAACCTGACCTGTCATATTTTACTCCTTTCAGAACAGATTTCAAGAAACAGACACTGCCATACCACAAACATACACCTTTTACCCCTAGTAAACAATAGCCATAAAGGTTCAGTATAATAAATTGGCTCATACTTGACTCTGGCACCTCTGCAGGTTGTGTGATCACAGTAACCGGGAGAATGACTTTTACTAGTAACAAGTCAATGGAGATCGAGGTGTTCGTGGATGCCGATCAGTTGGCGGATACAGAGAAGGGAAAATATCGAGCTGTCACTGCCTTCTTCACTTACATTTCTCTGGACAAACAGAACAAGCCGCTGCCTGTCCCTCCACTGAAGGTAAGATATAAATCTTCTTTATTGCACAGTTCTTTCTCAATCACTTGAACATGTCCCTTGAATGACACAATGATGGAAATTAATGATTTGAGCCTTTTTGTTTTCCTTTTGGGATTAAAGATCAGCAACCCATTAATTTTTTAAATGCTTTATTCATTAAAATTCCACAAGTAGTTTGCTAGTAATAATTTGCTGGTTCTGGTTCTCTACAGACAGAAAACGGATTGCTAGGATGTTCCTGGCTGTTCCTTTTCAAGGCTTTAAATGTAGCCACATCTTTGTTTATTTTGTTCAACCTTTTGGCTGGCGACCCTTTTGTTCTGATGACTACAGTAAATTTTCGACAATAAATGTAGCTTTGTGTTCGAACGAATGCATTACTATAATTTAAAAGGCAAAAGAAACAAGAGAAAGCACAGCTTATCTGATGAGATGGAAGTTTTATTTTTTTTAATTCTAAGCCATTTATATTCATACAAGATGACATGAGTGAGATTTTATTGGATTTTAATAACACATGTTGAACATTTTCAGGTAAATCCATCTGATACTACCACACACTTAACAACTGACCATCTCAGATTTGCCATCATGCTTTCAGAAATAATATAATTGATCCTAATAAACAGTTTATTAAAGTTTGTTTGCATCAGCAATGTATCTGGCTAACACAAAGAGTTATAGTGCTTCTAAAAGAAGCATTTATTGACATAGTATGATGAAATTGTACAGACAGTGGTAACTCACCTTATGATAGTCCCAGCAAATGAAGAATCCAGGTTATGAAAAACATTTTCCAAAATTTTTGGTCTCTTTATGTGAAACAAGTTCTCCTTACGAAACGTGCCATTCAAACAAGGCACGAGCTGCTTTCCCATTGACTATCTTCCAACATCTCGCCCTGTTGGCCTCCCATTGGCTAGGAGGGATGACGTAGCTCCCTCCCATTGGCTATCTCCCAACATGCCGCCCCGCTGGCCTCCCATTGGCTAGGAGGGATGACGCAGCTCCCTCCCATTGGCTATTATGGAGCTGCATCTCCCATAATGCTTTTCGTGTAAAGGACAGAGTAGCTGTTGTTTTGTGAGTTTTTTGACTCAAGCTTTTAACCTTCCAGAAACATTTGTAAGATGATAACTCTGCTAAGAAGACATAGTCAACACACGTGCGCGCGCACACACACACACACACACACACACACACACACACACACACACACACATGCGCGTGTGATTTCCGGTGCGAGTGAAAAGAAGAAACAGGCTCGTGGCATGCAGTTGAGTGATATTGCAAAGGAATATGGCCAAACTCGTCTACCATCGGTACAATATTGAAGTTGAGGTACCACTGTACTTTATTCTGGGAATAATTCGATATTTTTTTTCAAGTATGAAGTAAATCGGAAATATTAACATGAAAACTTGGAATTCGAGGCAGGTATCTAATTAAGTAGACCAATAATATTGTTTTCTGTATCATTTTTCGGTGTAACTCAGTGAGTGACAGGTGTCCAGCCAATCATACGATACGGTTCACATATGCTACGCAGCCAATCATAACATTGACAGTGCTTGCTTATGTGCCCTGTCCATACGCACCGTGCAGGTTAGCTAGCTAAAACAGTGCGACGTAGTGATACCGGTGTGTGGACACAGCGTGCACATCTGATGTTTCTCACAGTGGTCCTCAGTGTGTTCAAGTAGCTTGTGTGTATGCCCAGACACATGAAAAATTAGAGGGGAACATTGAATGGTCCCATAATGATTAGCAATTGTGCCTTACAGCAACAAAAGCTTGGGTTTCAACCACATGACTGGTGCTTTTGTGTGAGGATTGCATGATCTCCCTGGGCTTGTGGTTTTTGTTCAAGTGCTGTGGTTACCTTCAAAAGTCCATATGATATGCACATCAGTAACTAGCTATTCCAAATTTTCCCGAGGTGTGACTGGGAGTGTGAATGGATGTTTGTCCGAAAGAAGTAATTTTGGAAGGCGTAGCAAACAGGCATTGAAATTGGTTTAATGCATCGTGAGCATGAGATGGATAGCATGCTGTTGATTCGTCGTTTAAAAGCCAATATTGTTATGACTGTCTTATCACCAGTAGTTTGGTGGTGGACTCTTGGTTTCAGGAGCTGTCAGTATGAAAGGTACAAATCAGATTCCAAAAAAGTTGGCGCACTATACAAATTGTGAATAAAATTGTGAAAACTGAATGCAATGATGTGGAAGTACCAAATTTAAAAAAATTTTTCTGAATAGAACATAGATGACGCTCAAAAGTTTAAACTGAGAAAATGTATCATTTTAAAGGAATATATGTTAATTTTAAATTTCATGGTGTCAACAAACGTCAAAAAAGTTGGGACAGGTTGCAATAAGAGGCTGGAAAAGTCAATTGCACTCATAACAAACAGCAGGAAGACCAATGAGGTCCATTGGCAACATGACGGAGTATAAAAAGGGCTTCTCAGAGTGGCAGTGTCTCTTGGAAGCAAAGATGGATAGAGGATCACCAATTCCCCCAATATTGCGCAGAAAGATAGTGGAGCAATATCAAAAAGGTGTTTCCCAGCGAATAATTGCAAAGACTTTGAAGTTATCATCATCTACACTGCATAACATCATCCAAAGATTCAGAGAATCTGGAACAATCTTTGTGCATAAGGGTCAAGGCCGAAAAACCATACTGGATCTTCGGGCCCTTAAATAGCACTGTACCACAAACATGCTACTGTAAGAGAAATCACAGAATGGGCTCAGCAATACTTCCAGAAACTATTGTCGGTGACCACAATCCACCGTGCCATCCACCGTTGCCAGCTAAAACTCTACAGTACAGAGAAGAAGCCATTTCTAAACTTTTTCTGAATATTTCTAAATTTTTTCTGAATAGAACATAGATGACGCTCAAAAGTTTAAACTGAGAAAATGTATCATTTTAAAGGAATATATGTTAATTTTAAATTTCATGGTATCAACAAACGTCAAAAAAGTTGGGACAGGTTGCAATAAGAGGCTGGAAAAGTCAATTGCACTCATAACAAACAGCAGGAAGACCAATGAGGTCCATTGGCAACATGACGGAGTATAAAAAGAGCTTCTCAGAGTGGCAGTGTCTCTTGGAAGCAAAGATGGATAGAGGATCACCAATTCCCCCAATATTGTGCAGAAAGATAGTGGAGCAATATCAAAAAGGTGTTTCCCAGCGAATAATTGCAAAGACTTTGAAGTTATCATCATCTACACTGCATAACATCATCCAAAGATTCAGAGAATCTGGAACAATCTTTGTGCATAAGGGTCAAGGCCGAAAAACCATACTGGATCTTCGGGCCCTTAAATAGCACTGTACCACAAACATGCTACTGTAAGAGAAATCACAGAATGGGCTCAGCAATACTTCCAGAAACTATTGTCGGTGACCACAATCCACCGTGCCATCCACCGTTGCCAGCTAAAACTCTACAGTACAAAGAAGAAGCCATTTCTAAACAGGACTCAGAAGCGTAGGCTTTTTTTCTGGGCCAGGGCTCATTTAAAATGGATGGAAAGTGAAAAACTGTTCTGTGGTCAGACGAATCACGATTCAAAGTTCTTTATGGAAAACTGGGACTCCGTGTCATCCAGACTAAAGAGGACAAGGACAACCCAAGTTGTTATCAGTGCTCAGTTCAGAAGCTGCATCTGTGAGGGTATGGGGTTGCATAAGTGCATGTGGCATGGGCAGCTTGCACATCTAGAAAGGCACTGTCAATGCAGAAAGGTATATTCAGGTTCTAGATCAGCATATGTTCCCATCCAGATGTTGTTTCTTTCAGAGATCTTGCATTTTTCAACAGGATAATTCCAGACCACATGCAGCATTAATTACCACATCATGTCTGCGTAGGAAAAGGATCCGGGCATTGAAATGACCAGCCTGCCAGTCCAGATCGTTCACCTACAGAGAACAGTTGGTGCAGGCCCAGGACAGTTGAACAGTTAGAGGCCTGTATTAGACAAGAATGGGACAGCATTCCTATTTCTAAACTTGAGAAACTAGTCTCCTCAGTCCCCAGATATTTGAAGACTGTTGTAAGAAAAGGGGCGGCATCAAAGTGGTGAAAATGGCCTGGTCCCAACTTTTTTGAGATTTGTTGAAACCATGAAATTTAAAATCAACATATTTTCCCTTAAAATGATACATTTCCTCAATTTAAAGTTTTGACCCTGTCAGCTATGATCTATTCAGAATAAAATACGGAAATTTGGCACTTCCACATCGTTGCATTGAGTTTTTATTCACAATTTGTATAGTGTCCCAACTTTTTTGAAATCCGGTTTGTATAAAGAATTATACGACACAATGATTGATCTTATTAATGACTAAATACTGAATCATTATATCAGAAGGCTCAGTAGTTATATAGGCCATTCCTGCCCTTATCCCAGTCAAGAGTGACCACAGTCAGCAACGCAAAAGCAGCACGTGAAACACTGTATACATACTATACCTTGGAGTTTGAGGCAATTTAAGCAACTGGTATATAAAAATAGACGTGCAACACTGCGTCTAAAAATGTATTCTCTAGAGGGCTCGGTACTTCGGAAGCTGGCTGAGTACCTTTCCGTTAATTGAGCCTGTCATATTGTGGCCAAGGGTAAGTGCACGATTATAAATAGTCCACCTACAAGGCGGTGGCAGCTATTTTTTGACTTCAGGTGTTTTTTTCTGCACTCATATGTGAAACATCCAGTTCTATTTTTAGCCTTTTCTGTTTTAGCACTTCACCGAGGGAGACTGTAGGGGGGGTGGATATGAGGATGGATAGCTGTGCAGCCTTCTGGGCGGCAGAGGATAGAGTGATAGAGGGAGGCGTTGGCATCCTCACTAACCTGAAATGTCACATGCACACAATGAATAGAGCACAGAAACACAGTTGGGATCACTCAAAAGCGGTTCGTCCTTTTACAGGCAGCATTTAAATCAAGCCCTCCTGGGAACAGTGTTTTAACAACAAGACATGATGAGCAAAAAAAGAGTGAAGATGAGAACACAGAAACTTAATACTACTCTTTTCTTCTTCTTCTTCTTTTTCTTCTTCTTCTTCTTCCTCTTGGAATCTTTTCAGTGCACATTACCAAATGGCATATCTGGTCCCTTGTGCATGGAACAAGTTGCGTTACCGTGGCAACCTCTGGGCCGCGATGTGAAATTCACGTTTATTTTTAGGCACAGCTCATGTGGCGTGTATGCACTATGAGGTTAAAGTGTGCACTGACTCCCTACTTTATGTGTCATGGTGCTGTTGCTATGATATTCTGTAATCAGTGAAGCAAATTCAGTCCTGTGTGTGTACATAAAGCTAGACTGTAGCCTGTTTTCCGTTTAAAAGATTTTCATATCTTTTATCATCTTAATAATGTTGAGGAACACATGCAGGAAAACATGCTAATTACAGACAGGGAAAATACACATTACATCATGAGATTAGGAATAGAGCCTGGCACCAGTGCTGGGAAAATGCTTTAGAATTATGCAAAATTGCATTTGAGTTTGCTTACGGTTTTACAAAACAGGAGCTGTATGCGCACACCACGGGCTGCTTGTACAATCTCAACTCAGAAACAGTTGGTTGTTGAAAATTAAATTGAAACTGAAAATAATGGTTTGGAGGTAATCGTTGCTCAGAATGTTTATCACAATACAACAGCACATTCAGTTGTTTTTTTTTTTTTTTGGCATGCCCTTTGCACAATTACCCCCCCCCCCCCCCCGTCATTTTCATAAAATGCAGAAGAAAATGAGTGATGTGTCCACAAGATTTAAAAAAAAAAAAAATGATCGGGGCAAACTGAAAGTTAGTGTGTTGCCATTATCACAGTCAGATAATATGGGTATGCTATGCTTTGAGCTATTCGCAGGATTCAACCTCACAGCTTTCTCTTCATTGTAGTTGGGTTGGGTGAAGTGCCAGTGGCCTCAATCAATGGAACAGCAAAAGCTAATGACAACATAAAACAATGCACATTATTAAATGTTCGATGTTTATGGTATTATTTACTTTTTTGTAACGTTGCCATTACGTCTCACAGCACAAGACACCAATTAGTTAATTTTTTGCCCCGTTCATATCTTATGATGTGCAACAGTACTGAGTCATCATTGTTGCATTTTTTGTTTTGTCATACCCTCTTTGTTGTGCACAGGTCAGCACTGCATGCAGGCCAAGTCCAGCACCTGCACACCTCTTCCACAGCCGTACTTTTATATTGAGTACAAAATGTAGCAATAAAATCGAAATATAGGGATCCTTCGCTACTTCATGGTTCAGTTTCTGCGGCTTTAGTGCATTGTGAGTTTTTCAAAAATATTCATCGAAAAATAAAAAATATAGAAATTAAGGAAAAATAGGGGAAAAGTTATGGAAAATGAAGCAAAATAAGGCCAATTATGCAAAAAACCCAAACAAACAAAAAACCCCAACAAAACTACTTACATTGTTGTGAGGTACACATCTGAGTGTGCATGCGCATCTGTATGTGTGTGTATTTAGATTTTATTTACATCTTACGCATTATTTTTGAATGTTTAATTATTATAAGCATTTATATAATTGAATATGTATTTATTGATACAGTATTATATACACATGTACATGTACGTATACGTCAGTCGATCCTACTTTTTTCGGAAATCAGCGGTCACTGGGGGGGTCTTGGTCCCCATGAACTGCGGAAAGTGAGGTATCCCTGTATACCTTTCTGCATTAACACTGCACCTATAGAAGGGTAAGTTATCGTTGCTGAAGGGCTTTTGCGCAACCATATACCATCACAAACCTTGCCTTTTGGACTTGTTATTGGTCACAATCTGGATGGTCCTTTGTCTTTGGTCCAGAATATTCATTTCAATACATGTTTCCACTGAGTGATGATCTCAGATGCCTCTGAGCTCAAAGTTGTTTTCCTTTTATGAACAGTGGATGTGGCACCGTACTGTAGTGCTTCACAAAGATTTTCCAGCTTAATCACGGATTATAGAAGTTATAGATCATGACAGTTCTTGATACAGTGCCATCTGAGGGATTGGAGATCACAGGTGTTCAGCTTAGGCTTGTGCCCTTACCCTTTATGTACTGATATTTCTCAAGATTTCTTGAATTGTTTGAAGATAATTTGCACTCTAGAGGGTAAAATATCTGAATCTCAAATTATTGAGCATTTCAGTAATTTTCTCGTACTTTTTTTGGATACTGTACTAAATCATGGTTCCAATCACATGCATGTTAAATTGCTTTATTTTATTACGAACAATGGATTTATCTTTAAAAACCCTTTGTCATGTTTTGCAGGCTTGATGAAATTAGTTTGAAGCACCAAAATATGACTAAAATAATGTAATGTTTTTTGTGGGGCAGTGGTGGCCCGGTGTTAAGGTACTAGATTACTGATCCCATGGTCACAAACCCCACTGTCAATGGATGTCACAGCTGTCCCATCAGTGCAGCTAACTGGGTTATCAAAGGCCAGCCATGTCTCTCACTGTTTATGATGGGAGATTCATGTAAAGTAACCGTTACTGACTTTTGTCAACAGTAGCTCCATAGTTGTCAGCGTATTTCTACTCTGCAATGGCATGACGAGCTTTATAGGGTGTACTCTGTCCTTGCTCAGAGTTGGCGGCGATGGGCGCCAGCCTCCCCGTGACCTTAATTAGGATTAAGCGGTTCAGATAATTAATAAGTGAATAATTTTATTTGTTTATCTTCAGGCTCCTAGTGACTGCTATAAAATTCAAACAAAAATGTAGAATCTATCTCCCCCTTCCCCCCATTAATTTGCAGTAATGCAACATAAACAATACATATATTTTAAAAACATTTTTGGAAAGTCATGCTCATTTAAAAATACTGTGACACCTACAGAAAATATATATTTAAAAATTTCAACGTACGTATTTTAATTTGGACTTTTTTATTTAGTGTTACTGTGCCAGTATTATTATATGGCCACCAGGCAAGGACTCTGTAGTATGAATGCTAAAACAGTCCAGGGTGTTTGGTATTTCTCCATCACTTAGCAAGCCATCACCATACTATAAGCAGATCGTAAGTACATAAAACTACCATATTTTCCGGACTGTAAGTTGCACTTTTTTTCATACTTTGGCTGAAGGTGCGACTTACAGATGCTCACCGACTTACGTTCATCCGTTTTACATTTTTTCGATTTTTCTTTTTTTTTTTTTTTTTTTTTTTTTTTTAAATTGTCAAATTTTGAGTACGAGGCGTACCTATGTAGTACGCTGACGTAATGATGCAATGATGTAATGATGCTGCGTCCATTGTTTACAAACGACAGACTGAACGTGCCCTGCTGCTTCCCAGTTTAGTGTGTGTTACATATTTATTAAGACTTCTTTGTGATCTTTGTGTTTACACTGTTTTGCGGACTTTTGTAACCCTAAGCAAATATGGTTGTTCAGAAGCGTAAGCCTACTAGCATGGGTGCAATTTTTCTGGCATATGCCAGAATTTCCGGTTTTCCCAAGATTGAATTAACTATCTGCTCGAATCGGCGCAATCCACCATGCATACTCGGTTAAGCAAAGAGAGTTGTAAAATGAATGAAAACCCGAATCCAGAAAAGAATGAGACCTTCTTGCTGTGAGGTGGATGTGGTTACCACTATGCCATTGTGCTTCCCACTTGAATATTGCTTCAGTCAATTGAAAATGTAAAGATAAACCCTAAAAATGCTCTTTTAGCTTGCTTTTCCTATGTCCCTGAAAATAACTATTGCACTGACAAATGTATACTATCGTATAGATAGTATAATATGGATTATAATATAGTTTTTCAGCAGATAATAAAGTTTGTTCAGTAGACTGCCACACAGTGGGGCACCCAGAGAGCAGTTCAGGTTTAGGTGCCTTGCTCAAGCGTGCTTCAACTATGAAGATGAAGGAAGGGAAGCTGCAGCTCACTGCCTTCCTGCCACAAATTTCTTTCTGGTTTAGGAATTGAGGTGGCAACATTTAAGTCCTAAACCCGCATCTTTACCATTAGACCATGGCTGCCCAAGCTAACCGGGTTATCAAAGGCCGGACATGTCTCTCACTGTCTATGGTGTGAGATTCATGTGAAAGAATCATTGCTGACTTTCAACAAGTGTAGCTGCATAGCCGTCAGCATGTTTCTGCCCTGCAATGGCCTGGCGAGCTGTCCAGGGTGTACTCTGCCCTTGCCTGGAGATGGGCGCCAACCCCCTGCGACCCTAATTAGGATTAAGCGGTTACAGAAAATGAACTGAAATGAACATGGCTGCCCACAGCTGTTCTCCCCTGACTTGTGTGGGCTTGCTTCAAATACAGGGATCCCTCGCTACTTTGCGCTTCAATTCATGCGGCTTCAGTGCCTTGCGTTTTTTTTTTTTTTTTTTTTTTTTTTTTTTCAAATATTAATCAATTTTAAAAATAAGGAAATTAAGGAAAGTGGTGCAAAAACAAGGCCAGTTATGCAACAAAAAAAAACATACCCCAAAACAAAAAAAAACAACACAAAACCTCCCATTAAAACTACTTACATTTTTGTGAGGTGCGCATCTGAGTGCGTGCACGCGCGCATCTGTATGTGTGTGTATTTATATTTTATTTATATCTTATGCATTATTTTTTTAATGTATAATTGTTATTATAAGCATTTATTGCTTTGAATATGTATTTATTGATATTATATACACATATACATGTATGTATACGTCAGTTGGGGGGGGTGATCCTACTTCGCAGAATTTGGTGGTCGTGTGGGGATCTCGGTCCCAATTAACCGTGGAAAGTGAGGGATCCCTATACTGTATTTTCCTCCCAAAGCCCAACGATATGTACATTAGATTAATTGACTGTTCCAAAACAGGTGTGAATGGTTCTGTGTGTTACTCTGCAGTTCTCTGCGGAGCTGTTCAGGATATACTCTGCCTTCACACATTGTTGGCTGAGATAGACTCCAGTAGGATTAAGCGGTTCAGCAATGAATGACTACACATGATCGGTGCGATCAGATTCTCAGGATGATTAATGAATATGTACCAAAGTAAAGTCCTTTTGGGGCTTTTTACACCCGAGTCTAGTGGCTCATCAGGCCAGTGCTTATCCCCAGGTTCCATAGCGTGAAGCGACTTGGAGTACAACTCCTCTTGTATGGGACCCTAGTCCATCGCAGGTTACCTTAGCAGTACAGTCGGCCCCCTACTTACGAAGACCCATGGGCACGAAATCCCCGGGTTACGAAAATCATTTTCTTAAGTTTCCTTCCACCCGATACAAAAACAACCCCCTCTTATGAAAAGAAATTCAAAATTCAAACGCGCCAAACAAAATTTCACACGACACGCGAGTTGCTCTCTCATTGGCTGTCTCTCAACATCCCGCCCCACTGGCCTCCCAGATAGAGACAGAAGGAAGCTTAACTCTTTAGTTTTTAGTTTAGTTTTTAAGTTGTTTAATTCATTAAATGTTTAATAAATGTGGGTGCATTTGCGCTCGTCTGGAATTCCGATCCCTCTAGGAATTAAGTTAAAGTTGAGTTTGCCAAGCAGGGAATGCGCTTTGAATTCCACGTCTTGTGGGCGTGGCCCGCAGCGCGCGCGCGAGAGAGAGAGCGAGAGCTGGAGAGAGACAGGTGTGTGTGTGTGTGTGTGTGTGTGTGTGTGTGTGTGTGTGTGTGTGTGAATAAAAATGTTTAATAATGGTTTAATTAATAAATATGTTAATAAAATGTTTATATTGTTTAATAAATTATTTTCTTTTACTTTTAACACATATTTCATACAAAATTGGTGTACTTTTATCATTTTTAAAGGGTTTATGGGATTTATCCGGTCCAAAGACTGGAGCCTTGGAAGGAATTAGGTGTTTATCATGCAGGATGCCACCCCGACTTACGAAAACACCTCTGGGATGGATTAATTTCGTAGGTAGAGGGCCGACTGTATATTTTACTGGTACCCATTTATACTGCTGGGTGAACAGAGGCACATTTGTGGTTAAGACCTTGCTCAGGGGTCTTAGCACCGTGGGGGTCTAACTGGGATTTGAACACACAACCTCCCGATCATGAGGACAGCACCCTAACCACAACGCCACCGGCCCTACATAATTATGCACCAAAGGTGTAGTAAATGTTGATGAATATTCACCAAGTCTAAGTCACATAGTTGTTTTAGCATAAACTATACAGAAATAGAGAGAAAACATACACACCAGACTAAAATGCAATTTTGCTGGTTTATTTCTTACATTTTTAAAATCCAGTCTTCAGTCCCCCTGTGACCCTATTAGGATTAAACGGTTCTGTGAATGAGTAAGAGAGAGAGTCAGGAATTAATGAAAGCATGTTTTTGTTTATATGTTCCCATAATTGAATGTAGCTCAGCTCTGAATACCGTCTCTAATATGGATTTCCTTTCTCTACTGGTGGAAAAAAAAAATAACCTTAATGGCATTTACAAATGTCAGGACAAGCTGGAAAGAAATTAAGGTGTTCAACACCAGTAGATCTGCCTGAGTGGAGCATTCTGGTGTAACACACAGACGCTGTCCAGAAAAGTCAGCTGATAACAAGTTTAATCAAGACCATGTGCTTTCTATTGTATTCAGAACCTGATATATCCTACAAGGTTACTAACATACAGCCATCAGTGTGTTTCTGCCCTGCGATGGCCTGGAAAGCTATCCAGGGTGTACCCTGCCCTTGGCTGAGATGTGTGCCAACCTCCCAGTGACCCTAATTAGGATTCAGCGGTTCAGAAAATGAGTGAATAAATAGACATATCTACACATAGGTTGAAATGGCCAATATATTATTTAAATTAAATTGAACAATGTGTTAACAGTCACCTCAAACTACTGACATTGGTTGCTTTGTCAACCACTTAGTCACATGTTCAGTCACATAACTTGAATGTAACTTGATTACCGTCTACATCAATCCATTTACCATACACATTACTCCTCTAGTGTTGAGTCACAGCTGACTCTAGGTGAAGGCAGGGTACACCCTTAATAGCTCACCAAAAATATATACATTAGACTAATTGGCTGTTCCAGATTATCCCTCGGTGTGACTGTAAATGTGAATGGCCGTGTGTATGTTGACCCTTTGGTGGATTCATGAGTTGTTCAGGGTAAACCTCACCCCTGGTCAGAGTCATCTACACCAGTGTTTCCCAACCTTTTTGGGCCAAGGCACACCTTTTACATTAGAAAAATCACGAGGCACACCACGGAACAAAAATGATACTGCCCTCTAGCAGAACAGCACTGTTACTACACGCTAAGTGAAATTGGTTAATCTTCCAGGCACACCTGATGATTTCTTACGGCACACTAATGTGCCACGGAACAGAGGTTGGGAAACACTGATCTACACTATGGTCCAGCCTCCCTGTGACAAGAGTAGGATAAGATTATTGGATGAGTATTTTTTTTTATTTTGCAATAATCATATGAACTTTTTACAATTTGACTGACAGACCTGACCTTTTTCCCCATGTCACATAATTTATATGTGAACGCAACTACACAGGTTTCAAATCACCCAAACCTCTGACACTCCCTTCCTTCAATGTGTACACCAATAAAAGTTAAATGAATCTCCTGATTGAATTGCACTCTTCAGGTACAGAATAACAAGGCGGCTTAAGCTTGCTTATGCTGGTTATTAATGTTTGGTCACTTCTTTCTCGACATTTGTTGTATGCATGTTTATGTATGTATGATTATCTTCATATTACCGTAATCATACTTATATGTATGCTCACTTCCCTCAGAGCCGACGCATTGCTGTCCAGCAATCTCTGCAAATCAGTGTTGGAATTAATGCCTCTTTGACTACATGAAGCTGCCACTTTGGGACTCTTGGTTCATTTGAACCAGCTTCCTGCCTTAATTTGTGTAATTAAGGAACCGAAAGGCTCAGGGGCTTTGCGACAAGAGATGATTATGTCCTCCACAGGACCCCACCCAGAACCACATTCATTTCCCTAATTAATAGTCAGGGATACTCAGCGTCAGCTCTGTCTGGTGTGAATTTGTTTGTGTGGCACAAGGTCAGGTGACCCACGCTGTTTTCAAATCTGTTCCATGTAACAGAAAACAAGCCAACTGACAGTCGGGCTGCACAGCAAGTATCCGTTGCTAAAAAAAGCTGTGCTGTGTGCATTGGTCTGCTTCTGAACCATATCGTAAATCTTGAGCTGCGTCCACACAGGGACACGTGAAACGCTTCACTGCTGAGCTACACGTGAATAGCTTTACAGCTTGACGTGCTGTCAGCTGTTGTTGCCTAGGTAACCCTCTCACATGTCATAGTTTCCAAGTGAAACCTTGAGCAGCATGAGGCTAGTTTCCTATATTACTGTCTTCTATTATCATTATAAAGAGCTTATTATTATTGTTGTTGTTGTTGTTGTTGTTATCATCACATGGCAAATAAAGAATGGAGACTCATGTTCATCATGATCCAGGAAGAGTTAAACATACAGTATATAAATAAATATCCTCAGGTAATGCCAGCCATATTGGAAACATGGAGCCAGGAATTGAGAATATTCACAGAATGTCTGGACAGGGCAATAATAAGCTGCTCTTCCATGTTGATGTAGGTGGAACAATGAAACTTGTGTTTGTTCTTCCCGATGGCATCTGTCAATCAACAGTATCTTTAAAGCTTTGACTGGTCATCGCTCAAATCTTTGAAGGTTCAGCTCCTTTGACTGTGTCCCACACCCACCCTCTATCCCTTGAGAAAAGTTTACCTCTCATCTGTCATTTTGCTGGCTTTCACTGATGTTATGTGTTCACTTGTTGCTCATCACTTTGTGTGGGCATCCTATAATATTAAAGTATTAGACCACAATGTAAAAGCAAGCAGACATCATTAACAGAAATAATGGGTCATCTGACGTCCAGCCACAGTTACAGTTAGTTCAAGGGAATGAAATGTGGCATCTCGTGACACTGCGTTTTAAACCCTGGTTAAATGTACAATTGGATGATATGAAAGTGTATATATGAAGTTTATGGGTTATTAGTAATGAGTGAAACACTTCTTGCTTCACATTTTCTCAGGAAAGATCCTATCATATCATTTTATACGTTTTTGAGTAACAAACTCACCAGCTCCTTTGTTAGGAATGCCAATACCGTGTCCATTCGTGTGGTTATCCAATCAGAAAGTGGTAAACACTGGAGTGTAAGAACTGGAATAAAACATGGGATGTGGTGTAGTGGTTAGCACATCCATTTCACAGCCAGAAGCTCCTGGGTTTAATTCCCGGACAGGGTTTTTCTGTGTGGAGTTTGCATGTTCTTCACATGCTTATGTGTATTTCCCGTGGGTGGGCTAACTGGTTGTTCCAAATCAATCCTGGGTGTGAGTGTTAATGGTTATGTGTTTTTCCCTGCAATGTTCTGATGCAGTGTTCAGAGTAAACCCTGCCTTTGCCCAGTGTCAGCTGAGATAGGCACTGGCCTTCTCTTGCCCATTGTAGGATTAAGCGGTTCAGTGAACGAATGAATGAATGAGACTGATTAAGATGTGCTTCTTTGGAAAGACAGTACACTTTAAAGTGGCATCAGGTTGTATCCCAGTAAAATGTATTAAAATATATATACAGTGATACCTCGACTTACTGGTGTCTTTTATAACGAATTTTCCATGATACGAGCTTCGATCCCACCAAAAATCTGACCCATCCAACGAGCAAAATTTCGATTTACCATGCTGGGGAAATGGCTTTTCTGGGCCGATTAGCCTCATATTCTTCCGCGTGTATTCCTCCGCGCTCTGAGAATGCCTTGTGCAGTGCTTCTCAATTATTTTCTGTGACGCCCCCTATAAGAAGAAAAAACATTCTCCCTCCCCGCCAAGCGCGCCACGTACGACTATAAATAGTGTTTACTGCACTTCATATCATTTGCTTGATGCTTTTTCCCTGCACCATAGTGCGACGATGAGAGTGCCACTGCCAACTACAGTAGTGGAGGTGCAATTGCACTTAATTCTAGTACAATATGGCAAAAAAAAGCATGTTCCCCAGGGTCACACGTGCCCCCCTGTCATCACACGGGGTCACGTCCCACTATTTGAGAAACACTGGCCTTGTGGGAGCTCACCATGAGCCTTTCTTCGCTGGCATTCGTAGCGTGCACACACACAAAATTCTCCTCCCCCTCCTCCTCCTTTGTTATGCACCACTTCCTGCCTGCCCACGTGACATCCTTGCTGCAGTCGATGAGTGGAAGGGTTAGTTGACTTATTGGTTATGCTTGTTTTATATTTATTTATTATTAATTATAATTTTCTTAATGTACATATATTATTATTATTATGAAATATTTATTGTTTTTACCTGTTTATGTTTAATATATTAGGTCAAATATACCTGTTTGTGGCAGGTTATATGAGTTTGGGAGGGGGTTGGAACGAATTAATTGGTTTTCTGTTATTTCTTATGGGAATAATTGTTTCATGTAATGAACTTTGCGGCTTATGAGCTCACCCTCGGAACAGATTAAATTCGTAAGTCAAAGTACCGCTGTAATTCAGTCAGAATTGATTGCCTGTGATATTAGAAAAATTCAGTTTGCCATATGATTGAAATAATATTGAAACAGAAAGTCTTGTCCCTCCCTTGTCAGCTATCAGAAGTGATCATTTCATACCCATGCACACGTTCATAGCCTCTAAAAATGCTAGACATTTTCTCTGCCTCATACACACTATTCACCAACTGAAGGCAATTTGTTCAAGACAAACACGACTGACCTCCCTTTCCCAAGCAGCCGGGTAGCCAGTGACCCCTAGAAAGAGTTCCTTTAGGGTCAGAATATGCTGTTTACAAAAGGAGGGAGGGAGGAACGAGAGAGGGACGGGAGGGAGAGAGAGATGGTGTGTGAGAGAGAGGGAGGGTTAGAGAGAGAGGGACGAGGGAGGGAGGGGGTGGGAGGGAGGGAGAGAGAGAGAGAGAGAATAAATGGGATAAATAGTAGACTTTCCATTCTTCAGTATATAAAATTCACACATATGCAGCTTGGCTCTAAAGATAGGAAGATATAGAGTATTTTAGACTGATGCTATTTTTAATACATGACCAAGTGAACTGTGAACCAGTATCAGGATATATTTAACAATTATGCACTGAAGACTTATGAAAGCGGAGGTAAGAGCACACAGGTAGACTACATCTTGTGTAGGCGATGTAATTTGAAGGAAGTCAGTGACTGCAAAGTAGTAGTGGGTGAGAGTGTTGCCAAACAGCATAGGATGGTGGTGTGCAGGATGACACTGATGGTGAGAAAGGTGAAAAAGGCAAAGGCAGAGCAGAAGACAAAGTGGTGGAAGCTGAAAAAGGAAGAGTGTCGTGTTGTCTTCAAGGAGGAGTTGAAACAGGCTTTGGGTAGTCAGGAAGTGCTTCCAGAGGACTGGACAACCACAGCCAATGTGATCAGGGAGACCGGTAGGAGAGTACTTGGTGTGTTCTCTGGAAGGAAAGTAGATAAGGAAACTTGGTGGTGGAATGAGGAAGTGCAGGAGTGTGTACAAAAGAAGAGGTTAGCCAAGAAGAAGTGGGACATTGAGAGGACCGAAGAGAGTAAACAGGAGTACAGGGAGACACAGCGTAAGGCGAAGGTAGCAGTGTCAAAGGCCAAACAGAGGGCGTATGATGACTTGTATGATAGGTTGAACAGTAAGGAGGGAGAAAATGATCTATACAGGTTAGCACAGCAGAGAAATAGAGATGGGAAAGACGTGCAGCAAGTTAGAGTGATAAAGGACAGAGAGGGAAATGTATTGACTGATGACAGAAGTGTGCTGGGAAGATGGAAAGAGTACTTTGAAGAGCTGATGAATGAGGAAAATGAGAGAGAAAATAGAGTAGAAGGGGTGACCGTTGAAGACCAGGAAGTAGCAAAGATTAGTAAGGGAGAAGTGAGGAGGGCATTGAAGAGGATGAAGAGTGGAAAGGCAGTTGGCCCTGATGACATACCAGTTGAGGTATGGAAGTGTCTAGGGGAGGTAGCAGTAGATTTTCTGATAAGAATATTCAACAAGGTCTTAGAAAGTGAGCAGATGCCAGAGGAATGGAGGAGAAGTGTGCTTGTGCCCATTTTTAAGAACAAGGGCGATGTACAGAGTTGTGGCAACTACAGAGGGATAAAGTTGATGAGCCATACAATGAAGCTATGGGAAAGAATAGTGGAAGCAAGACTAAGGGCAGAGGTCAGCATTTGTGAACAACAGTTTGGTTTCATGCCAAGAAAGAGCACCACAGATGCAGTGTTTGCTTTGAGGATGTTAATAGAGAAGTACAGAGAAGGTCAGAAGGAGCTGCATTGTGCCTTTGTGGATCTGGAGAAAGCATATGACAGGGTGCCGAGAGAAGAACTGTGGTATTGTATGAGGAAGTCTAGAGTGACAGAGAAGTATGTTAGAGTGGTGCAGGACATGTATGATAGATGTAAGACAGTGGTGAGGTGTGCTGTCGGTGTGACAGAAGAGTTCAAGGTGGAGGTGGGACTGCATCAAGGGTCAGCTCTCAGCCCCTTCTTGTTTGCTATGGTGATGGACAGGCTAACAGACGAGGTTAGACAAGAATCTCCATGGACTATGATGTTTGCAGATGACATAGTGATCTGTAGTGAGAGCAGAGACCAAGTGGAGGAAAATCTAGAGAGGTGGAGGTATGCCCTGGAAAGGAGGGGATTGAAGGTTAGTCTTAGTAAGACAGAATACATCTGTGTGAACGACACGGACCCAAGAGGAACTTTGAGGTTACAGGGGGCAGAGATAAAGAAGGTGGAGGATTTTAAGTACTTAGGCTCAACAATCCAGAGCAATGGAGAGTGTGGAAAAGAGGTGAAGAAGCGCGTGCAGGCAGGTTGGAATGGATGGAGAAAAGTGTCCGGTGTGATGTGTGATAGGAGAGTATCGGCTAGAATGAAGGGAAAAGTGTACAAGACGGTGATGAGGCCAGCAATGTTGTATGGTTTAGAGACAGTGGCCCTGGGGAAAAGACAGGAGTCAGAGTTGGAGGTAGCAGAGATGAAAATGTTGAGGTTCTCTTTGGGAGTAACGAGGATGGATAGGATCAGAAATGAGTACATCAGAGGGACAGCACATGTTAGATGTTTTGGAGACAAAGTCAGAGAGGCTAGATTGAGATGGTTTGGACATGTACAGAGGAGGGATAGTGAGTATATTGGTCGTAGGATGCTGAGGTTGGAACTACCAGGCAAAAGGCCCAGAGGAAGACCAAAGAGAAGATTTATGGATGCGGTGAAGGCGGACATGAAGGTCGTTGGAGTAAGAGTAGAAGATGCAGAGGATAGGGAGAGATGGAGGCAGATCATTTGCTGTGGCGACCCCTGAAGGGAACAGCCGAAAGGAAAAGAAGAAGAGCACTGAAGATGAGAGGGATGTCACTGAATATTCATTCCTGTGAAATCCCCCGAATTTGAGGTGCACAGTTCGCTCTGTATACAACATGGCACCTTTGTATAAAGGGCACAATTTAATTTATTTTTATTCTATATTTATGCAGTGCCGTGTAAGATGACGTTGGTTCATGCATGTTTATTGGATCTTTGGTGAGGCTGTGAGCCTAGAAGGGTAGCTCAGCTCAGCTTCCAAATAATTTCCGCGCGACTTAAATGTATATGATAGTTAAATAGTTAATTCACAACATGAGTCCTCTTTCAGGTAAGACTTTGTACCACTGTCCAATGAAACATCTACTCCACCCAGTTCCCCATGTTTATTTTGTGGCTAAAGTAGCAGTCACTGGGATTTTACTCCGTTTATAATAGTCTGTATTGAGGGGCAGTGGTGGTCTAGTGGTATAGGGCGCTGAATCGCTGATCCAAAGGTTGGGGGTTCGAGTCACACTCTCCACAAGGTTGTCACTGTCCCCCCCCAGTGCGGCTAACTGGGTTATCAAAGGCGGGCCATGTCTCTCACTGTCTATGGTGTGAGGCATGTAAAAGACACATTGCTGACTTTCGCAAAGAGTAGGCTGCAAAGTCGTCAGCGTGTTTCTGTCCCTTGCTAAAAGGGTTGTGACAGGAAGGGCATCCGATGTAAAAACCTCTGCCAAATCAAACGTGCGAATCAGATGATTCGCTGTGGCGACTCCCAAGTAAAAGGGAAAAAGCCGAAAGAAAGACAGACATAATAGTCTGTATTGAGTTTTCGTCCGGTTTTCACCATGCTTTTGGTTCATGTTCAGGGTGATGTCCAGGCTGTTTGTTGTGCTTTATAGAGATCTTATGATTTTATCTCAACCAGCTCACCCACTTTATACAAGCTTTCCAGATTTTCATGGCTCAGAGCATTTTTATTGACTGCTGGCTGAATTTCTTCAGACTTGTGCTTAATGCTTTTAAAAATTAGTTTAGTGCTTTACAAGCCTCAGTATATTTTGGGTTGCCTGTGATGGAAAACAGGTGTTGTTTGGTTCACCTCAAAGCTAGCTTTAGAGCAAAATAAAAGGAAAGCAATCCAAAGTCTCCTGTTGCAATAAAAAATATTTATATTTTCATCACCAGGTGGTTTTTACTTACATTTTAGAAGTTGCAATCTACTAAAATCTGTTTTATAGTTTATATTAGCCTGTTTAACAAGGCCACAATTAGTGGTCAGTTTCACTCTTGTGAGTGTGCGAAATTATGGGACGTGGATGTGTCAGTTCAAATAAGGCCAAAAATAACCATATACAGATATTAAACAAGCAAATCAGTTATAAACTAATGAACTTCTCAATAAAATGAAACCAGATAAAAGAGATTTCCTTTCGGCTTTTTCCCTTTATCAGGGGTCACCACAGCGAATGATTCGCATGTTTGATTTGGCATAGGTTTTTACGTTAGATGCCCTTCCTGACACAACCCTTTAGCGAGGGACAGATACACGCTGACGGCTTTGCAGCTACTCTTTACGAAGGTCAGCAATGGTTCTTTTACATGAACCTTTCACCATAGACAGTGAGAGACATAGTCGGCCTTTGATAACCCAGTTAGCTGCACTGGGGGAACAGTGACAACCTTGTGGAGAGTGGCCCTTGAACCCCCAACCTTTGGATCAGCGATCCAGCGCCCTATACCATCAGACCACCACTGCCTCCTAAAATGAAACTAAATAAAACTACCTTACATGTACACACATCAGACAGGATCGCAGTACATATAATTCAAAACACTTCTGTGCTTACAGTTCCTTCCATGTGAGTTACATCCAACTTTTCACTGTACAGTGCCTCTTCCTGTGTAAACCACTCTACAGTAAAAAGGAAATTGAAACTTTGAAATTTGGACTGAAATGTACTTAATACTAGTAGCAGTTTGTTGACAGTGGTCTCTTTCACAGTTTGAATAATGTGATTTTTTTTTTTAACAATAAAAATGTGACGGTTATGCTGTGTAGCTTTTTTTGTATTTTCAGTGATGACATTTTGTTAAATTTCTATGATTTCTGTCTCAGTGATCTATGATTTCTGTCCGTGTCTGGCATTTTCAGTGAAACATTATTCACTCGGAATAATGAATTATGATCCTGAGATAGCGTACCAAGTGGATTATGCCATTCATGTGTAGAATCTACTACGGCTAGTCCTCACTTAATGACGGGGTTACATTCTGTAGACGTCGTCGTTAAGCGATTGTTTTGTTAAACGAACCCCGCTTTAGTAGACATTTTGCTTGGTTTGTATTTGTACTGTTGGCTACTGTATTGCATATCTATAGACCATTGAATATGAGAAGCCATAACTGCTAGCAATTACTTGAACTCTCTTACCTAGCAGTGTGGTAGACTTCCAACTGAGTAGTGTGTGTGTGTGTATGTGTGTGTGTGTGTGTGTGTGTGTGTGTGTGTGTGTGTGTGTGTGTGTGAGAGTAGGGAGGCGGGATGGGAGATGCTGCCGACACCGGGTACGCACTAACATACGCACACACTCACATCTGAGCTGCTTTGTTTCTGCTGTGACTCATTAACAGTAAAAATATTTTTTTGATCATTTTTGACAATTTTTTGTAACTCCGAATCGTCGTTAAGTGAGGACTAATCGTAATTATTGCCAATTGTGTAAAATCCCTTTCGAAACCAACCTTCAGTTGTAGTGGTGCTATGAGAAAATGGACCCACAAAGATTTGGGTATGGTGGGTGTGGTAGTTGCATAGTTGTGTTCAAGAGTTTTTGCATGTGGAGCAGCTATAGTGCCATCACACAACACTCTCTACTTATCCATTGTCAAACACCAACCAACCCAGCTTCAGTACAGTACAGCCTAAGCACTGCTGATGGGTAACAACAACATTTCAACTTACCCCCAAATTAACTAAATGAATACTGAAGAATGCAACTGTTGTTCATCATTCATTTTTTGAATCTTTTAATCCTAATTATGAGAGCAGGGAGGCTCATGCCCATTTCAGCCAACTCTGGGTGAGGGCAGAGTACACCCTGTACAGCTTGCAAGGCCATCGTAGGGCAGACAGCTATGCAGCCTACTCTTTACAAAAGTCAACAATGGTTCTTTTACATGCTTCTCACTATGGACAGTGAGAGACATAGCCAGCCTTTGATAACCCAGTCAGTCATGCCTTGGGGTGGATGACACAGCAGTGACAACCCGATGACGGTGTGGCTTGAATCCTGACCTGGGATCAGTAATGCTGCACCATACCACCGGGCCACCACTGCCCTACATAACTGTAATTATAATCTTAAAAATATTTTGTTACTGTTTTCAGTATTTTATTCATGATGAATTTGTTAGCTGTCATGTTAGCCTGTGAGACTGAGTACGGAATAAAATCTCTGTTTTGAATAGGGAGATGGGCGCCAGCTTCCCCACGACCCTAATTAGGATTCAGCGGTTCAGAACAAGAATGAATGAATAGGGCAGAAGTTAGCACTATCAGGGAGTCTGATCAAAGGTCAGTTTCCAAGTATAAAACCACACCCTGCGAAACCTGAATTTAAAGTGTGCTTTAGTAGGTAATGTATGTATATGGATGTGGTGAAGGCGGACATGAAGGTTGTTGGAGTAAGAGTAGAAGATGCAGAGGATAGGGAGAGATGGAGGCAGATCATTTGCTGTGGCAACCCCTGAAGGGAACAGCCGAAAGGAAAAGAAGAAGAAGAAGTATGTATCCTGTGGAGGAGGTGAGTGAGAGGAGGATGGTAGCAAAGCTCACATCCATCATAGTCAACAGCTCTCACCCACTGCACCAGACTGTAGAGAAGCTGAGTAGCTCCTTCAGTGGACGACTGAGACATCCTCAGTGCAGGAAAGAGCACTACCGCAGGTCGTTCATTCCCACCGCTGTCAGACTGTACAACGCCACTTTGTAACTGTCTGTGAAAATACCGGTTATGTGCAATAAAAACCCCGCCCACTTTAATCAACCACATCTACCCCACTGACTGTGAACCATATCAACCCATCTACTCTGCCCTCAGATACATTACACTTTAATATAGGCCAGTCTACAAAGTTGTTCCCTTCTTTTCTTTTATTGTTTATTAATTTATACTATTTATGTATCTATTTATTTATTTACTTATATAACATATATGTATGTGTGTATGTTTGTATATGTATCTATTTTTGCACCCCCTACTGATGGTAGCCTGTAACAGTGAATTTCTCCATTGTGAGATTAATAAAGCTGTATCTTATCTTATCTTATCCAATTCAACCAATCTGTAATGTAGTCCAGTTTAATTCATTATCCATCCAATTTTGATGAATCTGTTCCTGGCTGGCACGAGTAGAAACAGAAGGGGTTTTTACTTATGCTGCCTCAAGATTCAGTGTGGTGTATGTTTTGACATGCTTTTCTGCTCACCACGGTTGTAAAAATTCATTATTTGAATTACTGTAAGCCTAATACTGTATCCATTTGAACCAGTTTGGCCATTCTGATCTCTCTCAACTCTGGTCTCTCTCTCGCTCTCAACGAGACAATTCTGAGCTAACTCCAGAGACTGTAAAACGTAACAATTCCATTAGATCAGAGGCTTCTTTATTATTCAAACAAGATCTCCTGGCAACCGCAACCATGCCACAGTCAAAATCACTGAGATCACATTTTTCGCTGTGTCTTTTTTTGGGGGGATTATTTTCCAATGAGCTTTAATAATAAAATCTAGTTCACCTTCATTCTGCTCTTTGACATCAGCTAATTTCATTTTCTTTCATGTAGAAGTGCATCTGGCAGTAATGCCCATCTTGACTCAGATTTGGTGGCAGAATGGGGCATTTGGTACTCGTGTGTTTAATATTTTATGACATTTCACATACAGTGCTAGAAATGTCTGTCTGTCTTCCTTTCGGCTTTTTCCCTTTTACTCGGGAGTCGCCGCAGCGAATCATCGGATTCGCACGTTTGATTTTGCAGAGGTTTTTACATCGGAATACAGTGCTAGAAATGAACAAATAGATTTATTGTAATTTGTGTATTAAAGCTTCCAAGTTGCCTGGTCCTTTTTTCCCTCATATCCTCTATTATTTTATTATTATTTAGTTCTTGTTTTATGACTTGTCCATTATTGAGTCGGAACAAAACAATTTAGATTTCTAAACATCACTTTTCCGGTTTAGAATTAAATCGTATAGTTTGTCCATAAAAAAGCAGGATATTACTTCTTTTGTAAATTAATGATAATTTATTCCCACCTTTTACACTGCCCTTATCTGTACATACTGCACATTCTGTATCAGTGGTACCTCACCTTACGAAATGAATCCATTCCAGAGCCTTTTTCGTCACCTGTAAGTAGAACCGAATTTTACATGTAAAACGCGTGATTCGTTCCAAGGTCCTTAATACTACCCTTTAAAAATTATAAAAACATAGCTTTTAAGGTACTTCGTGTTAACCATGTCTTCTTAGCAGAGTTATAATCTTACAAATGTTTATGCAAGGTTAAAAGCCTGAGCCAAAAAATAAAGTTCGTCATCCCTCCTAGCCAGTGGGAGGCCAGCGGTGCGGGATGTTGGGAGACAGCCAATGGGAGAGAAACTCGCGCATTGTTTGAATGTTTGAATGGCACGTTTGAATGGCCCGTTTGGCGTATTTCGTAAAGAGAACTTGTTTCGTATACAGAGACAAAAAATTTAGGAAAATGTTTTTTGTAAATTGGATTTTTCATTTTCTGGGACTGTCGTAAGGAGAGGTACCACTGTATATTGCTCTCACTGCTCTCTGAACTTCTGTCTAGACTCTATTTTGTTACCCTGTATTTTTTTTATCCCCCCATTTTTCTCCCTAATTTGGTTATATCTATTTCCCACCCATCAAGTTTTTGCCTTCCCTATTACATGATCAGGTAGGGGTGAAAGTGTGCACACACACCCTCGATGACATGCAACATTAGCCACCCGCCTCTTTTTGAACAGCTGGGCATGTGTATTTGGGGACGGTCTAACACACTTGGATGGAAAGCACTATCCTCCACTTTATATGAATGAGCCCATAGATGCCCATGATTGGCTGGTGATCGCTGCTAGTGACCGGGAAGTTAGTTGATGCCGTCCCTTCCTCCAGTGAGAGCTCGGTCAGTTAGTTCCCATGGACTCTCTGTCACGGATGACTGAGGCATTGAAACGGATTCAAACTTGCAATCTCTGGGTTAACAGTCACGCATCTTGTCGATGCACCACTCAAGAGCTTACTCTGTATTTATACATGTGTAACAACAATAAAGACAAATCTAATCCAAACTAATATTCATTCATTTTTTGAGCCACTTAATTCTAATTACTGTTGCAGGGAGGCTGGCGCCCATTTGAGCCAACTCAATGCAAGGGCAGAGTACACCCTGGACAGCTCGACAAGCCATCGGAGGGCAACAATCTCTAATGTAATATTAAGGGCAATGGTGGCTCTGGATTAGCAGCACTGTAACACAACCGGTAATGCAGAGCCACCATTGCTCTTGATGTTACATCAGAGATCACTTTTCAGACAAAAAACATAATGAAGGCTGCTGGGCTTTAATTGATTGGTTCTGCCACATACTCAGTAAAACTTACAGTTCATAAGCAAAGTTTGCATTACGACTGGGCATGTGCGGGGAATGTGATGTCAAAGGTTACAGCTACCAAACCTTCCAGTAGCCACTTGCTTTTGTATGTAAACAACATTGTCACACCTGAACAACTGCGGTTCAAGTCCATTTTAAGCCTTAATTTGTCATAATGCCAGATGCGCATTGTGCCATATTGGATTGTGAGAATGGCTTGTACCAGCTTGAGCAATGGAAAAAGCAAACTTGCAGCGAACATGCTTGGAACTTCGAGACAAGCGTAGGTACAACCTTGCTGCCGTTCACGTTATATACTTTCCCAACCGGGCTGAAGGATCCAGAGGGACGTACTGTACTCGTTGGATTAAAGCAGTAAGTTTATAACTAAATTATTTATTAATTAGTCTTCCAGTTGTTGTAGAGTTCACAATTAATTGTGTCCTGCAATTGAGCTGACAACCGGCGATAGGCAGGCCCGGACATTAGCTTGATTATCCCTAATATAGTATAAAGCTATAGATCAGTATAATCTAAGAGTCAGATAAACAATCCCGGTTCATGATATAACATTTAATGGATGTAATAATGATCTAGGCCTATTGTACTGAACAGGATTATCAGCAAGTTCTGTAATGTAGCGGCAAATGCAAGCGCAAGTAATTCATACCTACATTTGCAGGAACAACCGGAACGACCGCTTCGCGTACAATATGCCCGTAGATTGAGAACTTTCCATAAATTAAACGTATCGATATAGCACTGTTCACTGACTTTCAGGTTAAATTACGCCATTTGGTAGTTTGTTTGGTAGCCGTGATCCCATAATGCTTTGCGCCAATCGAGATGCAAAATTGGCTTATTGCCTTGTAACAGTGTATCTAACAGTACTATATTTAACGTAAATGGTCAAATACTGACGTTGTGGAATATTTTATGAAGAAATATTGAATTCTTTATATGTAAATATAAATCCAACTTTTGCACATGCCTACTTTTGCGCGGTACTGTGTGTGTTAGTGCGTGTATCTGGAGTTTCATTCAGCCATGCTGTCATGTAGAAGGCTGCGTGATTTGTCATTGCACAGCTCTTTCCTGGAGGTTTCCTGCCATCTGGCACTGCTGCGCATGACTGCCTGGTGACCTATAGCCAATGATGAAAATATCCATGCTTCACAGGGCAGCTACAGAAAACAACTGTCTAGAATTAACTAGACTTGTTCCCTTGAATGAATCAATTTACGACTCCATGTTTATTTCAGTTTAGATTTGTAGACGTAGAGATTTTTTGGAGGTGACTCAGTGGCATAGTGGTTAGCATGGCCAGCACACAGCAAGAAGCCCTGGGTTCAATTCCCAGCCTGGGTGTTTCTGTGTGGAGTTTGCATGTTCTCCCCGTGCTTGCGTGGGTTTCCTCCAGGTACTCCGGTTTCCTCCCACAGTCCAAAAACATGCACAGTAGGTTAATTAGCTGGTCCAAATCGCCCCAAGGTGTGAATGGTTGTGTAAGTGTTGGCCTGTGTAGGCTGGCCACGTCTCTCACTGTCTGTAGAGGTTTTGTAGTCACGTGACCGCCGAGTCGCTGCTTTCCATATTGAGATGAAAACAAACGTGTACTTACTTTGGATGTGCCTGTTTTTAAGCGTGGTAGATCATATAAATATGAATGTCGACAGCCGTAATACAATCTCAGTGCTTTCCGAGCTCCCAGGTAATTATGATAACAATCATAAACAACAGTATATTCAAAAACTACGGTTATCAGGGCTAACAAATGACCCATACGTTTTGCCCGATGGTTTGTTTGTTAACTAAATGGATGAAGCAACGGACAGGATACCTGGTTTATCATACCCAGATGTAACATACGCTTCCCAGATTTAACTGTAACAGTGTTTAATTCATGTTAGAACACACACAACAAAACATGCCGTTTTCCACTTTACTTCTTTAATCCCATAATGCATTTCAGAACCGGAATGTACCAAGTTCCGGGGGGTTATCATTAACAATGAAAATACTCATGAAAAACTTAAAAGTTTCAAAGAGTTTAGAGTGTACCAATCATTGTTAATGATTACTTCCCCCGGAACTTGGTACATTCCGGTTCTGTAATGCATTGTGGGATTAAACAAGTGAAGTGGAAACCAAAGAACGGCATGTTTGTTGTGTGTGTTAGAACACGTATTAAAGACTGTTAGAGTTAAATCTGGGACGCATATGATTATTTTTTTATCCGGATGGGTTTCAGCACTTTGCGAGCATATTATACCAGGAAAGCCTCTAATATCACCCATGGCAAGCTGTGTGAGGACACCAAAGTATTAATCAAGGCAAAGATAATTATGACTGACTTTTTTTTATCATTTTGCCTACATTATATATGAAGCACAAACATATGGATCTAAATCTATGAAGTATTATAATAGTTATATTATATATATAAAGACGCTCCCCGACTTACGTTTTTAATTGGTTCTAGACGGCCGAACGTAAGTTGTTACAGTGACGTATAAGGTGTGACGTATGATGCTCATACTGTACTATACATCCATAAATACCATTACCGTATCTCATAAAACACTCCTAAATCAATTATTATAAACATAACATTGTAAAATAATATCAAATATATCAAATAATATCAACATTAATTTCAAATAAGTCACTTATTTATACCGAGTCACTTTACATGAGGCTTAAAACAGTCAATCAACGCTTACAATATGTGAAGCGCTCAATACCGAAAGTAGTGTACTTGCGAAAATAGTGTACTTGCGAAAATAGTGTACTTGCTGTAGGTTATACAGACTTCCGGTCTTTCAAGTGCACAAGGGTGCCGTTGAACTCGTTTAGAACACAGCCTGCACTGTTGCAGTTTCCCAGCAAAGCAGACCGCTCTTTCTTTTGTGTAAGTAAGTAAACTTTATTCAAGGGATGCATACAAAGAACAAGTACAAATCGTAATGAATATTAATATAAAAATAAGTATACAATCTTAGGATTCTGCTAAAAGATAATAAATATAAAGATTGTGCCGATCTGAGCAGATAGTTAATTCATCTCTGTGTATGAGACTTGCACCCATGCTAGTAGGCTTGTGCTTCTGACCAACCATATTTGCTTAGGGTTACAAAAGTCTGCAAAACAGTGTAAACACAAAGATCACAGAGATGACGTCTTAACACAAGGGTAACATGCTATATAACTGAGATATATATATATATATATGTCTGTCTTCCTTTCGGCTTTTTCCCTTTTACTCGGGAGTCGCCACAGCGAATCATCTGATTCGCACGTTTTGATTTGGCAGAGGTTTTTTTTTTTTTTACGTCGGATGCCCTTCCTGTCACAACCCTTTTTAGCAAGGGACAGAAACACGCTGACGACTTTGCAGCCTACTCTTCACGAAAGTCAGCAGTGGTTCTTTTACATGCCTCTCACAATAGACAGTGAGAGACATGGCCCGCCTTTGATAACCCAGTTAGCCGCACTGGGGGGGGACAGTGACAACCTTGTGGAGAGTGGGACTCAAACCCCCAACCTTTGGATCAGCGATCCAGCGCCCTATACCACTAGACCACCACTGCCCCATTATTTATATATATATATATATATATATATATATATATATATTTATTTATTTATATATATATATATATATATATATATATACACACACATACACACGCACACTCAGTCTGTAGTTTGTAAACAATGAATGCAGCGTCATTGCATCATTACGTCAGCGTACTACATAGGTACATCTAAACTCAAAATTTGACTTTTTTTTTTTTTCAGATGTACCGTTTTCAGTTTAGATGTACCTACGTAGTTGTTTTTTGGGGGGAAAAAAAAACGTAAAACGGATGAACGTAAGTCGGGGAGCGTCTGTACTGTACATGTTATAATAAAGACTAAATAGCATTTTAGCTGCCCTCAGCTTATAAATGGACACCAGATGTACAGTTAAATAGAATCAAACTGTAGTTAAGACAATAAATAATAATATATCTACTGATAAAAATTACTTGCCTCCAACAAAATGTTTAATACATACACGACTGGTAGGAGCTGGTCGCCAGTCTTTCCTTATGTTGTAGGTATCAGCTGTTTTCAAAGCAGAAATCCATTTCTCTCGTCGGGCTTTATTAGCAGGGAATCTGTGATATTTAACACCCGCTTTCTTTCCTCTATAATTTGTGCAGCCGACAGCAACACAGTTAACTATCATTTTGTGCTTGTTTAATAAATAAATGAAGTATTAAACCCTTACACACGCGTGTGCTACTGTGTTGGGACCGGAGTGAATGGTTTGTTTTCATCCCAATATGGCAGGATGACGTATGCATGACGTCAGCTGCAAAACCTCTATAGTGAGGGGGATTGATAAGAACCATTGCTGACATTCATCAATAGTAGCTGCATAACCGTCAGTGTTTTTCTGCCCTGCGATGACCTAGCGAACTGTCCAGGGTGTACCCCACCCTCGCTCAGAGTCAGCTGAGATGGGCGCCAGCCTTCCCGCGACCCAAATTAGGATTAAGCGGTTCAGAAAATGAATGAGTTGGGTAGTGGTGGCCTGGTGGTAAAGGTTCTGGATCCCTTATCCCAAGGTCGGGGGTTCAAGTCCCACTCTCAAGAGGTTGTCACCGTCCCCCCAGTGCAGCTAACTGGGTTAGAAAAGGCCGGCCATGTCTCTCACTGTCTATGGTGTGAGGCTGTAAAAGCTGACTTTCAACAAGAGTAGATGCATAGCTGTCAGCATGTTTCCGCCATGCGATGGCCTGGCGAGCTGTCCAGGGTGTATTCTTCCAGCTGAGATGGATGCCAGCCTCCCTGCGACCCTAATTAGTATGAAGCGGTTCAGAAAATGAATGAATGAATGGGATTGTGTGATTGTGATACTGAATCCCCACTCACCACTCATTTGGTGAACTGATTAATTCTATTAGGGTAGCGGCGAGGCCGGAGCCCATATCAGCTGACATGGGGCAAAGGCAGGGTTTACCCTGAACCACTTGCCATGCCATCACAAAGGCCAACACACACACATACACACACACACACACACAACCATTCATACTCACATTCACTCATAGCTTCAATTTGGAGCAATTAGTCTACTGTGCATGTCTTTGGTCTCTGGGAGGAAACGTACACAGCCACTGGGAGACCATGCAAAACTCCATGCAGTCGCATCATCATTGAGTCTGGGACTCAAACCCAGGGCCTTTTTTTTTGCTGATGTTGTGTTAACCACTATGCTACCAGTTTGCCCATACTGAATGCTGTAAGCATCAGTGTCCAATTTATACATGAACTGTTTAGAAGGAAGAGAAGGGATGGGATGATTTCTTACGTCCAAAGTAGGGAATATGTTACAGGACAGAATATTCATAATTTTTTTAATATTCAATGATTTTCATGGCCCACAGTGACACAAAACTAACAATGATTTATATTTAAATTCAGAAAGCAGATATAATACACCATAGTGCCCTTTCTTTATTAAATTTAGTGTTCGAATATGTACTTCCTGGCTACTTTATTTAGAAAGGCTAATACATTTATCCAATCATTAAGCAGCAGCATCATGGATAAAATCAGGTAAATATGGTGAAGCGATTGAGCTGAAGTTCATATCAAACATCAGAATCGGGGGGGAAAAAACTGACCTCTGTGACTGTGGTATGGTTGTTTGTAGATGGACTTGTGTGAGTATTTTAGAACCTGCTGATTCTGGCATGTTCACCCACAACAGACTTTACGGTTTACACAGAATGGTGTGAAAAACAAAATGCAGCCAGAAGAAAATACCCTGCTGGAGAAAGAAGCCAGTTGAGAACAGCCGGACTGATTTAAGTGAACAGAAAGGAAACTGTTTGGTAACTCATTCATTCATTTTCTGAACCATTTAATCCTAATTAGGGTCGCGAGGAGGCTGGCGCCCATCTCAGCTGACTCTGGGCTAAGGCAGAGTACAACCTGGACAGCTCGCTAGGTCATCACGGGGCAGAAACACACTGATGGTTATGCAGCTACTATTAATGAATACCAGCAATGGTTCTTGTCAATCACCATAGACAGTGAGAGACATGGCCAGCCTATGATAACCCAATTCGCTGCACTGGGGGAGGGACAGCAGTGACAACCCGTTGATACTGGGGCTTTGTACCCCCGACCTTGTGATCAGTAATCCAGCACCTTACCACTGGGCCACAGGTTTTTATGTTACCATGGTGAGCAGAAAAGCATATCTGTACACGCATGTTACAGGGTGTTCAGATGGGCTAGAAGGGAAAAAAGATTGTGCTGTTATTGCTGTGGTTAGCACATCCACCTTGCAGTGAGAAGATCCCGGGTTCGAGTCCCGAATTCAGCAAGGGCATTTCTGTATGGAGTTTACATGTTCTTCCTAAGCCTGTATGGGTTTCCTCTCACAGTTCAAATACATTAGCCTAAAGGTTATAGAAGCAGCTTTGGGATTGAAAGGTTGCTGGTTCGATTCCCAAACCAGCAGGAATAATGTGTGGTATTGAGGGAGTGAGTTGCACCTTCCCTTCTTCCACATAAGTGGCTGAAATGTCCTTGAGCATGGCACATAACTGCTCTCTGGGTGCCCCCCAATGTGAGTGGCGGCCCAGTGCTGTGTGTGTGTGTGTGTGTGTGTGTGTGTGTGTGTGTGCACGCATGTGTGCTCACCTTGGATGTGTTAAATGCAGAGGAAATAATTTCCCTTATGGGATTAATACAGTAATCAAAAAAATTCCAAATTACTAATCTGTTACATGTGTTGGCTTGCAATGTTCAGGATTTACCCCACCCTCGCCTGGTGTCAGCTGAAATAGGCTCCAGTCTCCCCGCAACCCTAATAGGATTAAGTGGTTCAGCAAATGGATGGATGGATGGATGATGTTCATTTCATAAATCTGGGTTCCTCCTCAGCTGAATTCTTGTATCAGAACCCCAGATGGTGATCCACTGCTTAGTGGAAAGGAATGAAAAATCCCACTGTGCCTAATGTAGTGTTGGATGTTAGAATAATTGTTGCTGTTTTGTGGGTATGATCATGGAGGAGTTTTTAATGTGAGATTAAACCCACTATTCAGAACACTGACAGCATTCTTGAAAATAAAAAAGCGCTTGTATGCAGCAGATAACGATATTCCTGCTCTTTACAAGGTCCTTTTTATATAGTGGAGTCCAAATTCATTTGCATTAAATATCAGAAATAAACACAATTTTGAAATATTTAACATTTTGACCGCTGGTATTCAGGATTCTGCTCTTGTGCAGCACGGAGGAGTTGTAGTTAGCACGTCTGCCTCACAGCATGAAGTTCAGTTCAAGTCTTTACAGAAAACCTTGAAAAATACTGTCGGTAAAGCCCATGCCAACCAGAATTGCTGGCTGTTTTAAAGGCTAAAGGAGGCCATGTTTTGCATTTTACATATTATTCAGGGTTTTTGTTTTTTTTTATAGACCAACGGTGAAAGTTGTGCATGCAAGTTGCTTTTGACATGTATTGACATATACAGTATTGCTGTTTTATTTTGGGCTCCATTATTTCCTATGTGCCTCCGGACTTCACCTGTCTGAGAAAAGTAATGAACTTCATCCGAACCACCATAAAGGTGACATTTATTGTACAGGTTTCTTTCAGCCTCTTGCAGTTTTCATAACATTCAGATTAGATTAGATTCAACTTTGTCATTACACATGTAATTACAGGGTAGCAAAATTCAGCTTGGCATCCAATCAGAAGTGGTATATAATAATCAGAAGGATATATTATATTAAAAAAAAGAATTACGTGTAGTTTGCAACAATTCGCACTTCAATAATTGCTCTTTTTCACTGTGTTTGATTGAAATTGTAATTTCCAAACAAACCTGTTCACAATTTTTTTTTTATTTTACGGTATTTCATCTGCCAATTTGATTTGCACTTTTACAGTGGAAAGTTCCGGGGCAGTGGTGGTCTAGTGGTATAGGGCGTTGGATCATGATCCTAAGGTTGGGGGTTCGAGTCCCACTCTCCACAAGGTTGTCACTGCCCCAACCCCAGTGCAGCTAACTGGGTTATCAAAGGCCAGCCATGTCTCTCACTGTCTATGCTGAGAGGTTCATGTAAAAGAACCATTGCTGACTTTCGTAAAGAGTAGCTGCAAAGCTGTCAGCGTGTTTCTGTCCCTTGCTAAAAAAGGGTTGTGACAGGAAGGGCATCCAACATAAAATCCTATGCCAAATCAAAAGGGTGCGAATCATTCGCTGTGACACAACCCCTGATAAAGGGAAAAGGCCGAAAGGAAACCTCTCATCCAATCAGAAGTGTAGAGAGTAGCAAGTGATATATATATATATATATATATATATATATATACACATTGGGTTGCAAAAGTATTCACACCCATGACCAAAACTCAATTTGTCAGAACAGAACAAAGCAAAAGTGAGTGCCACCTGTCTATATGAAAGGAAATAGCACAGACACAACAATCCATCACTGTTTTTGTTCGTAAGTACTCTTTGCTATGAATAGAGTGCAAAACTCTGTATTTCATTGTCTCTGTATTTCATTGTTACAAAAGTATTCACGTCTTTGCACTGAAGCTGTTATTTTGGGTCGAAAATGATCGCACACTATAAACTATTGCATCACAGTGTCACAGGACTGTATTCAGTCACTTGTGACTTGTATAGGCTTGATTTCTCCCTATAAATAGTGCCCAATATTCACCTGTCCACAATCATCCCATGATTGTCAGCAGACAACAGTCATGAAGTCCAAGGAGCTGTCAGAGAACCTGAGAAAGAAAGTTGTAGAGAAGCATAGAGATGGGCAAAGCTATGTAGCCATCGCAAGTTCACTCAATGTGCCAAAAAGTACTGTTGCATCACTGGTCCAGAAGTGGAAGCGCCATGGTACCACTATGAATCTCCGAAGAACAGGGCGTCCCTCCAAGATCACAACAAAAGGCAAGATGAAACTGCTTAGGGAAGCCAGAGCAAACCTCTCGGTCACTCTTGAAGACCTGAAGAAGTTTCTCCAGGGTGCTGGGACTAACGTACACAAGTCCGCAATGTCCCGCACTTTATACAAGGAAGGTCTCTATGGGCGTGTCGCAAAGAAGAAGCCATATCTGAAGAAACAACATCTTAAGGCTCGTTTGCAGTATGCTACCACACATCTGAAAGACACTCCTGCGATGTGGGAAAGTGTGATCTGGTCAGATGAAACAAAAGTAGAACTTTTTGGCCTGAAC
>CM045729.1:23416079-23466079 GCA_024760905.1 Plotosus lineatus | reverse complement strand
ATTGTTACTGTGACGTATGAAGTGTGATTTATGACACTCATACTGCACTATACATCCATAAATACCATTACCTTATCTCATAGAACACCCCTAAATCAATCGATATAAACATAACATTGTAAAATAATATCAACATTAATTTCAAATAAATTAGATTCAAGCAAAATAATTTCAAATTGATAAATTTTAGTCAAATTCACTCATCAAATATCAAATACAGTATCAAATATAACATTAAACATTCTCTATAATGTGATCTTTCTGCTTGTAAATGGTTCCAATGGTCGACGGATGATCACTTTACATGAAGCTGAGTTGAATCACATGACATGAAGCTGAGCCGACTCACTTTACATGAAGCTTAAAACAGCCAATCAACACTTACAATATGTGAGGCGCTCAATACAGAAAGTAGTGTACTTGCTGTGCTTGAAGGCGGGTTATACAGACTTCCGGTCTTTCAAGTGAGCAAGGCGCCGTTGAACTCGTTTAGTACTCAGCCTGCACTGATGTGAATCACCAGCAGAGCAGAGAGTTCTCTTGTTTTTTCTGGATACGGATTTTCATTCATTATACAACTCTGTTTGCTTAACTGAGTATGCATGGTAGATTGCGCCGATCCGAGCAGATAGTTAATTCTTCTCTGTGTATGAGACTTGCACCCATGCTAGTAGGCTTACGCGTCTGTCTGTATGTCTTCCTTTCGGCTTTTTCCATTTTACTCGGGAGTCGCCACAGCGAATCATCTGATTCGCACATTTGATTCGGCAGAGGTTTTTACGTCGGATGCCCTTCCTGTCACAACCCTTTTTTAGCAAGAGACAGAAACACACTGACGGCTTTGCAGCTACTCTTTACGAAAGTCAGCAATGGTTCTTTTACATGCCTCACACCATAGACAGTGAGAGACATGGCCGGCCTTTGATAACCCAGTTAGCTGCACTGGGGGGACAGTGACAACCCTGTAGAGAGTGGAACTCGAACCCCCAACCTTTGGATCAGCGATCCAGCGCCCTATAAAACTACACCACCACTGCCCCAGTAGGCTTACGCTTCTGACCAACCATATTTGATTAGGGTTACAAAAGTCCGCAAAACAGTGTAAACACAAAGATCACAGAGACGATGTCTTAACACCAGGGTAACACGCTATATAACAGATTATATATATATATATATATATATATATATATATATATATATATATATATATAAAACTGACTGGGAAAAGGAGGGCACGTTCAGTCTGTCGTTTGTAAACAATGGACGCAGCGTCATTACTTCATTGCGTCATTACGTCAGCGTACTACGTAGGCACGTCTAAACTCAAAGTTTGAGGGGGGGGGGGGTTCGAAAAAAAAAAAAAACGTAAAATCGAAAAAACATAAAACGGATGAACGTAAGTCGGGGAGCGTCTATATTGAAAAATCAGCAATTATTCTGAGGTACATCACAGACATCTGCACTTTCTTTCACATTCTCCTGTCACACATCAAGTACTGGCAAGTTTGTTTTTATCCCTCAGATAAAGTGCAGCCCAGTGAGGTCTTATTGAAATCTTTTAAATTTCATGAATAGGTTGAAGCCAAGGTCCCACCACCCACTCTTCAAACTCTGTGACAAATGTAATAAAACATATTTAAATGCATCCTGGTTCCTCTCGGTAGAAAATAATAACACAGAGCATTGCAGTCATATCCTTCTACAACAACTTGTGCTCTTGAACCAGATCTAAAGCAGAATGTTAGATAAAAGATAAAAAAGATTTATTGTGTTGTTACAATTTCTTCTTTATCATCAAATAACATTAAATGCATTGTTTAAACACCTGTAAAAACAAAATAGGGAAAATACTTGGCAGCAGGGATTACATTCCAGTAATTACAATAATTTACTTTTTGAGTGGGAAAAAAGGGAGATGGCTCAAATTTTACAGTAATTTACCAGGTGGAAAAGAGACATAGATAAATAGGGTCGCAGAGAGGCTGGGGCCCATCTCAGTCGACTCTGGGCGAGGGCAGAGTACACCCTGGACAGCTCGCCAGGCCATCGCATGGCAGAAATATGCTGATGACTAGGCAGCTACTCTTGCCGAAAGTCAGCAATGATTCTTTTACATGAACCTCACACCATAGACAGTGAGAGACATGGCCAGCTTTTGATAACCCAGTAGCTGCACTGGGGAAGGATGTACATATTATTAAAAAAAAAAAAAAAAAAAAAAAAGAATTACATGTTGTTTGCAGCAATTTGCACTTCAATAATTGCTTGTTTTCATTGTATTTGATTGAAATTTTTTTTAGTTTTATGGTATTTAATCTGCCAATATATTGATTTGTACTTTTACAGTGTAAAGTTCAGGGGCAGTAGTGGTCTAGTAGTATAGGGTGCTAGATTGCTGATCCTCAGGTTGGGGGTTCGAGTCCCCACAAGGTTGTCACTGTCCCCCCAATGCAGCTAACTGTGTTATCAAAGGCCGGCTATGTCTCTCGCTGTCTATGCTGAGAGGTTCATGTAAAAGAACCATTGCTGACTTTCGTAAAGAGTAGCTGCATAGCCGTCAGCGTGGTTCTGTCCCTTGCTAAAGGGTTGTGACAGGAAGGGCATCCGACGTAAAACCCTCTGTCAAATCAAAAAAGTGCGAATCATTCGCTGTAGCGACCCCTGCTAAAGGGAAAAGGCCGAAAGGAAACCTCTCATCCAATCAGAAGTGTAGAGAGTAGCAAGTGGTATATATACATTGGGCTGCAAAAGTATTCACATCCATGACCAAAACTCAATTTCTCAGAACAGAACAAAGCAAAAGTGAGTTCCACCTGTCTATATGAAAGGAAATAGCACAGCCACAACAATCCATCACTGTTTTTGTTCGTAAGTACTCTTTGCTATGAATAGAGTGCAAAAGTCTGTATTTAATTGTTACAAAAGTATTCACGTCTTTGCACCGAAGATGTTATTTTGAGTCGAAAATGATCGCACACTATAAACTATTGCATCACAGTGTCACAGGACTGTATTCAGTCACTTGTGACTTGTATAGGCTTGATTTCTCCCTATAAATAGTGCCCAATATTCACTTGTCCACAATCATCCCATGATTGTCAGCAGACAACAGTTTTTGATTTTGAACTTTTACAGTGGAAAGTTCTGGGACAGTGGTGGTCTAGTGGTATAGGTAACTAGATCATGATCCTAAGGTTGGGGGTTCGAGTCCCACTCTCCACAAGGTTGTCGTCACCCCCCCCAGTGCAGCTAACTGGGTTATCAAAGGCCGGCCATGTCTCTCACTGTCTATGCTGAGAGGTTCATGTAAAAGAACCATTGCTGACTGTTGTACAGAGTAGCTGCAAAGCCGCCAGCGTGTTTCTATCCCTCGCTAAAGGGTTGTGTCAGGAAGGGCATCCAACGTAAAGACCTATGCGAAATCAAACATGCGAATCATTCGCTGTGGCGACCCCTGATAAAGGGAAAAAGCCGAAAGGAAATCTCACACTGTAAAATTCAGAATTGTTTTTTTTTTATTTACTCTGTAATAAAGGGGTTTATGTGTTAAAAAGCAAGTTTGCTTTCATTAATTTAATTTAAGTTTAATAATTTACCTTCATATTTTTAGGCTATATATATATATATATATATATATATATATATATATATATATATATATATATATATATATATATATATATATACGATTAAGTGCGCCTAACACAAACTATATGCACCGTAATGGCAATGACAACATCGTCAACAACAAGGGAAAAAATTAGGTGTTCCAGTATTACATGCTTCGACTTCTAATCCTTCATTCATTTTATGAATCACTTAAACCTAATTAGGGTCCCAGGGCAGCTGGCACCTATCTCAGCCGACTCTGAGCAAGGGTAGAGTACACCCTGTACAGCTCGCCAAGTCATCGCAGAGCAGACTTCAAATCATGCATAGTAAATAATACCATTGAAAAAAACACGGGGTCATTGAAAAAGTGCAAGGTAGTCCTGCAATGGATAATGTAGGAAATAGTCCCTGTATGGGTGGTATTATAATAACAAGTGTGCTTTTCTTACAGTACGTTATGTGACCAAATTGGAAAAAAACCCTCTTTAACAAAAAAATATTCAGCAATTTACAGATGCTCCCCAACTTACGTTTTAGTTCAGTTCTGGACAGCCGAACGCAAGGTGGAAAAAATGTAAGTTGGTACAGTATGTTCCAGTGACATATGACATTCATACTGTACTATACATCCATAAATACCATTACCGTATCTCATAAAACACCCCTAAATCAATTATTATAAACATATATAATTATAACATATATAATCATTATAAACATTGTAAAATAATATAAAATATATCAAATAATATCAACATTAATTTCAAATTAAATTCAAGCAAAATAATTTCAAATTGATAAATATTAATCAAATTCACTCATCAAATATCAAATACACTATCAAATATAACCTTTATCATGCTCTGTGATGCGATCTTTCTGCTTGTAAATGGTTCCGATGGTCGACGGAGCGATTTGAAAGAAATGTGCAGCATTCACATGTTTTTCATCAGCATCAATTTTCTTGATAATAGCCATCTTCGTTTCGAATGAGATAGCTTGCCGCTTTTTCTGATTACCACTATCACTAGTAGGCTTACGCTTCATCTACGCTTCTGACCAACCATATTTGCTAGGGTTACAAAAGTCCGCAAAACAGTATAAACACAAAGATCACAGAGACGATGTCTTAACACAAGGGTAACACGTGGTGAACTGGGAAGAAGGAGGGGCACGTTCTGTCTGTCGTTTGTAAACAATGGACGCAGCGTTATTACATCATTGCGTCATTACGTTAGCGTACTACGTAGGTACGTCTCGTACTACAGAGAGCATGCTAAACTCAAAATTTGACATATTTAAAAAAAAATGTAAAATTGAAAAATACGTAAAACGAATGAACGTAAGTCGAGGAGCGTCTGTACTATGGTTTGACCATTTAGGGTCACTCAAGGTCAGAGGTAATGATCTAAGCTGAAAATCTGTACATGATTTCCTATTAGTGTTCCACGCTAACATCATGCATCTCGGTACTCATTTTCAGAAGAAGCACTCTATCTATAAAAACTCTACGTGACCTTGCTCTGACCTTGATCCTTGCCTTTGACAATCCACAATCAAACAATGTCTGTTACTCAGATAGGGTAGAGCCCCCACCAAATTTGGTGAAAATCTGTGCACGGGTGTGGTCAGGCAAACAAAGAAACAAACAATTGTAACACATCGACTAAAAAATGTACTTTGTAGTGGAACTAATAAAGTTATTATATGTACAGCTGCTTCGTGAAACATTGAAAAGAAATCAGCAGTGACAGTGTTTACAAAGAAGACGTACTGAGACGGTGGATAAAAGTGTGCGTAGAATTTCGTGAATTTAAGAATCATAACAATAAAACTAAACCCAGAATATATACTAATACAAGGCATAATAAATACAATTATTAACTTCACAATGGAGATAAACATAGCTTCGTGAACATGAACATGAACATGAACATGAAGGCCACTTAAAAAGAACCGTCATGGGACATGACATCCGAAGCGAGGCGTGCCTGGAAGGAGAGTCTGTAGATATCTAATAGACTTCCAGCCTGGTATTTTTATTCCAGGTGACACCAAATATGTAAGCAGATGTTGATGCTAATATGCTAATAATAAACCTTGACCCTGTTATGTGTAGTCAAGTAACGCAGTAATTATGCTTCCCTAAGCAGGTCCATCTGTCCTCAAGAGAGAAATTAACTCAATAATTTATTGCCTGCATAAATCTGAACAAGTGAACCCACATAGCAATTAGCTCAGAGTGAGACTGGTCAAAGAGCGCAGCTGACAAACACTTCATCAGCTGCTGCCATGTAATATATGATGCGTAAAGAAAAAGGGATTTTCCATAAAATAAAAGGGCTGTAAACTTCTGATGTGAGACAAGCTTAGCAACCAAACCAGCAAGTAAACCATCCATCCATTTTCTCCTGCTTATCCAAGGTCGGGTTATGAAGGCAACAGGTTTTCCCTCTTCCCAGCTACATTCCCCTTGGTTCCTCCTGGAGGATCCCAAGGAGTTTGAAGGCCAGCTAGGATATATAATCTTCCCCCGACCTCCTCCTAGCTGGATGTGCCTGGAACACTTCTAAAGGGAAGTGACCAGGAGTCATTCTAATCAGGTGCTGGAACCACCTCAACTGATTCCTTTCAATGCCAAGAGTCAGCAACTCTTCACCCCTAGAGAGATGTCTGGCCTCCTCAAAATATTTCCTTCCATCATGTTACGATGGCCTTGCCGTTTCAGGTAAGAGGTGCGTTACACCCTGAACCGGTTGACAAGTTCACAGGACTAACACATAAATAAAAACTATTTACCCTCATAGGCAATTTAAAGTTGGCAGTTGGCCAAATGTGCCTGTCTTTGTGCACACCTTTGTACTTCAGTGTCCTCCGACAGTCCAAAAGATATGCACATTATGCTGACTGGCTATTTTAAATTGCGCCGTGGTGTGACTGGGGGTGGGGAAGGATACTTATGTTAAAGAATAGGGTCTGCACAGGGCTTTCAACCCTTTAAGGTAAACGAATATATATATTTTTAACAGAAACCGCAAAAGTGGCCCAATGCACCATGGGTGCAAGCTGAGATGGATGATGATGATGATGATGATGATGATGATATCTACATACAGGAATATAATCAAGAGGAAGATGGATAGTCATGCAAAAACAAGGCTGGATGAATTAAATTGTTGAACTGGACGTGGCATAAAGTCATCAAAGTGCAATGTGAAAGTTGTATGGATGCTGGAACCTATCTCAAACTGGTTTTGAAGACAGGCTACACCCTGAGCAGCTCGCCAAGCCATCACAGGTTCAACAAGCATACACTAACACCCAAAGGCAATTTATAACAGGAGCTAAACCTGAGGACCTGGAGGAGACCCATGCAAATTCCACATAGAAACACCTGACCCCAGGACTTGAACCCAGGACGTTCTTTCCACTAGGCGGCTGCACTGACCCTGCCGCACAGCCTGAGAATTTTTTCAGTGTTTTCATACTTTTTTCCTTGGCTCTATATACAGTACAAATTCATATGCATGTTTGTGTGTAAAATATATTTTAACATTGTTTGTAATTACCATTACTAAATAGTAATTGGTTCATTCATTCATTTATTTTCGGAATCGCGTAATTCTAATTAGGGTCGAGAGGAGACCCATCTCAGCCAACTCTGGATGAGGCCAGAGTACACCCTGGGCAGCTCATCAGGCCATAGCAGGTAATTAGTCATTTATTATTAATAAGTACCATTCATTTAAATTTACATTAAAAGTGAGTATATTGGTAATAGGATGCTGAGGCTGGAACTACCAGGCAGAAGGCCTAGAGGAAGACCAAAGAGACGATTCATGGATGTGGTGAAGGAGGACATGAAGGTCGTTGGTGTAAGAGAAGATGCAAAGGATTGGGTGAGATGGAGGCAGATGATTCGCTGTGGCGACCCCTGAAGGGAAAAGCCGAAAGGAAAAGAAGGAGGAGATTTAAATTTACATTAAAATACATTGAATGGTTGTGGTGGCCCGGTAGTAAAGCTGCTGGATCACTGATCCCAAGGTTGGGGGTTCAAGCCCCACTGTCAACAGGTTGTCACTGTCCCCCCAGTGCAGCTAACTGGGTTATCATAGGCCAGCCATGTCTCTCACTGTCTATGGTGTGAGGTTCATATAAAAGAACCATTGCTGACTTTCGAAAAGAGTATCTGCATATCCCTCAGCATGTTTCTGCCCTAGGATGGCCAGGGAGCTGTCCATGGTGTATTCTTCCCTTGCCCAGAGTTGGCTGGGATGGGCACCAACCTCCCCGCGACTCTAATTAGGATGAAGCAGTTACAGGATATGAATGAATGAATGAATATGTTCATTGAATTCTTGTTTTATAAAGGCGAATTTACCGCACAAACCTGATTCTTTAAAAAAAAAACAATGCAATTAAAAAAAATTTTGTAGGGAAAAAAGAAAAAAAAATCTCATTTCTATTGCGCCTCCTGTGCCTGTGCAATTACTTATAATAACATAATTACTGTATTTTCAGTGACACTGAAACCCATGATTTGACCCATTCGTGTCATTGCTGATAGGCTCATATTTTTCCATGACTTTAAATAGGGTGGCTCCAAAGGGAACAAAAGAAGGCAATTTTATCCTAGAGTGAACCTAATAATACTGTCACAAGATTGGACAAGAGGGATGAAAATAAACTATTTGAGACACACTGGGTTGTCAAGGTTAATACAAAAGGCAGAGCTGTGCTGCTAGTGAGATGAAGCAGGCTGCAAAACTCTTCATTCATATCTCAAGACTATTCAGGTACATTACATACATATGATTACAATGAGCATATGAATGGTACGAGTGATGTAAGAACATGTCTTCCATTGACTGAGATGCAACTAAGTCTTTAGCCAAACACAAACCTGCGAAGTGAGTAAAGTGCTATTCACGGACTCTACTGCTTCAAGAGAGCAATAAAATATCCTCTTACCAAAATTGAACCATCTCAAAGCACAAAAATGCCATGAATATGACTTCATAGTCAGCGCAGAAATGAATAAATCTGGCTTGAATAGCACTTGGGAGCGCTCGCATTCCCGCTTTCATTATTATTGAGTATTGTATAGCGTGTTGCATGTTCCTATTTGCAAGGTAATTTACACATCATTTTCATTTCATGTCAGTAATAAACTGGGCAGTGGTGGCCTGGTGGTAAAGGAGTTTGGTTCAAGCCCCATTCTCAACAGGTTGTCACTGTCCCCCCAGTGCTGCTAACTGGGTTATCAAAGGCCAGCCATGTCTCTCACTGTCTATGGTGGGAGGTTCATGTAAAAAAAAAAAACATTGCTGACTTTCGACAAGAGTAGCTGCATAGCCGTCAGCGTGTTTCCACCCTGCGATGGCCTGACGAGCTGTCCAGGGTGTACTCTGCCCTCGCCCAGAGTCGGTTGGGATGGGCACCAGCCTTCCTGCGACTCTAATTAGTATTAAGTGGTTACAGAAAATGAACGATGAATACACAATAAGCTTGAAAATGTTAGTGGTTAAATTTTGTGTTTTGATCCTCAAATCTACAAAAAATAATAAGTCAGTTATTCATCAGTGAACATTTTTTTCACTGCAGTTGGAGATTATGAATTATTTTATTATTAACAGAGTTTATTATTAACAGCTGACATCATCTTGATAACGGATACAAAACTGGCATATGTTCATTTGAAATAAACACTTGATTTCTAATAAATCATGAAACATTTCGGCAAACTTCAGTTGAATGTGACTCATCACTTCAAAATAAGTCTGAATATTCCCAACTGACTTTTTGAGTAACAATCCAGAAATATCTTGTAAATAAATTACCTTTTATTTTTTCTGAGGTAAAATGATTACACAAAATAATTTGTGTAATTTTAAAGCCGTGAGTACCGTCCATTTATAAAAAGTCAATTTGGTGCCCTAAGCTGTAGTTTTGGTGATGGATCACAAATAACAGTTTAAGCCACAACAATTATTAATTGTTTATTAATTGTTTCACATTTTTTCTTCATTTCAACAACAAAAGACTCATAATGGATTGATAGGAACGTCTGCACGAAATAATTATTTGATTTTTAAAATTTTTAATTTTGATATACAGGGTTCCCTAACTTTCCACAGTTAATGGGGACCGAGACCCCTCGCGACCGCTGATTTCCACGAAGGAAGATCGACCCCCCCTGACTGACGTATACGTACATGTGTATGTGTATATAATATCAATAAATACATATTCAATACTATAAATGCTCATAATAACAAACATTCAAAAATACATAAGATGTAAATAAAATATTAACACACACACACATACAGATGCGCACCTCACATAAACATGTCAGTAGTTTTCTTGGGTTGGTTTTTTTTGGTTTTGTTTGTTTGGGTTTTTTTTTTTTCTTTTGGCATAATTAGCCTTGTTTTGCAGCATATTCCTTAAGTTTTTACCTGTTTTTCCTTTATTTCCTTTTTTTTATTTTATGAATATTTCTGAAAAACCCACGATGTACTGAAGCCGCAGAAACCGAAGCACGAAGTATCGAGAGATCACTGTACTGTATTAATCCTGTAATGGAAATTATTTCCCTCTGCATTTAACTCATTCAAAGTTGCCACACACATTACAGTACACACACACACACACACACACACACACACACGCACACACTCTCGGAGCAGTGGGTTGCCACACACATTGGGGGCACCTGGAGAACAGTTAGGGGTGAGATGCCTTGCTCAAGGGAATTTCAGCTATTTATGGGACAGAAGGGATGGTACAGCTCATTCCACCGCCACCACATATTTTTCCTGCAGGCTCAGGAATCGACCAAGTGACCTTTCGTTCCCAAAGCTACTTCACTAACCATTAGGTTACGGCACCCCATGACCCCTACACAGCTGCAAATGATAGACATTGTCTTTGAAATAAATCTTTGTCCTATTAGTCTGATTCATGCCGACCAGGTAGCTGTAAGAACCTCTTGACATGTACTGGTATGGAGAATACAATAAGGAATGCGTACTTGCTGAGAATCATTGAAGGCTACTTTTGAGCTCCACACGAGATGAATTGGAGAATCCTTAGACATCATCATTTCTGAACAATATGACTAATATCAGCAAGAAAGTTTGTGAGCTATACTGAATAATTATAACATAAACATCATCAGAGTTTCACACTAGTCCTAAAGAACATAACGCGAATCCAATAAAAATAAACTAGATGAAAATATTGTACCTGGGAATTTATCCATGAAAGAAAATCATCCTATAAGGTTCACATGTTTTAAATCAATGCGATTACAGTCAGGTGTGAGTAGGTGATGCTCACCTGGTTGGAAAAGGTTACAAAACAATCTTTAACATGTTTGAATCAATCAATCTACAGACAGACAGATATATGAAAAGCAAGAGCATGAACATCTAGATGTGGCCGACCACAAAGATCAATCCAAGCGCAAGTTGTGTCACAAAGAAGCCCTGGGTAAGTTCTAAGCAACTAAAGACTTTTTCTAATTTGACTGATGGTTATGTTCATGAATCTACCATCAGGACATTAGACAACAATAGTTTGCATGGCATGGTTTTTAGGAAGAAAACCATTGCCCTCAAAAAAAAAAAAAGAAAAAAAAAGACATGGCCTACCTTCTTGTCATGCATACATAACAAAAAACTACTAAACATTTTTTTTTGTGTGCACAGATGAGTTTAATTCAAAAAATGCTCTTTTAAATGAAAAGTGTTATGGTTTAAGCAAGGAAAACACTTTTATTATGCTTATCCCAGCTTATCACAGCTTATCCCAGCTTATCCCAGCTGTGAAACACAAAGCTGATTGTATCATAGCTTAGGCCTGTTTTGCTGCACCTGGGCCAGGACACATTGCCATCAATGATGAACCAATAAATTCTCAAGGAAAATATCAGAACATCTATCCATGAAGTGAATCTCAAAAGAAAGTAGGTCACGCAACAAAATGTGGATAAAGAAGAATAAATGTAGTGTTTCAGAACAACCAAGAACAGAAAACTTTTCAGAGTTTATATAAAAACAATAAAATTCATGACCTTAATCCAACAGAAATGTTGGGTGAGACACTCAAATGCGGAAACTCCCTAACGTCCCACAGATGAATATCTTCTCTGTCGACTTTTAGGACTGAAAATATGCAAACCATAACATTAACTTAAAGTATTTAGGCGAAGTTTATAGAGAAATTTAGAGAACTGCAGAAAAGAGTCACAAACTTTTAAGTTAGGTGTAAGAAAACCCAGGGTGAGCGCACACACACACACACACACACACACACCATGAGATTTCTCCTTTCTGTTTCAGTTTTTTAAGTTTAGAAAAAAGGCAGAGTGCTGTAAAATGATGAAGTTTCCAAGAAAATGTTAATAGGAAATCAAACCTAGAGGAAAGGACATCCTCAAGTTCTTTGCAGGATGAGAAAGCGTTCTCTCTCTCTCTCTCTCTCTCTGGTGTGTGTGTGTGTGTGTGTGTGTGTGTGTGTGTGTGTGTGTGTGTGTGTGTGTGTGGGTGTGTGTGTGGGACATGTACAACTGCTAAGCTTTCAGTAAGTTCCCAAAAGCACCAGGCTTGGTGTCGGTTGTCTTTTTTTAATTAATTAATTTATTTATTTAATTTCTAGGTCATCTGGCTTTTCACAAGATTGGAACATTTCATCACTATCACACAGTCAGTGACATCTGAGCTCTTTGTCTTTTTATCTGAGCAATATCAGTGTCATCTCCCGCATGTTTTATATTTAATGAGAAGCAATATGTCACTTGCATGCAGGACAATCCCATGTCGTTTAGTGCGAGCGTCATATGATACGTGATGATAACGTGATGATAACATGCCCGGTACAGGGCATATTGGTAAATCTATAAAGGAACGGAAAGATTAAGGTCACCCTTTGATGCTTTACACGGTGGTAGTAGCAAACATACACGTCCTTCTCTTGCCTCTTACTAACAGTGATGACCCTGAAATTATGCACAAGCTTCTATAGGCTAAAGATTTAACTGTAATACCATTCAGCTAATTAATTATAGGAATAATGGCTCTCATTTTTCCTCTTCTGTGTCATCAGCTGTTCTGAAACTGCACGGTTAGCATTTCTGCCTTGTGCACAAACATTATTTTCTAGAGATAATAGTTTGTGCTTTATTAAGTAATGTACCATGTAATGTTTCTCATGATTGAGCCACAAAGCAGATAATTATTTTTATTTATTTTTTCTGAGGGGGATGTTATGTAGGAATTCATCCAGCGTCAGTTTTGATTGGTCACAAGGATGATTAATTTTCTATAATAACAGCTTGGAGAGTAGTTTCATTCCAAATAAAGTTGTTGTTTAGTGGTTAAGGTTCAGGGTTATCGATCAGAAGGTTGGTGGTTTAGAATCCCAGTACCACCAAGTTACTGCTGTTGAGCTTTTCAGAAAAGCCGTCAACTGCTCAGCTGCATGAATAAGAAAAATGTAAGTTGCTCTGGATAAAGGCATTTCCAAAATACTGTAAATAAATTAATCAAAATAAATATTAGTTTATTGTAATCGGTTAATATTTCAAGAATAAGAAAAACACAGACAGTAGTTTCTGCCATTACTTTAGTAATAAACCTTACGGAACGAGAACTGGAACTAATTTTTCTCCAACACTGGAAACATATAGGAACTGTGAATGGATAAAAAGTATGTTTATTAAGTTAAAAACAGCAATTTTTAACAAATTCCTCACATTCTCACAAACACATTTCATTACAGCCACATGATGCAGCAGTAGCCCAATGTATAGAAAAGTGGTTATGACCAAAAGGTTGCTGGTTTTATTCACAAAACAGGAGGAAAAATGTATGGCAGGGGTGTGGAAGTGAGCTGCACCTTCTCTTCCTCCACATAAATGGGTAAAGTGCCCTTGAGCAAGGCGCCTCTCCACCAACTGCTTTCCAGGTTCCAGCAATGTGCGTGTGTGTGTGTGTGTGTGTGTGTGTGTGTGTGTGTGTGTGTGTGTGTGTGTGTGTGTGTGTGTGTGTGTGTGTTCACTTTCGATGGGTTAAATGTGGAGAAAATGGTTTCCCTTATGGGATTAATACAGTAAGTATATCAAAAATTAGCATGCCTTAAAATCTCATTTAAATGTTTTTTGTTTGTTTGTTTGTTGGTGCTTGGGCGAAGTCTATACTTAAATGAGGCCAACCATGGTTTAACGGTTAGAGAAGCAGATTTGGAACTTAAAGGTCACTGATTTGATTCCTGGGCCAGCAGGAAAAATTGTGGTTGCAGGGGACCCCCACCATTATTCCACCTTAATGGCAAATGCGCCCTTAAGCAAGGAACCGAACACCCAACTGTTCGCTGGGTGCCTCAATGTGGCTGCCTACCGCTGTTGTGTGTGTACACACTGTCTATGTGTGTGTGTAATTAAAAAAGTATATATTGGTACGGCCTCTGGCAAAAATTATGGAATCACCAGACTCGGAGGATGTTCATTCAGTTGTTTAATTTTGCAAAAAAAGAAAAAAGCAGATCACAGACATGACACAAAACAAAAATCATTTCAAATGCCAACTTTCTGGCTTTAAGAAACACTAAAAGAAATCAAGAAAAAAAAATGTGGTAGTCAGTAACAGTTACTTTTATTGACCAAGATCTAATCTCATGCAGGTGTTGGTTTTGGAAATAGAAATTTTACAGGGTGATGCCATAATTTGTTCCTAAAAATTGACTGATTCTATAATTTATTCCCTCACTTGCCCTCATCCCAGTCACTTTCTCCTTTTAGGGGTGGGGGTGGGGGGGGACGACACTGAGGCGTTCCCAGGCAACCCGGAAGACATAGTCCCTCCAGCATGTTGTAGGTCAACCCCGGGTTCTCTTCCCAGTCAAACATGCCCAAAACACCACGCCAGGGAGGCAGGCGTTCAGGAGGCATACTGAGCAGATGCCCGAGCCACCGCAACTGGCTCCTCTCAGTGCAGAGGAGCAGTGGTTCTACTCCAAGTCCCCCCCAGATGGCTGAGCTTCTGACCTTATCTCTAAGGGAGAGCCCTACCGCCCAGCCAAGGAAACTCATTTCAGCCGCTTGTATCCATGATCTTGTTTTTTCGGTCTCTACCTGCTTTTTTTTGCTCTACCTTTTTTTTTTTTCCTCTTGTGACCAGAGTTCAGGGTTGGAACACAGATTGACTGGTAAATTGAGAGCTTTGCCTTGTGGCTCAGTTCCCTCTCCACCATGACGGACTAGTACAAGCTCCGCTTTACAGCAGAGGCTGCAGCGATCCGTCTGTCGATCTCCCGCTCCATCCTTCCTTCACTCGTGAACAAGACCTTGAGATACTTGAACTCCTCCACTTGGGGCAGGACCTCATTCCCGACCTCATTCCCGACCCAGAGACTGCATTCCACTTTTTTCTGACTAAGAATCATAAAGCCTCATTTTAGTTTGCATTTTTTCTTGTTTATGTTCCAGTATAGTATAAACTAACATGACTACCTCAGATTCAGCAGATGTCACTCAATGAAATAGTTAAAAAGCATCTATTCAGCAACATCCAACTCATATTCGCTGAACAACTGTACACTATTTACAGTGAATACTCTTTGAATAAGCACTGAACAAATTTTACTTAGTTGGCATGGGTGCTAGCATGATCTTTAGAAAGAATTCTCCCACAGTGATGCTCTGGCACTATAAGGTCATAACAACAGTTTTCAAAGTGTGCATTTCATACCTGTGTATTATAATAATTATGATGTTAATTCTCACCTACTGAATTATTCCTTAATTGATCCTTTAACAGTAAAACAGCTAAATCCTTGTGTTGTCTTTCCAAAGTATTTAATTAAACTCTGAAAGGGCTTGGTATTATTATATGAAGGGTTATAAATAAATAATAGGAAATAAATCATACAGTTATAGGAAACTTAAAAAAACTATAAAAGTTCTAGCCGTTTTTTTTACATCCTCAGCATTTACTATATGTATCAATATCTAATTTCTAAGTTCATTTCAATTATAATCTGACGTGAGTAAACATTAAAATCTATTAATTTACTCGATGTACTGAAAAAAAATCAGTCACCGGTATAGCTAGTGATGCAAAAATATGAATGGAAAATGTGCAATTGTCCGACAAACCAAGAAAAGTTGAAAGTAACGGTTATAAACATAGGACTGACAACCCCAGTTCTATCTCCTTAAGGAAATTGTTCACCTTGACCTTTTTGTAGCATAAAATACACCTACGTTGATCACAGTATGCAGTTACAAGAGTGATCTCACAAATATCATGCACTGTGCACTATGTACAACGTTTTAAGGCCACCTTCCATATATGGCAGTGCTTCTCAAATAGTTGGGCGCACTCCGATATGATGCCCGGGGGGTGATGCCGGGGGGAGCGCGTATAACTCTGGGGAACATGCATTTTTGGAATAGTGTACATTAAGTGTAATTGCACCTCCACTCCACTAGTTGGCAGTGGGGCTCTCATTGTCACGCTATGGTGTAGTGGTTTTTCGTAAGAGCAAACAATATGAAGTGCAGTAAACCACCTCTCAAGATAAAATAATACTACTTATAGTCATTCATGGGGCGGGGGATGTTTTTTCTTCCTAGAGGGGGCGCCACAGAAAATAATTGAAAAGCACTGATGTATGGTAATGGTCTCTGACGCATGTCCTTCGATTGAGCCTTTTAAGGAAACACTCATCATTCATTTTCTTTAACCGCTTAATCCTAATTAGGGTCGTGGGGAGACTGGCATCCATCGGCGCCAACTCCAGGAGATGGGCAGAGTACACCCTGGACAGCTCGCCAGGCCATTGCAGAGCGGAAACATGCTGACGGCTTTTTCGGCTACTCTTGTTGAAAGTCAGCAATAGTTCTTTTACAGCCTCTCATCATAGACAGTGAGAGACATGGCCAGCCTTTGATAACCCAGTTAGCTGCACTGGGGGGGGACAGTGACAAACCGTTGAGAGTGGGGCTTGAACCCCCAACCTTAGAGTCAGTGATCCGGCACCTTTACTACCAGGCCACCATTGCCTTCCTTTTATTTCAAGTTATCAATTGAATCACTACAGATTTTTGAATTTCTTGATCAATTTTCTTTAATGTCATGAGTTAATAAAGATGGTTTTAATCCTCAAGAAAAAGAACAAAAAAAAACTCTGATATTTATTCTGATCTCCAGCTGCAAGGTTTTAATTTTCACCAAGTACTGTATGTCCTCAGCTTGTGGGGCCGGTGGCGTAGTGGTTAGGGTGCTGCGCTCATGATCGGGAGGTTGTGAGTTCAAATCCCAGTTAGACCCCCACTGTGCTAAGACCCCTGGGCAAGGTCTCAACCACAAGTGTGTCTCTGTTCACCCAGCAGTATAAAAGGGTACCAGTAAAATATACTGGGAAGGTAACCTGCAATGAACTAGGATCCCATCCAGGAGGAGTTGAACTCCTGGTTGCTTCACGCTATTCAAACCGGGGATAAGCACCGGCCTGATGAGCCACTAGGCTCGGGTGTGAAAAGCCATGTCCTCAGATTCCTGTTCTTAAATGCATTTAATTAGAAAATAGTGACTAATTTACTGTTTCTGCACAATTTTACATGTCGTGCTGCAGCCTTATAAGTTTATAGTTTGCCTTATAAGCCTGTAAAATTTGTTTTGTTCAAATTCATGGTGTCATAAAACTTTAAATTTAATCTGACTCAGAAATAAAGCTTTTACATTTGTACCTGGTAAAAAAGCGGCCGTCTGTTAAAGTTCCGTCTGCTGTTGCTGTAATATGAGCATAACAGTATAACAAGAATTTCTTCTCATCTAAATCTATTTGTTTGAAAAAACTTGCATGAATGAAATTCGCATGTCTGCAGGATATTCATGTGTAAACAATCGTGCACTCACTCATTTGCCGCATGCAACACACACAATCTTTCGCACATATACATTCACCTAAGGCAAATTAGGAGCAGATTTCATGTCTCTGAACTGTGGGAAGAAAACCAGAGTAAAAATATGCAGGGTCCATCTATAAACGCCCTCATTGAACCCAGTACTTGGACCCAGGACCCTCTTACTGTGAGACGGATGTGCTAAGCACTACGACATGGTAACGTCCAACTAGTAAACCATAATAATGTACAGTAAAGTCAACAGGAAAAACCCTTTAAATGAAGTTTCCCTGACGTTACAAGTTTTCTTAATGTTTTCATTTTTACAGTTTAAAGATTTTCCGATTAAAGTGTCCTGTAAGAGAAATGCACTATTTTTTGTAATGAAGGTCTTTGTATGAATGATATGGAGAGCATTAATACGAGTGGAGTGGTACCAGTCTGTGTGAATCACAGTGGAATGGGTCCTGTTATGTAACAGCTTTCTTGTGCAGACACGCTTCAGGAGTGTTACTTTCAACAGTCCTGGTTTTTATTGTTAAATATTTGAGCCTCATTGGGATTGGCATCAGCTTACCCTGTGACCCTGATGGATGCACAGGAGAGATAAAATAATAATAATAATAATAAGAATAATAATAATAATAATAATAATTATAATAATATTTTCCAATGAGGCAGAAAAGTGGGGTCAATTAGCATTTAATGTGATTTTCTGAGATACTGTTATACTGTTTATACAGCATGCTGTGATATCACCATGTTAATGGAAATGCAAAACATCTTTCTTATGCTACTAAATATTGATGTAAAGCTGAGTGCTAATTTATGTTCCTCAGTCTACTTCCAACACCCCACCCCCTCATCTCACGTAGCCACTGAATACCCACATTTTCTGAAAATAAATTGGTTATTTCAGAACCAAAGCCTGTTTCTATACGACCTACATTCATGACGTTGTACGTGTTGCAGCCTATCACTGTAATTGGAAGAATATTACTGAAGGGTTAATGTTTGATTTTTATAATTTTGATAAAATCATTGTAATCAGAATTATTTCAGGAATAAATTCAGGGAGACATGGTGGTGTAGTAGGTAGAATGTCCTCCTCACAGTAAGAAGGTCCTAGGTTTGAGTCTCTCTCTGACTTGGGTATTTCTATGTGGAGTTTGCATGTTCTTGTCGTGCCTGGATGGGTTTCATTCTGGTACTCCAGTTTTCTCCAAAAGTCCAAAGACATGCTCTTTGGTCTAACTGATTGTTCCAAATTGTGCCTAGATATGAGTGTGAATGTAAATACATGTGTGCGTGTGTGTGTGTGTGTGTGTGTGTGTGTGTGTGTGTGTGCGTGTGTGTGTGTGTGTGTGTGTGTGTGTGTTGCCCTATAATAGACTGCTGAGCTGTTCAGGGTGTCACCCATTTTTGCTCAGAGTTAGGCTCCAGCATCCCCACGACTCTAATAGGATTGTGTTGTTCAGCAAATGAGTACAATTGTCAGTTGACTTTTATGGCTTAAACCTTTTTTATTAAATTTTTGTCTATTTTCTTACCTTTTGACTGATGAATACAGAGCAGTGCAGCAGTGCTTTATTCTTTCAATCTCCCATCTCCTCTTCTACACTTTCCACACAAATCGATCAGCTTCCAAAATTCCAACTTCTATACAGTACTGATATCACTGATAATAAAAATAAAAAGTCAAGCTTCAGTCATAATGTCTTTCTATGGCTGGTGTTTTTGTTTTAATTTTATGACTTTCTTAAACATGCACTGATATTTCAGGTAGAATGGAGTCAACCCCGGCTCACATTGGTAAAGTAGGAACCTGTACAGGTCACCAATCAGTCGCAGTGCTACATGTCCATTCGCATTCACATTCACCCCGATGGCCAATTTAGAGTAATCTGTATGTTTTTGGAAAGTGGAAAGAGACCTAAGTACTCAGAGGAAACCCATACAGGTAGAAGGAAAATACAGTGGTATCTCACCTTACTAAATTAATCCGTTCCAGAGCCTTTTTCTTAACCTGGATTTTTCGTAAACTGAATCGCATTTTACATGTAAAACGTGTGATTCGTTCCAAGGCCCCCAATACTACCCCCTAAACCCTTTAAAAATTATAAAAGGATCCCATTTAAGACCTCCTTCTGCTTCAATATCTTACCGAAGGTAGACGGGTTTGGCCATATTCCTTTGCGATATCACGAGCCCACTTCCTCTTTTCACTCGCACCGGAAATCACACACACGTGTGTGTGTGTGTGTGTGTGTGTGTGTGTGTGTGTGTGTGTGTGTGTGTGTGTGTGTTGACCATGTCTTCTTAGCAGAGTTATAATCTTACAAATGTTTATGGAAGGTTAAAAGCCTGAGTCAAAAAACAGGAACTCTGTCCTTTACACGAAAAGCATTATGGGAGCTGCAGCTCCATAATAGTGAATGGGAGCGAGCTACGTCATCCCTCCTAGCCAATGGGAGGCCAGCAGGGTGCGATGTTGGGAGATAGCCAATGGGAGGGAACGGCGTCATCCCTCCTAGCCAATGGGAGGCCATCGGGGCGGAATGTTAGAAGATAGTCAGCTCATGCATTGTTTGAACGTTTGAATGGCGCATTTTAATGTTTGAATGACGCGTTTGAATGTGTGAATAGCGCGTTTGGCTCGTTTCATAAGGAGAACTTGTTTCGTATACAGAGACAAAAAATTTTGGAAAATGTTTTTCGTAACCTGGATTTTTCGTTTGCTGGGACTATCGTAAAGTGAGATACCACTGTATACATTATCTAAAAATACAGGCTAGATAAATGAAAATTATTATATATGCCACATGAATGGCGCAATTTGTTTGGTTTATTATCTCAGGATTTAAAAAAAATATTATTCCGAGTGGATAATGCTTGAATCAAAATAACAGACACTCAGTTTTTCATGGTCACTTGGAAGAGGCGGCATCATCACTATCATGCATTAAAATGCAAAAGTAAACCATAAAAATCTAATTTTAGTTTGTTTTTGTTGTGTTTCCACTTTATATACTGAATCACCTTTATGGAGTGTGATTCACTTCTGTTTCCTTGTAGTAATTTTTAAACAAAATGATGCGTGAAAAGATGCCGTTAGCGACATAATGCTTAACCTGGTTTGTAGAGCGGTGCACACCTGACCTGCCACTGTAATGATTCACATATAACTACAACTATAAACTCTATCACAATCTCATTTCGTTTGCCTTTCTTTACGGTTACGTGTAGTACATACATAAACTCTCAAATAGGATGAAAGACACTGTTGCACAGCAGTTGCATCTGTTGCTCAGAGCTCATCTATATCCTCCATGATGTAAAAAATTAGCTAATTTTATGAACCACTTAATCCTAATTAGGGTCGCAGGGAGGATGGCACCAATCTCAGCTGACTCTGGGCGAGGGCAGAGTACACCCCGGAAAGCTCAGCAAACCATCGCAGGGAAGAAACACGCTGACAACTATGCAGCCTCCTGTTGACAAAAATCAACAATGGTTCTTTTACATGAACCTCACACCACAGATAGAGAGACATGGCCGACCTTTTATAACCCAGTAAGCTGCACTGAGGGGACTGCAGTGATAACTCAATGATACTGGGGCTTGAATCCCCATCCTTAGGATCAATAATACAACCCCTACCCCCAGGCCAGGGGCCGGTGGCGTAGTGGTTGAGGTACTGTGCTCATGATCGGAAGTTTGTGTTCAAATCCCAGTTAGACCCTCACTGTGCTAAGACCCCTGGGCAAGGTCTCAACCACAAGTGTGCCTCTGTTCACCCAGCAGTATAAATGGGTACCAGTAAAAATATACTGGGATGGTCACCTGCGATGGAATAGCGTCCCATCCAGGAGGAGTTGAACTCCTGGTCGCTTCACGCTATGGAAACCGGGGATAAGTACTGGCCCGATGAGCCACTATGGCTCGGGTGTAAAAAGCCCAACGGACTTTACGTGCCACCATTGCCCCTTGATTTTACTAAAACAACTATGTGCCTTAGACTTGGTGAAATATTCAACAACATCCATCCTGCCTTTGGTGCTTAAGAGGTAATTATCCTGAGAATCTGATTGGACAGATCCTGTTTATGCATTCATTTCTGAGACGCTTAATCTTGCTGCTGAAGCCTATCTCAGCCGACGCTTAACAGCTCACTAATTCATTTCAGGACCAGCGTGTTTACACTCATACTCAAACCTTGGGGAAAATAGCCTAATGTGCATGTGTTTGTACTGTAGGAGGAAATCGAAGTACCTGGAGGAAACCCATGCAAGCGTGTGGAGAGCATGCAAACAACATACAGAGCCCGGGGACCTATTAGCTGTGGGGTGGACATGCTAACCACTGCACCACCATGATGCTCCAGTCCCATGTAGAGTACACAGGACAGACATTTTGTTTTGGGAAACAGTTTCAGGACAAAAGTGGCAAAGACACTCTTCTTCTTCTTCTTCTTGTGGCTGTTCCCTTCAGGGGTCGCCACAGCGCTTTATCTGCCTCCATCTCACCTTATAGTCTGCATCTTCTTCTCTTACACCAACTACCTTCATGTTCTCCTCCACCACATCCATAAATCTCCTCTTTGGTCTTCCTCTAGTGGGGCTGGTGGTGTAGTGGTCAGGGTGCTGTGCTCATGAGCGGGAGGTTGTGAGTTCAAATCCCAGTTAGACCCTCACTGTGCTAAGACCCCTGGGCAAGGTCTCAACCACAAGTGTGCCTCTGTTCACCCAGCAGTATACATGGGTACCAGTAAAATATACTGGGAAGGTACCTACGATGGACTTGCGTCCCATCCAGGAGGAGTTGAACTCCTGGTCGCTTCACGCTATGGAAACCGGGAATAAGCACCGGCCCGATGAGCCACTATGGTTCGGGTGTGAAAAACCCAACAGACTTTACCTTTCTTTTGGTCTTCCTCTATGTCTCCTCTAGGCCTGGGAGTTCCAACCTCAGCATCTTCCTACCAATATATTCACTATCCCTAATCTGTACATGTCCAAACCATCTCAATCTAGCCTCTTTGACTGTCTCCAAAACATCTCACATGTCCTATCCCTCTGGTGTACTCATTAAAACTGGGAAAGACCGAGTGTCATCTTTGTTTCTTTGATATTGTTGATATTTAAAGGATTTTATTCATCAATAGCCATTTTTTTAATTTCCTAAAGAGGGGTGTAACTTCAAAAGAACTTTCTGGGTGTTCCTTGGGCGATCTAGGGATGAATGCTTCAAGACACTGAAGAAAGACCGGGAATGAAAGGAGACGTGCCAGATTGAGAGCTTCGGATGTCCGCTGATGGAGACCGGAAGATGGAGATTCGGCAGCATCTGTTCCTTCTTGATTCATTCATTCCCTCCTCCTAGTGCTGATCCTCAATGGGCGGTGTGAGGAGGCTGCGCGCGCGCCCGACCAACTCCACCACCACGTCGACACCACGTTTAACTTCGCCCATGCGGGGTTTGACATGAACACCATCTCCTCCCTAGGTTCTAGTGAGAATGCGTGCGATCCTCTCCGATGATGGATTGATTAAAAGGCGCGCCATGATTCATGATGTGATGCTTTTCCCCTCCGTGTATTCACAACAGGACGCTGCAACTCTGTGGACATACTGAGAACACGACACTCTGGAGGAGCTCGAGGGTACACAGACCACATCTATTCAAGGTATGCCTTATATACAGCTCTCTCTCACACACACACACACACACACACACACGACCTCCAGGATCCTTTTTTTTTTTTTTGGCGATATATGACAGTGATTATGGTCTAAACCAAGCTGTCTATCATGTTGATTGATGTTTGGCACATGTTAAATGTTATTAATGCGACGTATTTCCTTCTGTATTCACTCTCAACAAACCTAGCCCTTCTTTAAAGTGTTATTATGCAGCTTCGACTACAGTTCAATTGTCAATGAGATATATGGAGCCAAAATACAGGCTGCGTCCCAAACGGAATACTCCTGTACTATGTAGTATACGGTGCTAGTACGCAGCATATGGTAACTATGGTAACCTACGGTGAGAGAACTCGAGAATATTTTCAGACACTATGTTGCACGCGGTTTGGGACGCAGCCATTATCTTCCAAAAGTAGAGCTCAGGGGTAAATCGTTTATCCTTAAAGGTACCTTTTGTTTTCTCTACAAATGTTCTTTATACCACAGAATACCTGCGATTAATATTTGTTTTTACTTATTCAAACTACGTTTTGACTACAAAATCCTTCCACGGAAAATGAAACAAGTGTGTAAACAGTTACTAGCATCTACCTCAGGTGATTCCTCTCAGGTTATCGAATAATAATAATAATAATAATAATAATAATAATAATAATAATAATAGTTTAACTATATCACTTACACCGCCATTTAACCGGTAAAACTATCAGAGCTCCATTTTTAAAGCATTCCCTGTCAGCTGAATTGAATAACCACTACAGTACGAATCATTTCTTTCCAAACGACTCTTTTAAATGAATCATTTACATGAATCGGTACGCAAGTAAGAACAACTTGTAATTGATTTACCCTTTGTCAATGCTACATTACCATGGGTAAGATCAATTAAAAGCACATCTGTACACACACACACACACACACACACACACACACACACACATACATATATATATATATATATATATATATATATATATATATATATATACGGTGGCGTAGTGGTTAGCACGTCCGCCTCACAGCAAGAAGGCCCGGGTTTGATTCCCGGCCTGGGCGTTTCTGTGTGGAGTTTGCATGTTCTCCCGTGCTTGTGCGGGTTTCCTCCGGTGCTCCGGTTTCCCCATAATCCAAAGGACGTGCACTGTAGGTTAATTGGCCGTTCTAAATTGACCGTAGTTTCTCTCCTGCAGCGGCACTGGAACCCAGTCGTATCGGCACTTGCCTTTCCATTGGATCCTTCCAGTGGCGCCGAGACAGGGGGGGACTTGCTGCTTGGGTAACAGCCTGTCCCTCATTACTCCCTACCCAGGCTCTGTGCACTGGGGAGTATCACCAGTCGGGATACTGGCCAGAGCGCAGCCATAGTCCTTCGGGACTGACGGAGGCCTACGCTATATATATATATATATATATATATATATATATATATATATATATATATATATAAAACATATTCTTCCTGGGAATGTGATGAAAATGCTTTTTTAAATATATATAGTTAAATAGGTAAGTGTAATAGAATTAAGATTATTTACTTATTTTACTGATTAAGTAATGAGACTCGGCCCCGCCATGGCCTGATGGGCTGTCCAGGGTGTACCCTGCCCTCGCCCAGAGTTGGCTGAGATGGGCACCAATGCCTCCCCGCAATCATCCAATAAGGCTTCCAACGTCACTAAGTTCATGCTGACTGGTTGTTATGTGTCGTTGACTTGTATAATGACAGGCAAAGAATTCTTAATGACGGATCTGAAATCCAAGAAATAGAGGCTCATGTAACAGACTTGCAAAGAATAAACAAACACAATCAAAGTCAGTTGGCAAACAAACTTTTGTTGAGAAAAAGGAGATGAAACGTGAATGGAAACACAGAAAATGAACTAGGTGAATGGATAATTTACCGATACATGTGATACAACTGAACATGAAAAGCAGTGAGTTAAGGGCAGCAAAAAAAAAAAAAACTTTGTGTGAACCTTTTCTCCTTTTTCTTGAGTGTAGTTGTAAAACTCATGGGAAATTTATGTACTTATTTATTCCAGGCCTGAATCTGATTCCGAATTTAAAGGAGCCACACTACTCTTATAACGCCAGGCTCAGATACCTATTAATGGAGATCTCTACTGGGAGCTATACCCTAAGAAGGTGCTTTAATCAATATATTACAACTAGCTAGAAGACAGGAAAAGGTCAGTCAAAGTATAAACAAACATCCAAAACCAGAAGCTGATGTTCCACACCGGATTAGTGCTAGGCAGTACATTTGTAATCACATTGAATTATTTCTACATAATTTTCTATATTATTTGTACAAATAAGGGAAAAAAATTGAACTGACTGCTGTAATTTTAAGTTTCTGAATATGCAGCTGAAATAATAATAAAAAAAAAATAGATTTACGAGCACAACCCAAACCCATTCATTCGTCACACGTGACTGCGACGTCACACCAACTTCAAGAATATGGGCACAGGAGATGCTAGAGCCGATCCTAGCTGACTTCTGGGCATGAGGCAGGATACAACCAAAACAGATGAAAAATCTATTGCAGGACTAATATAAACATTCATTTATACTTCTAGTTTCTCTAGCGTACATATTTTTTGGGAGGAAAATATGAGGAGGACATTTGAACTCTTTACAAAAAGGCTCTTAGATGAGATTTGAACCCCAAACATTCTCAGCGAAGTGAGAGTGCTAACCACTGAGCCTCAGTGTCCCTCAATCTAATGAATTAAGGAAAATCTCAAACCAAAGTATAAGTTATGATCCTTTTACTGTTGTGTTACTTTTATATTATTATTTATTTCCATGATAATTTGGTCTAGCTTCAGGAATTGATACACATGCAGTTGTGACACAAGTACCATATTCAAAGTAATAAGCACCCAGGGCGCTTAAAAATCAGAGTGGGTGGGCACTTATTAAAATGATTACCAGCAAAATAGAACTGTAAATGCTTATTACCATCGAGGTGGAAAACATGAATAATAACAGAACGATAAAAGAGTTTTATTATTTGTGTTATTCATTTTGTGGTATCAACCAAACTACTTCCATTAAAGCTGAAAATAAACAGAAAATAGCATAAATTAAAAAAGTATTTTCCTTCCCTTACTTTTCCCTCCCGGTGCTTTTCCTTTAAGCATTTCCTTCAAACATTTTCCCAAGTAAAATGAGCCAATCAACACGAATGTCAACTTTAGCACATGGCACGTTGAACCAATCAACACGAGCATAAACAAAAGCACATGGCCAGGAAAGTCTTTAAATTTATGAAGTTAGTGAGCAGGAGAATCGGGTAAAAAATACTCGTCATCACTTTCTGATTGGTCCATATCTGGCTCATCGCTCCATTCATTTGGAGCATCCCATAGTTTAGTAACAGTTTCTAATGGTTCATTGGTTGAAGGACATTTACCAAGAGAACAGAAAAATATTTTCCTGTTTTTTAAAGCACGGAGGAACAATCAAATGTGTTGTTACTGATGAACATTATAGACATTCCCCAGTGGCAGGGGGTCTTGAAATACCGTGTAAACTCACTTTTACAGGCAGTGAATGCCTCATTTTATGGTTACAGAGACTGATTGGTAAGTTTGATCTACAATTTTGCTCCCAGTACACATGGGCGGTTATTAGACATAGGATAAAAAAAACAAAAACAAAAAACAAAACAAAACAAAACAAAAAAAAAAACTGGGGGGGGGGCTTATTGGAGCAGGGCGCTTATTATGTCAAATACGGTATATTGAAATAAAGCAATGAATTCATATTACTTGCATACAGATGACTTTCTCCACTTTACACAGTCTTGGGCTGGGGCAGATGCTTTCCTCCATGAGAGATCCATCTCTTAAAGCTCTGCTTCAACTGTCAAGTTTGTTTTTGGCCTGGCCCTCCTCCTTTTGCCTGATGGTGTCCATCTCAGGACAGTTTTTGGAATCCTTTCATTGGACATTCATAGTACATGGCCAAATCATATAGTCCTCCTCATGAGATATCTTGGTCATGTACTACAGTCACGAATATATATTGGTCAATTGAAATTTAAAGAAGCAAATTATCTGACCCATCACCTCTGTAACCAACCCACACTTAACTTCTTCTTTCTTCTTTTCCCTTCGGCTGTTCCCTTTCAGGGGTTGCCACAGTGAATCATCTGCCTCCATCTTCATGGAAGTCATATTAATGATTCGCATGTTTGATTTGGCATATGTTCTTATGCCGGATGCCCTTCCCAACCCGCCTCTGAGCAAGGGGTAGAAACATGCTGATGGCTATGCAGCTACTCTTGACGAAAGTCACCAATGGTTCTTTTACATGAACCTCTCACCATAGACAGTGAGAGACATGGCCAGCCTTTAAAAACTGAGGTATCTGCACTGGGGGGACAGTGACAACCTTGTGGAGAGTGGGACTCGAACCCCCAACCCTAGGATCAGCGACACACCCACACTTAACTGGGGTACTGTATTTAACCTGATTTATACAGAGACACTGATCGACATAGATTTAGTGCAAGCAATATGCGGCTTAGTCTATTGTGCTGAGCTTTGACTCCATGTTGGTTTGAAACAGTGGATTTGTAGAATTTGACAAATTCTCTGAGCACATCCAGTGATATATAATGTCATTCCATGCCGATATTGGACATCAACCGACCTGACACTATTCTCCTAAGTAATCATAGGAGGCACACTGTCCTGTCATGCAATAAATTTTTGTATTTTTTATATTCTGGATGAGTCTCTAGAAAAGGATGTGATGACCGGATGAGTTCTGGTCTTCAGCTGATACTTAGTGGAATGTATTATCTGAACTGTAAATGATTTTATCCATCCCAGGTTACCATGGCAATGACAGGTAACCAAGGATGGTAACTAGGGGTGGTGACAGAATGTTCCTTAATATAGGAAACTATATCATAGCAGTGCTACACGAATTTTTTTTTTTTTTTTTTTTTTTTTGTCAAAGTACATGCAGGTACTAAGCGATCTGCACTAATCACTCGTAACTGAAGTTGCTTTGAGAGTTAGTTTTCACAAGATGACACCTGGAGAAGGTCTGCTCTTATTTAATGAAGCATTTTATACAAGTATTAATGCAGGCTGGTGATGTACAGGGCATTTAGTTTAAAATGATTTAACTTGGGGACAGTGGTTCTGGATTACTCATCCCCAGGTCAAGGGTTCAAATCCCACTATCAGTGGGTTGTCTCTGCTGTCCCCTCAGTGCAGCTAACTGGGTTATCAAAGGCTGGCCATGTCTCTCACTGTCTATGGTGAGATGCATGTAAAAGAACCATTGTTGATTTTTGTCAAGAGTAGGCTGCATAGCCGTCAGTGTGTTTCTACCCAGCGATGGCCTGGCGAGCTGTCCAGGGTGCATTCTACCCTCTCTCAGATTCGGCTGAGCTGGGCGGTAGTCTCCCTGCAACCCTAAGATTAAGCAGTTCAGGAAATTAGTGATGTAACTTATTAGTTAATGCTCATAATATTTTGTCGACCATTCATGATAAACATTGAGATAATAATCTAGGATTAGATCCACTCGTTAATTCATTTTCTAAAACGCTTAATCCTTTTTTTTTTTTTTTTTCATTTTTCCTCATTTTCTCTCTAATTTAGTCATATCCAATTCTGACCAATCTGATATCGCCTTCCCTATCACATGACATCCGTCACATGCGATGCTAGCCACCCACTTCTTTTCGAACTGTGGCGCCATGCGTATTTTCGAGGCAGTCTAGCACACCCGGAGGGAAAGCACAATCTGACCCTCGTACGAATGAGCTCACAGTTACCCATGATTGGCTGGCGATCGCTGTGAGAGACAGGGAAGTGAGCATATGCCATCCATTCCTCCCTCTCATGAGAGCTCACCCAACTGGCTCCATGGTCTCCTGGTCATGGATGGGTGAGGCATTAAACCGGATTCGACCTTGCAATCTCTAGTAGGTAAATAGTCTTGCACCTTGTCACCACTCACCCGCCCAAGTCTGGCTACCCATCTCAGCAAGCTCTGGGTACAATCTGGACAGCTTTCCCTGCCATCATTGGGCCAACACAAACACAACCATGAACGCTAACACTCGCATCTAAGGGCGATTTGCGATTTGAAACAGCCAGTTAGCCTACTGTGCATGATTTTGGACTGTGGGAGGAAGCCACAGTACCTGGAGACAAAAACATGCAAACACAACTGTACACAGAAACACCTGCGCCTGGAATTCGAATCCAAGCCTTCATGCTGCAGATGCACTAACTACACCACCATGCTGCCTCTAGGATTGGTTCAGAATTTAATTATCTCTACCAAAAAGGTTATGTTTTACCTGAGGCTTATGTGGTTGTTAGCAGAAATACACACACGCACACACAAATAGATTTTTATAAAATTTCTACCAGGCTTTGGACAATGAAGACTCCATTACGTTTTTGAGATGGTCCGGATGAAATTCTCAACCACTCACTCATTTGCTGAAATGATTAATCCTACTACATTATTAGGGTTGCAGGGAAGCTGGATACTATCTCATCCAACACTGCGTGAAGGCGGAATACATGCCGGACAGCTCACCAGACCAGCATAGGATAACACGCATACACACAACCAGTCACATCCACATCTAGGGCCAGTTTGGAACAGCCTATTAACCTAGTGTTCATGTCTTTGGACTGTGGGAGGAAACTGGAATACCTGGAGAAAACCCACATACGCAAGGGGAGAAGTTGCAAATTCAACACAAACACCCACACAAACACTTGAGCCCAGGAGTTGAAGCCACTTTCTGTGGGGTGGATGTGCTCACCACTACGCTGCCATGCCACCCAAATAAACTTCTGGATTTTTAATTTTTATTAAAGGATTCCTCGCAACACGGTGGCGTAGTAGTTAGCACGGCCACCTCACAGCAAGAAGGCCTGGATTTGATTCCCAGCTAGGGTATTTCTGTGCGGAGTTTGCATGTTCTCCCCGTGCTTGCGTGGGTTTTCTCTGGGTTCTCCAGTTTCCTTCCACAGTCCAAAAACATGCACAGTAAGTTAATTGGCTATTCCGAATCACCCTAGGTGTGAGTGAGTGTGTATGGTTGTGTAAGTGTTGGCACTACAATGGTCTGGTGAGCCGTCTAGGGTGTGCCCTGCCCTCTCCTGGAGTCGGCTGGGATGGCTGCCAGCCTCCCCGTGACCCTAAATAGGATTAAGCAATTCAGAAAATGCATGGGTTCTTAACTTAAATAAAGGATTCTTTAACATTGTGGGATAGAATGATTTTTGGAAGTGTCATATTACAGCAGGCCCAGTAGGGGGTGCCATTTACATTCATTCATCTTCTGAACCACTTAATCCTAATTTGGGTTGCGGGAGGCTGGCGCCCAACTCAGCTGACTCTGGGTGAGGGCAGACTACATCCTGGACGGCTCACCAGGCCATCCCAGGGCGATGGCTATGCGGCCTACTCTTGACTTTTACATGCGTCTCACCATAGACAGTAAGAGACATGGCTGGCCTTTGATAACCCAGTTACCTGCACTGGAGGGACAATGACAACCTGATGAGAGTGGGGCTTGAACCCCCAACCTTGGGGTCAGTGATTCAGCACCTTACCACCACTGCCCGCCATTTACATATTCTGTTATAATCTTATTATCTATTTATTTATTTGTTTATTTTTGTTATGTGTGGATTTTTATGAAATTTCTACTAGAGGTGGGTCTTTTGACAAGAAAGAATCCAACAGAATTTGAAGATCATCTGAATAGAATTCTGGATTCATGAACCTTTAAATCGTTCTTTTTACATTCCGAGATCGGACGATTTCTGGCAACTTATAGGGGTTATAATGGGGGTCTGTGCTCTTAGTGCTCTTGTTTGTACTTGGATTTGTGATTAAGTGTGATGTATATGCTAATGTAAATGACCCTTTATAATGAGGTAACTGTTATAATCAGACATCTGTCCCATTAGCTTTGTAATGAATATGTAGTTATAAAGCTATTTTTAATGTAGCGTATTCTCTGTTGGCGAGAGAGATCAGAGGATTATGTCCAGACTGGTATAAGCTAACAGAAAGACTGGAGTAACTTAAATAAGCATTCCTTACAAATTTGGTATGCAAAAGAATTATCTCAGAACACACAGTGTACAAAAATTTGAGGTGATGGTCTCCATGGATGAAGTTCGGTGGACAGAAGACCATTGTTGTCAACTAAAGCACAAGAATCTGAGTGTATCATGAGCACAGACTCACCAAACTCGGATGGGTGAAGCCTTGAAAAAAAGGTGATCTGTTTTTAGTTTTTTTTTCAAATGCTCATTTCTGTGAGCTTGTGCTTCAGATTTATGTTCTGGGCTGACAGGAGTGGAATGTAATGTGATTGTCTGCTGATGTAGCCCAGACACCTAAATGTTCAAAGTTTTGTGTAGGCTGAAATGCTTTTCTGCTCACCACAGTGGTATTTATTTATTCTTGCTTATTTTATACTTTATTAATTCATTTAATCCATCCAAAGTGAGTACACACACCCACACACTCACTCACACACCCTCGGAGCAGTGAGCTGCTACGCATTGCAGCATCCCGAGAGCAGTTGGGGGTTAGGTACCTTGCTGAAGGGAACATCGGCCATGAAAGTTGAGGAAGAGAGGGTGCAGCCCAACACCCACCACCACCGCCACACATTTTTCCTGCTGGTTCAGGAACCACTTCTCTCACCATTAGTCCATGGCTGCTCCCAAGTAAATAGTGAATTGTACCAGTTCCCCATTCTTCGTGGTAGCTCAAAACAATCTGGTCATTTTCCGTTGAACTCTCTTCTCAACAAAGCTGGCATTTGATTGGAATTTGCCTGAATGTACAATTATACATTTATGTAAATGTATATCTCTATGAAGAAATCTTCAAAATGGAGAAATATGACCCCTGTAACAAAGAAATTTCTGTGAAATCAACTGAAATGTAGAGGAGTTCAAGATCATATGTAGACCCAGGTCATTCTGTAGACTTGAACTGCTTTCCTGTTGTTGTTTTTTTCTCTCCTATGTAAATATAGCAGGCATGCTGATGTATGCAAGTAACTGAAGGACTGAAAGCCCCAGTGGTCTAATCCGCTAAAACTATTATTTTTTTTTTTATTTTACAAACAGCTTTCTGTTGATTAGCCCACTCTAGTTCTCGGTCCTTCAATTAGAATGATCAGCTGAATTCAACTTCCAGTTTTCTCTTTTTTTTATACCAACATTTGTTTTCTTTAACAGGACTCAAATTATTTTTAGTACTTGCTATACATTGTAGAGGTTTGTGTACGCAGAACTGTTCTTAATCCCATTCCTGCCTGAAGTGAAAGAAATTTACACCAGACATGGTACTCATACTTGCATCCAATCTCATTTCAGTCAGAGTCTTTCGACAACGGTTCATCCAATCCCGTGGAGCTTTCTTGGGACCAAGCACAGGTGGAACCTTAGAACCTTTATTTACCCCCCCCCCCGCCCATTATGGTGACATGTAGTGCATAACCCTAGGTAATTACTACTCTTTAGTACCCGATGACTGCGCAGTTAATTTCCTCCTGTGGTAACTCTCACGTGGATAACTGGTTTGTTGATACTGCCAACCACGACGGTATCCTTAAGAAACACAAAAAGATATACTGTATCTTACCTGATCAAGAGTGTCCCCGACGAGTCCCGAAAACTTAAAATGTTTGCCAATCCAGAGATACGGCCGGCCCATGATGACCACACGATGCTGTAGAGATGTGTCAACCAAGACAGTCCTACAACATCGAGAGCCCTGAGATATTTAGGGTGGATCTCATCCACTCCCAGCGCCAACCATCAAGGAACTTTTTGACTACCTCAGTGACCTCAGCTCCAGTGATGGGCAGACCCCCACTCAAACCCCCCGGGTTTTCGTCCTCCACTGAGGGAATGTTGGTCATTTTGTGGGGCAGTGGTGGTCTAGTGGTATAGGGCGCTGGATCGCTGATCCAAAGGTTGGGGGTTCGAGTCCCACTCTCCACAAGGTTGTCACTGTCCCCCCAGTGCAGCTAACTGGGTTATCAAAGGCGGGCCATGTCTGTCACTGTCTATGGTGAGAGGCATGTAAAAGAACCATTGCTGACTTTCGTAAAGAGTAGGCTTCAAAGTCGTCAGCGTGTTTCTGTCCCTTGCTAAAAAGGGTTGTGACAGGAAGGGCATCCGACGTAAAAACCTCTGCCAAATCAAAACGTGCGAATCAGATGATTCGCTGTGGCGACTCCCGAGTGAAAGGGAAAAAGCCGAAAGGAAGACAGACAGACAGACTGAGGGAATGTTGGTGGGACTGAGGAGGTCTTTGAAGTATTTCTTCCACCTCCCGACGACATCCCCGGTCGAGGTAAGCAGCTCCGCATTTCAACTGTAGACAGTATTTGTAGAGAACTGCTTCCTCCTCCTGAGGTGTCGGATGGTGGTCCAGAACTTTTTTGAGGCCAACCGATAATCGCTCTATTGGCCCTCACCAAACTTCTCCCACGCTTGAGATTTTGCATCGGCGACAGCTCGGGCTGCAGCACTTTTGGCCTGCTGGTACCTGTCTGCTGCCTCGGGAGTTCCACAGGCCAATAAGACCTGATAGGCCTCCTTTTTCAGCTGGACGGCCCCTTCACCACAAGTGTGCACCACTGGATTCGGGGGTTACCGCCACGACAAGCACCGATGACCTTCCGGCCATAGCTATGGGCTGCTGCCTCAGCAACGGAGGAACGAAACATGGCCCACTTGGATTCCATGTCACCCGTCTCCTTCGGGACGTGGTTGTAGCTCTTCCGGAGGTGGAAGTTAAAGGTCTCTCTGACAGGAGACTCTGACAAATGTTACCAGGAGACCCTAAGTACATGCGTGAGCCTGCGAGGTATGGAGTAAGGCCACCCCTGCCATCGGAGCCAGCTCACCACCAGGTGCAACCTAGGGTGTCCTGGTGCCAAGTATACTTATGGGACACCCTTATGTTCTAACATGGTGTTCGTGATAGACAAACTGTGATGAGCACGGAAGTCCAACAACTAAACACTATTCAGGTTGAGACTGGAGAGGCCGTACCTCCCGATCACATCCTTCCAGGTCACACTTTCATTGCCCACATGGGCGTTGAAGTGTCCCAGGACAATGAGTGAGTCTCCTGGAGGAGCGTTGTCCAACAGACACCCTAAAGACTCCAAGAAGGATGGGTACTCTGAATTGTGATTTGGTGCATATGCACAAATAACCGTCAGGACCTATCCCCCAACCTGAAAGTGGAGAGAAGCTACCCTTTCGTCAACCAGGGAGAACCCCAACGTGTGGTCACTGAGACGGGGAACAACAAGGATGCCCACACCAGCTCGCTGCCTCTCCCCATGAGAAACTGCAGAATGGAGTAAGGTCTAGCCCCTCTCAAGAGGGGTGGTTCCAGAGCCCAAGCTATGCGTTGAGATGAATCCAACTATATCTAGTCGGTGTCGCTCCAGCTCAGGCTCCTTCCCTGCTAGAGAGGTCCCAAGAGTCAGCGTCATTAGCTGAGGATCGTTCTGACAGAACCCATGCCTTTTGTTGCCACCCAACTTACATATGTCTCCTTTTTGGGCTGGGCTTGGCCGGGCTCCATGCGCAGAAGCCTGACCACCAGACGCTCACCTTCGAGCTCCACCCCTAGACCTGGCTTCAGGGGGGTACCCCGGTGACCCGTATCTGGGCAAGGGAAACTGTGTCTTTGTTTTTTGTTACTTTGTCATAAAGATCTTTTGAACCGCACTTCGTCTGGACCTTCACCTAGGACCTGTTTACTTTGGGTGACCATACCAGTGGCGTAATGCCCCTGATAACAGCTTCTAGGATCATTAGGACACTCAAATCCCTACACCACAAGAAGGTGATGATTCAAGGAGTCGATGTTTAAAGGTATTTCAGTAAAATGCATTTTTAACATTTCTTTAATTCTGTTATTTCTTAAATGTAAAGGGCTATTCAGTAAAACTGGCTACGCACTCTGTTTTTTTTATTTCTGTAATCCGAGGCACACATAGAACCCAGAGACTCTGTACCTATGTTTAGTGAATGCTTTGTAAGTCTAAAGTAACTCACTGAACCTCTATCACACTCTAACTAGTCTATCCTGTGTGAATGACATATAGTGCTTCCGTTGAAATTATCAATTCGGGATTGCCTTACCCCAATGAATGTTAATTAAAAAACCCGAAGAATCATAAAATAAAAGAACATTACTGGCCACAAACCAGTGTGCTGTGTACCTGTGTTCTCCTCAGGCTTGATGAGCTAAGATAATGTCTGAGTGCGGTTAGGGGAATCGAAATCCAACACCTGGGATTTTCTTTGAATTGCAGTGCAATTGTTTTGTTTTCTTAGGAGGCTTAGACATGGTACGTTTTTACTCCCTCAGCATGCATGGTTTTTTGCCTTGTATAACAAACTGCAGACTAATAATCTTTACTTCCTTATAAAAACTGAACACAACTGACAAATTCTAACTTCAGCGTGTAAACATAGAGTGCTGTAGAAAAACAAAAAAAACTGAGGGGGTGTATATATATATATATATATATATATATATATATATATATATATATATATATATATACAGATCCCTCACTTTCCGTTGTTAATGGTGACTGAGACCCCCGCGACCACCAATTTCCACGAAGTAGGATCGACCCTCCCTGGCTGACGTATACGTGCATGTATGTGTGTATATAATATATTTTCCTTTTTTCTTTTTATCCTTTCGTCTTTTTCCCTTTCTCAGGGGTTGCCACAGCCAATCATCTGATTCGCACATTTGATTTGGCATGGATTTTTACGTCAGATGCCCTTCCTGTCACAACCCTTTAGAAAGGGACAGAAACACGCTGACTGCTTTGCAGCTACTCTTTACGAAAGTCAGCAATGGTTCTTTTACATGCCTCTCACCATAGGCAGTGAGAGACATGGCCTAATCAGAAGTATTACCCCCATACCTGATCGGTCGAGGCCCGGGTTAACAACGACCGCCATCAGTGCTGTCAATCAACAGGGTGCTGATGGAAATTGGACTACTGTTGGTCGAAGACGTCGAAGAAGGAGTGGTGGGAGGCGTGTCCGTAGGCAGAGAGAGAAGAGGAAAGGCATGAGTGTAGGACTGAGAGTGGGGACTTTGAATGTTGGAACTATGCAAAGAAAAGGTAGAGAGCTGGCTGACATGATGCAGAGGAGGAAGGTGGACATACTGTGTGTTCAGGAGACCAGGTGGAAAGGTAGCAAAGCTAAAAGCTTAGGAGCAGAGTTTAAGCTATTTTATCATGGTGTGGATGGGAAGAGAAATGGAGTAGGAGTCATCTTGAAGGAGGGGTTTGTCAGGAATGTTCTAAAAGTGAAAAGAGTGTCAGACAGAGTGATGAGTCTCAAGTTAGAAATTGAAGGTGTGATGCTCAATGTTGTTAGTGCTTATGCCCCACAGGCAGGATGTGAGCGAGAAGAGAAGGAGAGATTCTGGAGTGACTTAGATGAAGTGATGCAGAGTACCCCCAGAGGTGAAAGAGTGGTCATTGGTGCAGACTTCAATGGACATGTTGGTGCAGGCAACAGAGGGGACGAGGAAGTGATGGGCAGGTTTGGTATCCAGGACAGGAATGTAGAAGGACAGATGTTGATAGATTTTGCAAAAAGGATGGAAATGGCTGTGGTGAATACTTTCTTCCAGATGAGACAGGAACATAGGGTGACTTATAAAAGCGGAGGTAGGAGCACACAGGTAGACTACATCTTGTGTAGGCGATGTAATTTGAAGGAATTCAGTGACTGCAAAGTAGTAGTGGGTGAGAGTGTTGCCAAACAGCATAAGATGGTGGGATGCAGGATGATGCTGATGGTGAGGTGAAGGTGAAGAAGGCAAAGGCAGAGCAGAAGACAAAGTGGTGGAAATTGAAAAAGGAAGAGTGTCGTGTTGTCTTCAAAGAGGAGTTGAAACAGGCTTTGGGTGGCCAGGAAGTGCTTCCAAATGACTGGTCAACCACAGCAAATGTGATCAGGGACACAGGTAGGAGAGTACTTGGTGTGTCCTCTGGAAGGAAAGTGGATAAGGAGACTTGGTGGTGAAATGAGGAAGTGCAGGAGTGTGTACAAAGGAAGAGGTTAGCTAAGAAAAAGTGGGACATAGAGAGGACCGAAGAGAGTAAACAGGAGTACAGGGAGACACAGCGTAAGGTAAAAGTAGCAGTGGCTAAGGCCAAACAGAGGGCGTATGATGACTTGTATGATAGGTTGGACAGTAAAGAGGGAGAAAATGATCTATACAGGTTAGCACAGCAGAGAAATAGAGATGGGAAGGACGTGCAGCAAGTTAGATTGATAAAGGACAGAGAGGGAAATGTATTGACTGATGACAGAAGTGTGCTGGGAAGATGGAAAGAGTACTTTGAAGAACTGATGAATGAGGAAAATGAGAGAGAAAAAAGAGTAGAATAGGTGACCATTGAGGAGCAGGATGTAGCAAAGATTAGTAATGGTGAAGTGAGAAGGGCATTGAAGAGGATGAAGAATTGGTCCTGATGACACACCTGTGGAGGTATGGAAGTGTCTGGGAGAGGTAGCAGTAGATTTTCTGACAAGAACATTCAACAAGGTCCTAGAGAGTGAGCAGATGCCGGAGGAGTGGAGGAGAAGTGTGCTGGTGCCCATTTTTAAGAACAAGGGAGACGTGCAGAGTTGCGGCAACTACAGAGGGATAAAGTTGATGAGCCATACGATGAAGTTATGGGAAAGAATAGTGGAAGCTAGACTAAGGGCAGAGGTCAGCATTTGTGAACAACAGTTTGTTTTCATGCCAAGAAAGAGCACCACAGATGCAATGTTTGCTTTGAGGATGTTAATAGAGAAGTACAGAGAAGGTCAGAGGGCGCTACATTGTGCCTTTGTGGATCTGGAAAAAGCATATGACAGGGTGCCAAGAGAAGAACTGTGGTATTGCATGAGGAAGTCTGGAGTGGCAGAGAAGTATGTTAGAGTGGTGCAGGACATGTATGAGAGATGTAAGACAGTGGTGAGGTGTGCTGTCGGTGTGACAGAAGAGTTCAAGGTGGAGGTGGTTCTGCATCAAGGGTCAGCTCTGAGCCCCTTCTTGTTTGCTCTGGTGATGGACAGGCTGACAGACGAGGTGAGACAAGAATCTCCATGGACTATGATGTTTGCAGATGACATTGTGATCTGTAGTGAGAGCAGAGAACAAGTGCAGGAAAATTTAGAGAGGTGGAGGTATGCCCTGGAAAGGAGAGGAATGAAGGTTAGCCTCAGAAAATCAGAATACATGTGTGTGAATGAGAAGAACCCAGGAGGAACGGTGATGTTACAGGGAGCAGAGATAACGAAGGTGGAGGATTTTAAGTACTTAAGCTCAACAATCCAGAGCAATGGAGAGTGTGGAAAAGAATTAAAGAAGCGTGTGCAGGCAGGCTGGAATGGTTGGAGAAAAGTGTCCGGTGTGATGTGCGATAGGAGAGTGTCAGCAAGAATGAAGGGAAAAGTGTACAAGACGGTGGTGAGGCCAGCGATGTTGTATGGCTTAGAAACAGTAGCGCTGAGGAAAAGGCAGGAGGCAGAGCTGGAGATAGCGGAGATGAAATTGTTGAGGTTCTCTCTGGGATTAACGAGGATGGATAGGATCAGAAATTAGTATATCAGAGGGACAGCCCATGTAAGATGTTTTGGAGACAAAGTCAGAGAGGCTAGATTGAGATGGTTTGGACATGTACAGAGGAGGGAGAGTGAGTATATTGGCAGTGAGATGCTGAGGTTGGAACTACCAGGCAGAAGGCCTCGAGGAAGACCAAAGAAGAGATTTATGGATGTGGTGAAGGAAGACATGAAGGTCGTTGGAGTCAGAAAAGAAGATGCAGAGGACAGGGTGAGATGGAGGCGGATGATTTGCTGTGGCGACCCCTGAAGGGAGCAGCCGAAAGTAAAAGAAGAAGAAGAAGAAGATATACATGAAACATGAAAAGTGTATAGGAAAACAGTTACATCGAGGCACTATTGGTCAAGTTTGTTTTTCATTGTCCATAAACTGTGAATACAGAATTCTGTAGGGGTTTATAAATGACTATAACATTTGATACACTTGTATATTTGAAAAATTAAATCAGTGAAGTGAATCATTACCCATCAGTGTGCAAAAATCATCTTATTTACATATAATTATCAGACACTGTGAGCCTGATGTTCATCTCAACTACTCAAATGTATGTTGATTACAATCAAGTAAATGTCTAAAACTTGACACAAGACAGACCTTGCAGCCACTACCGAGAGATTGGTGAGATTTTTATTATGCTGTGTTGGGAAAATGACCTTGATCTGGGATATATAAAATGACAGTTTAAACTAACACAGTCTTCAGTTGCTAGTGAATCAGACGGATTTGAAATTTCAATTGGGTTTGAAACAATGGCTTTCAAAGATACCATCAGTCTTCTTTTCTTTTCGGCTGTTTACTTCAGGGGTCGCCACAACGAATCATCTGCCTCCATCTTATCCTATCCTCTGTATCTTCTCTTACATCAACTACCTTCGTCATCCTTCACCACATTCATAAATGTTTTCTTTGATCTTTCTCTATGCCTTCTGCCTGGCAGTTTTGACCTCAGCATCCTACTACCAATATACTGTCATTTCCTCAATGCCACTGTTTCTAAACCATACAACATCGCTGGCCTCAACACTGTCTTGTACACTTTTCCTTTCATTCTTGTCGATATCTTCCTATCACACATCACACCGGACACTTTTCTCCAACCATTCTAACCTGCCTGCACATGCTTCTTCACCTCTTTTCCACACTCTCCATTGCTCTGGATTGTTGAGCTTAAGTACTTAAAATCCTCCACCTCCTTTATCTCTGCTCCCTGTAACCTCACTATTCCTCTTGGGTCCTTGTCGTTCACACACATGTATCCTGTCTTACTGAGGCTAACCTTCATTCCTCTCCTTTCGAAGGCATACCTCCACCTCTCTAGATTTTCCTGTACTTGTTCTCTGCTCTCACTACAGATCACAATATCTATTAACATCCTCAAAGCAAACACTGCATCTGTGGTGCTCTTTCTTGTCATGAAACCAAACTGTTGTTCACAAATGCTGACCTCTGCCCTTAGTCTAGCTTCCACTATTCTGTCCCATAACTTCATCATGTGGCTCATCAACTTTATCCCTCTGTAGTTGCCGCAACTCTGCACATCTCCCTTGTTCTTAAAAATGGGCACCAACACACTTCTCCTCCATTCCCCCAGCATCCTCTCACTCTCTAAAGTTATGTTGAATGTTCTCGGCTACCTCTCCTCGACACTTCCATACCTCCACCGGTATGTCATCAGGACCAACTGCCTTTCCACTCTTCATCCTCTTCAATGCCCTCCTCACTTTACCCTTACTAATCTTTGCTACTTCCTGGTCCTCAATGGTCACCTTTTCTACTCTTTTATCTCTCTTATTTTCCTCATTCATTAGCTCTTCAAAGTACTCTTTCCATCTTCCCAGCACACTTCTGTCATCAGTCAATACATTTCCCACTCTGTCCTTAATCACTCAAACCTGCTGCATGTCCTTCCCATCTCTAGTTCTCTGCTGTCCCAACTTGTATAAATCATTTTCTCCCTCCTTACTGTCCAACCTATCATACAAGTCATCAGACGCCCTCTGTTTGGCCTTTAACACCGCTACCTTCACCTTACGCTGTGTCTCCCTGCACTCCTGTTTTCTCTCTTTGGTCCTCTCTGTGTCCCACTTCTTCTTAGCTAACCTCTTCCTTTGTACAAATTCCTGCACTTCTTCATTCCACCACCAAGTCTCCTTATCTACTTTCCTTCCAAAGGACACACCAAGTACTCTCCTACCTGTGTCCCTGATCACAATTGCTGTGGTTGTCCAGTCATCTGGAAGCACTTCCTGACCACCCAAAGCCTGTTTCAACTCCTCCTTGAAGACAACATGACACTCTTCCTTTTTCAGCTTCCACCACTTTGTCTTCTACTCTGCCTTTGCCTTCTTCACTTTCCTCACCTTCAGCGTCATCCTGACTGTGCTGTTTGACAACACTCTCACCTACTACTGCTTTGCAGTCACTGACTTCCTTCAAATTACATCGCCTGCACAAGATGTAGTCCACCTGTGTGCTCCTACCTCCGCTTTTATAAGTCACTCTATGCTCCTGTCTCTTCTGGAAGAAAGTATTCACCACAGCCATTTCCATCCTTTTTGCAAAATCTATCAACATATGTCCATCTGTCTTCCTGTCCTGGATACCATACCTGCCCATCACTTCCTTGTCCCCTCTGTTTCCTGCACCAACATGTCCATTGAAGTCTGCCCCAATGACCACACTTTCACCTCTGGGGGTACTCTGCATCACTTCATCTAACTCACTCCAGAATCTCCCCTTCTCTTTTAGCTCACATCCTGCCTGTGGGGTATCAGCACGAACAACAATGAACATCACACCTTCAATTTCTAACTTGAGACTCATCACCCTGTCTGACACCCTTTTCACTTCTAAAACATTCCTGACCAACTCCTCCTTCAAGATGACTCCTACTCCATTTCTCTTCCCATCCACACCATGATAAAACAGCTTAAACCCTGCTCCTATGCTTCTAGCCTTGCTACCTTTCCACTTGGTCTCCTGAACACACAGTATGTCCACCTTCCTCCTCTGCATCATGTCAGCCAGCTCTCTACCTTTTCCTGTCATAGTCCCAACAGTCAAAGTCCCTACTCTCAGTCCTAGACTCATGCCTTTCCTCTGCTCTCTCTGCCTACGGACACACCTCCCACCTCTCCTTTTTTGACCAACAGTAGTCCAATTTCCATCAGCACCCTGTTGGTTAACAGCACTGATGGCGGTAATTGTTAACCAGGGCCTCGACCGATCCGGTATGGAATTCTTATTTTTGACTCGCATGTTATATGTGGCATTGGTTTTACGTCGGATGTCCTTCTTGACACAACCCTCTGCATTTATCCAAGCTTGGGACCGGCGTGAGGATGAACACTGGTTTGTGCCCCCCCCCTCACGGCTGCATTCAAAGATACCATCAGTGTAACCTGTTAATTGCTGAGTGTTAGTAAAACATTTCAACATTTAACCCTGTTCTAACTCTATATAAGAGTAATCTAAGCTTTGCTTAGCAGTGATCAGGCAGATATAATGATCTTTTATGTGCATCATAATACAATACAATACAAGCCAGTAGAAGTTCAGAATGGATATTTAGTCACTCTGAGTAAAAAGAGTCTCCCTAAGCAAATATGGTTGGTCAGAAGCGTAAGCCTACTAGTGATAGTGGTCATCAGAAAAAGAGGCAAGCCATCTCGTTTGAAACGAAGATTGATATTATCAAGAAAATTGATGCTGGTGAAAAACATGTGAACGTTGCACATTTCTTCCAAATGGCTCCGTCGACCATCGAAACCATTTATAAGCAGAAAGATCGCATCATAGAGCATGTTAAATACTATTTATGGATGTATAGTACAGTATGAACGGTCATATGTTACTGGAACTTTCAGAAACAACTTACAGTTTTTTTCACCTTACGTTTGGCCGTTCGGAACGTAACTAAATCGTAAGTCGAGGAGCGTCTGTATATACATTTTATAGACAGTTGTCGCCTTTACGACCGCTTTTGGTTCCGACAGACCGGTCGTAAAGCGATCTGGTCGTATGTCAACTTTCCATCCAAGTACACTCATGCCTCGGTTTAACTGACTAATAGGGGGGAACACTGGTCCGAAGTACCTGATTGTCCGAAGTTTCCGATTCCATATATTTCAATGATTACTTTATGAAAAACTTTTACTTAAGCACACCATGTAATCTGCAAATGTAAATACTGTACCTATACTCTGTAAATGTACACCATAAGATCAGGGGTCGGCAACCTATGGCATTTCTGTGTGGAGTTTCTTGCTCTTGATGAACTTGTGTGTGTTTCCTCCAGGTATGCTGGTTTCCTCCCACAGTCCAAAAACATGCAGAGTAGTTTAATTGTTTGTTCCAAATCGCCCCTAGATGTGAGTGTTTGTGTGTGTGAATGGTTGTGTGAGTGTTGGCCCTGCGATGGCCTGGCGAACTGTCCAGGGTGTATTCTCCCTTGCCTGGAGTCGGTTGAGATGGATGCCAGCCTCCACATGACCATAATTAGGATTAAGCGGTTCAGAAAATGAATGAATGAAGGAAAAGACAATCATCACAAGATCAGAGGTAGACTCTAGCGTTAAGCACGTGTCTGTTGAATCACAGGGCCACCCCTGGTTTATAGAAAGGCGATGGCATTTCCCCTCAAGATTGTAACTCTTCATGTGTAATTGTTTTTTTACTTAACTGCATAATCCTACTGGAGTTACAGGGCGGCTGAAGCCCATTTTACCCGACTCTGATCGAATGCAGGGTGCAAGCCGCTCCCATGACAACACACACACACACACACACACACACACACACACACACACACACACACACACACACCTATTTACACGCTCTCACAGTCTGACCTTCATAATTTGAAACAGCCAATTAACATAATGTATGTCTACCTTTGGACTGTGTGAGGAAACTTGTGTACCTGGAGGAAGGCAGGGTACATCCTGAACAGCTTATCAGACCATCACGAGGCAATACATAAACAGTCAGTCACAGTCACTCTTATGGGCAATGTGGAATAGCCGAATTTGCCTATCTTGAATTATGGGAGGAAACCAGAGTACCCAGTGGATCCCATGCAAGCACAGGGAGAACATGCAAACTGCACACAGAAGCGCCTGTGCCAAATCCAGGACCTTCTTGTTCTGAGGCCAAAATGCTAACCACTACACCATCGTACTACCCATAAAAAAATAAAATTAAACGGTATGGTCCGCATGGACACGCAGTTTCCCTTGAATTGGTTATCCGTAGCAGCTCTCCTGGACGTTTGTATTACAGCTTATTAGCTTACCTAATGTACCATTTTATCAGTAAAACATTTGATTGAGTTTAGTGAGTAGCTTCTCACAGTACCCCCTGCATGCATTCACTGTTGTCAGGACCAGCGGGGTTTTTTTTAGGATGGTGGTTTTTTAGCCTAAGCCTCAATGCACATCATTACACATGCTAAAAATAGGTCTCTGACATGCAGGGTATTATTGAGCTGTTTAAAGAAACTGAAATATAATCAAGTTTTTTTGATGATCAGTGCTTCCTGGAATCTGAAATATATTCATGTAATATTGTCACATGTAAAAAAAGTTCATCCCATGAAAATGGTTTTTGTGTGTGTGTGTGTGTGTGTGTGTGTGTGTGTGTGCGCGTGTGTGTGTGTGTGTGTGTGTGTATTATTATTATTATTATTATTATAATTATTATCATTATTATTATTATTATTGGATGTCCTAGTCAGAGCCCAGATTACTACTCCTTTGACATGTGGGGATTTGAACTGGGTAGTACAATTAAGACAACTGTGAAATATCTTCAAGACCTTTCAGCAAGCTAATATTAAAGATTGGTGGACAGTTATGCAAAAAACAAAAAAAAAAACCCACCCCCCAAATTATTTCTTATTTGTTTAAGGGACAATACCAGCATCTAAGGCCAGGGGTGTACTTACTTTCTCAACAGGAGAATATTCCATCGACTGGCATTTTTTTAAAATAAATTATTTTTAAAAATCCATTTTTTCTCCTGCTTTTGTTTACCATTATCTGTAGTCATGGTATTAAAAAGGATGGAATTTTTTTTTTTGATATACTGTTTTAATCCCACAAGGGAAAATTTGCCTCTTCATTTAACCCATCCAAAGTGAGCACACACACACACACACACACACACACACTCTCTCTCTCTCTCTCTCTCTCACACGTAAACAGTGAGCACATACACAGCCTGAGCCACACATTGCAGTGCCCGATGAGTTGGGGGATTAGCGTTCTTGCTCAAGGGCACTTCATGTGCACTTCATATTCACTCCATGAAGGTGGAGGAATAGAAGGAGCTGCTCACATCTCCACTGCCACACCTTTTTTCTGCTGGTTTGGGAATGTAACTAGCAACCTTTCTGTCCCAAAGACCTGCTTACCTAACCATTAGGTCATGGCTGCCCCCAATATTTACTTGTACAAAAATGTAGAAAAAAAATGTGTGTGGGATGCACACATTTCTTCACACAGCCTTATAACAAGATTATCTTATGCATTGTTTTTGTAGGCAGTGGTGGCTCGATGGTTAAAGTTAAGGTTATTGATCTAAAGGTTAGGAGTTCAAACCCCAGTGACACCATGCTGCTACTGTTCCGCCCTAGAGCAAGGTTATTAACCTTCAATTACCGAGTTGTATAAGCATACGTCATTCTGGATGAGGCCATCAACACACAAAATGTATTGTTACCCTGATGCAACATTTATAAAAACAGTAGATAAAAATATATGGGTCGGATCACAAAACTGGTAGTGAAATGCCTGACACTGAAATTTCACATTTTCTGCAGATTTAGAAAAAATAGTATTTCCCATTAGTACAGTATGCATAAAAGCCTGGTGGATGTAGGATTATATTCCTTGGAGAAGCAGCATCATCAAATTATCAGTAGAACGACTCAAAGCCAGTATGTAACATGGACAGACCGAGTAGTTTTCTATCCTCTAATAATCGATTAAAGTAATAATCATGTAATTACTTACACTTCTCCAATTGATAGTGTGTGACCTATTCAACTTTTCTTTATTATGTAAAGGTAAATAAACGCCAATGCATCAGTGGTCGGTGGGAGCACAAGACACACCATGTAACAGACAGGAAAAGTTATGTATATCATCGATCCGGATTTAAGTCTGGTGCTTATTTACCAATTTTGCCACACACATGCAAATTTCATGGTTCATTGTGTGTGCACCTGTGCTCCGATTCATGTGGTTATTGGACCTGAGGCGACCTTAGCAGAGGCTCAGTGGGACATGAAAATAATGAGGTCTTTCTCTTGTCACAAAATTGAACATGGAAAGGGTGTAAACTAGGAATGGACATACTTTATTTCAAAAACTGTGTTCACCATATGTACATATTTTGATATGATATTATTCAATTATGGGAAATTGGGTAGTCAGAAAATATACCAGTTTTGTGCTCAGACCCATATATAAATAAAATATAAGTAAAATGTAAAGTCTACACATATGAATTAACCGTAGAACATAGTGGAATGTTGCGGTTATAACTTGCTGTACTAATGTACTGGGAAAAGTTCTCCCACGAAACTTTAAATATGTGAAAGAAATGTCTGGTTTCGAGTTGTTGCTTAAAATAGCCATTGCTGTTTCCTTGAGCTAATCTACAGTACATACTCTGCATGAGTATGCAAGCTGCTATAAGTGTATTCAAGCGTGTGTTTGGCTGATGAACTTGATTTTTTTTTTTTTTTTTTTTTTTTTGCTGAAGGCAGTGTAGATATAGTTAAATGACTACTGAGTTCACTGAGATTCGCTGTATTTATTTTTACATTTTTAAAGGCGTTAAAGACATATGAGCTCTGAGTGGACACACAAGCAGGTGCATAGTAATGGCATCTCGACCTGTCTTTAAAAGTTTAAGTGTATTATATTCATTCATTCATTCATTTTCTGCAACCGTTTAATATTAATTATGGTCACGGGGAGGTTGGCGCCCATCCCAGCCGACTCCGGGTGAGGGCAGAGTACACTCTGGACAGCTCGCCAGGCCATCGCAGGGTAGAAACACGCTGACGGCTATGCAGCTACTCTTGTCAGTCAAAAGTCAGCAATGGTTCTTTTACATGAACCTCTCACCATTGACAGTGAGCTGCTCTGGGGGGACAGTGACAACCTGTTGAAAGTGGGGCTTGAACCCCCAACCCCCAACCTTAGAAACAGTGAGCCAGCACCTTGACCACCAGGCCACCACTGCCTGGACTTATATATTTATTTACATATTTTTTCTTTTGCTGAGGTCACATGAGCTCTGCACACTTAGATCAATGCATTATATGTATAACTGTGTCTGTTCCTTAAATCTTTATTATATGCTACGTGGAAACAAAAGTAAACCACTCTCTGTAAAGGTGTGTTTTTTTGAGTTGTTCAAAGTTTTAGTGTACACTATGTGGAAACACAAGAAAAAATAACTTTGTCTCTTTGTTTAAAATGGTCTATTTTTCCTTTTTAAAAACGTAATTATGATGAAACCACCTGCTCCAAGTAACCGTCATATCCTCAGAGTGTCCGTTATCTTGTTTTAAACATTATTCACTCAGAATAATGTTTTTTTTATCCCTTGATAGGGGGCCAGTGGTGTAGTGGTTAGGGTGCTGCGCTCATGATCAGGAGGTTGTGAGTTCAAATCCCACTGAGACCCTCACTGTGCTAAGACCCCTGGGCAAGGTCTCAACCACAAGTGTGCCTCTGTTCACCCAAGCAGTATAAATGGGTACTAGTAAAAATATACTGGGAAGGTAACCTGCGATGGACTAGCATCCCATCCAGGGGTAGTTGAACTCCTGGTCGCTTCACGCTATGGAAACCGGGGATAAGCACCAGCCTGATGAGCCATGAGGATCGGGTGTAAAAACCTCAACAGACTTTACCTACCATCCCTTGATAGAGGACCAATCAGATCCCTCCATTCCTGTGTCGTAATATATGCTAATACAGTATGTGTTTAGCTTGATAACAGATATGCCAGGACGTACAAGGGTTAATGAGATGATGTAACATTTAGAAATTTACTTATTCTGTATCTTGTAAGAAGACTCTGTGAGACCTGCTATTGGTCTCTGATGTCTCTTTGTGCGATAATGATATAATGCAGACATGTTCGCACACAGTTTGTTAGTAGATTAATTTATACCATACCCTGCTGAGATTTTTTTATTTTGATTTTGATATACTGTATTAATCCCACAAGGGAAATTATTGCCTCTGCATGTAACTCATCCATAAGGAGCACACACACACACACACACACACACACACACACACACACACACACACGTAAACAGTGAGCACATACACACTTGGAGCAGGGTGCTGCCATACGCATTGGGAGCACCCAGGGAGCAGTTGGGAGTTAGGTACCTTGCTCAAGGGCACTTCAGCCATTCATGTGACAGAAGGGAAGGTGCAGCTCACTCTCCCACCGCCACACGTTTTTCCTGCTTTAGCCTTTCAGTCCCAAAGCTGCTTCTCTTACTATGATGCTACAGCTGCCCTAAATATGATTAAATATTTATTAATGATTTTTTTCTTGTATGCTCGGGTGATAAGACACAGACGTCATCATGACCAGCAATTAATCTACTGCAGGTTTAATATTGCTCTCAATTTTGGGGTAGTATTTTTGGCGACCCAGTCATTTGTAGCACTGAATAAATTATTAAATAAATGACCTTGCTGTTATTATTTTAGTTTGTATAAATAGCCATTTGTCACTAGTTATATACAGTTAATGCATATATAACTGACAGTTGATCACAGCGCATGAAGGAGACTGCCAGCTTGACAGAGGGCAAGGTTTATTTGCATAAAAACCCCACTAATCTCTGATTCACAGCCTGTTTTTTCTCCTGTACTGTCAGGACTGGCAGTGCCCTCGCCGTGCCTTTCTTGGATGCAAGGTCTGCTTTTTTTTGTCACCATTCTGCCAGTCCTCTTCCTTTAATTTTGTTTTGGAAACACACTTAACACTGCAATTATAAACAAAGTGTTTCCACACGGCACGCTCTGCCCGTTAAATGCATTTCTCCTGGTTCTCTGCGAACACAAGCAGCAGCATATCAACGGAAGCTTCTGATTTAATGAGCCTATAACAATGAAAAAAAACATGAAGCCTGCTTAGGCTGTCATGCTTTGATCTAATTTTTTATTAGGGTGTAAGTTAGTCGATTTCTCTTCTTACTTTTCTACTTACACACACACACTCACACACACACACACACACACAGAGATGATGATGATGTTGATTCATCTTGTGGGACAGAGACTTCTTTCTGTTCTACAGCCTTGAAGACCCGTGCTTTCTGGCAGCATGCAATCATCCATAAAAAAAGAAGTAGGGCAGCATCACACCTCCACTCCTCTGCTCTCAAAGCTTAAACACTGACTTGGTATGATTTGAGAAATCTGTCATGATATATTGTGGTGTCATTTGTATCATTTGGCAGACGATGCTAATTTAACAAACAAATTTTCCATGATATTTAAAAAAATAAATAAATATTAGTTATAATTATACCTAAAGGTAGCATTCTCGATAGATGAATATCTATTAGAAGGTGTCAGAGGCTGGTGTTATATCTACTGCAGCTTAATTAAAGCTAGCCCTGCAGGACATAAATAACTAAATCTCCCCTGTGTGTCCTAACTACACTCTGGAGTGAAAGAAGGAAAGTTTAAGGCTATCTTTTCTTTTCACAGCCTTTGGGGCAGTGGCGGCCTGGTGGTATAGGACACTGGATCGCTGATACTAAGGTTGGGGGTTCAAGTCCCACTCTCCACAAGGTTGTCACTGCCCCCCCAGTGCAGCTAACTGGGTTATCAAAGGCCGGCCATGTCTCTCACTGTCTATGGTGAGAGGTTCATGTAAAAGAACCATTGCTGACTTTCGTAAAGAGTAGGCTGCATAGCCATCAGTGTGTTTCTGTCCCTTGCTAAAGGGTTGCGTAAGGAAGGGAATCCGACATAAAAACCTATGCCAAATCAAACGTGCCAATCATTCGC
>CM045729.1:23348579-23411079 GCA_024760905.1 Plotosus lineatus | reverse complement strand
CCAATACGACATTTCAAAAGACTTTTTTTAAAGACATGAGTTACTGCAGGCCATTTTAAAACACAAAGATTTATTAAAATTTATATTCCAATTGTGTTGTCAACTTCCAAGCCATATCCACAAAGGGATATTCTGAGTTCTTCAAAGTGCGTCTATGTGTAGCCCCCAGTTCGAACGGCAGTCCTTGCAAATCTGATTTGCAAAACCAGGGCATTACTCAAAGACAGCAAGTGGGAGGGTATCAAATGTAATTCAGCTCCCTTACACAACATCAATGCACACTCATTTCAATTCTGCTTTCAGGATTACAGTGAGAGTGTTATCTAACTAGTGCACATTGTATGCTGCTTTGTTGGCTTTTAAGCACATGTTTAAAGCCTTTTGGGTCAGACTTACTGAAACCTGACAGCGATTTTTGCCCATACATGACAAGCTGTTATCAATTATTTAAAGAAGGTGTGGCACCAGACTGCTGCCATATGTCCTTAAAAGCATGATTAGCCACTCATGCTCACTTTTAATTTAAACTTTTTCCAATATGTGCTATCTTAGTGAATTTGTGCTCATGCTAGCTTAAAAATACTTGACATGAATAGAACTATTAGCACCAAATGAGTCTTAATGTACCAAATTGGCAGAAAATCCTAAAAGTCTTTCTTGTAATTTTATTAAAGTGGAGAAGTTATGCTTTTTCCACTTTTTTTTTACCCATACATGTTGTTATACTGCTGAATAGAGATGCAGGTATCAATTAATGTAGTTGGTGCATATTAAATTTTGGTTCTGGGCTGTTGAACTGGATGTAAATCAGTTATTTTTTTCTTGTACTTCTTTTTTCTTTCTTTAATTTCGATTACAGACGCTCCCCAACTTACGTTTTTGATTGGTTCCGGACGGCCGAACGTAAGTTGAAAAAAAAAACGTAAGTTGTTACTGTATGTTCCAGTGATGTATGACGTTCATACTGTACTATACATCCATAAATACCAGTACCGTATCTCATAAAACACCCCAAAATCAATTATTATAAACATAACATTGTAAAATAATATCAAATTATCAATATCAACATAAATTAAATTCAAGCAAAATAATTTCAAATAGACAAATTTTAATAAAATTCACTAATCAAATATCAAATACAGTATCAAATATAACCTTTAACATTCTCTATGATGCGATCTTTCTGCTTGTAAATGGTCGACAGATGGTCATTTTAAAAGCTGAGCCGAGTCAATTCATATGAAGTTGAGCCCAGTCACTTTATATGAAGCTGACCCAAGTCACTGTACATTGCGCTTAAAACAGCCAATCAACGCTTACAATATGTGAGGTGCTCCACCGAAAGTAGTTCACTTGCTTGTGCTTGAGACAAAGCGCGGGTTATACGGACTTCCGGTCTTTCAAGTGAGCAAGGGCGACGTTGAATACTTGTTTAGTACTCAGCCTGCACTAATGTGAATCACCAGCAGAGCGGAGAGTTCTCTTTTTTTTCTGGATTCAGGTTTTCATTCATTTTACAACTCTTTTTGCTTAACTGAGTATGCATGGTAGATTACGCCGTTCTGAGCAGATATTTAATTCAGTCTTGGGAAACCGTAAATTCCGGCATATGCCAGAAAACTTGCACCCATGCGAGTAGGCTTACACTTCTGACCAACTATATTTGCTTAGGGCAGTGCTTCTCAAATAGTGGGGCGCGCCCCCCTGGGGGGGCGCGATGGGATGCTGAGGGGGGCGCGTGTGACCCAGGAGAACATGCTTTTTTTCCGCCGTACTACAAGAAAGTGTAATTGCACATCCACTCCAGTAGTTGGCAGTGGCGCCCTCATTGCCCATTGTGCGCAGCAAGTACAGGTCCCAGCTAAACATTGAGCAGGAGCTGAGAGTTGCAGTGTCATGCTTCAAACCTCGCTTTGAGAAGCTGTGCGCTGCAAAACGTGCTCATTGTAGCCATTAATCTTGGCTTCCTCATTTTGAGAAAAAAAAATCAGCACAAATTGTTCTATTTGTTCTTGTTTTGTAGGTTAAAGTGTTTATATATTGTGCTCCTGAATTAATGTTTCTGAAGTCAATTTGAATTAATTATTTATTGATTTTATTTTCAGCAGCAAATGGTGTGGTAAGTTTGTCAAAAATGTAACAAGGATATTATTATTTTTAAATTTAAGGCAAATTGATGCACTTTCTTTTACAGACTAATAAAAAATGTTAAAAAAGTTATTCTTGTAAGTTGAACTATATCTCTTTCTTTTTGTTTTATTTATGTTAACAAGGATACGATATTACGATATAATGAAGAGATATACCTGTAACTATATTATAGAAAAAAGTTATAATTTATAGTTGCGGTGGAAAGTGGGTGGTGGGGGGGCGCGAATTGTTTTCTTCTTGCGAGGGGGGGCGTAACAGAAAATAATTGAGAAGCACTGGCTTAGGGTAACAAAAGTCCGCAAAACAGTGTAAACACAAAGATCACAGAGACGACGTCTTAACACAAGGGTAACACACAGTGAACTGGGAAGCAGCAGGGCACGTTCAGTCTGTCGATTGTAAACAATGGATGCAGCTTTCCATCATTGCGTCATTACGTCAGCGTACTATGTAGGTACGTCTTGTACTCAAAATTTGATGGGTTTTTTTGGAAAAAAAAAAGCGTAAAATAAAAAAAAAAATGTAAAACCGATGAACGTAAGTTGGGGAGCATCTGTAGTTATGTTTATATATACAGGTATACCTCGACTTAAGTTGTTTCGAGTTAAGTTAATTTTGATTATACGACAGGCTTCAAAAAATATATGGAAAAAAAATAATAATAAAAATAAAATAAAATTTGCATCATTATAATCATATCCCACTATATATATATATATATATATATATATATATATATATATATATATATATATATATATATATATATATATATATATATATATATATATATGACTTGTATGCTCGGTTGGAAAGTAAAGAGGGAGAAAATGATTTATACAGGTTGGCACAGCAGAGAAATAGAGATGGGAAGGATGTACAGTAAGTTAGATTGATAAAGGACAGAGAGGGAAATGTATTGATTGATGACAGAAGTGTGCTGGGAAGATGGAAAGAGTACTTTGAAGAGCTGATGAATGAGGAAAATGAGAGAAAAAAAGAGTAGAAGAGGTGACTGTTGAGGACCAGGAAGTAGCAAAGATTAGTAAGGGTGAAGTGAGGAGGGCATTGAAGAGGATGAAGAATGGAAAGGCAGTTAGTCCTGATGACATACCGGTGGAGGTATGGAAGTGTCTAGGAGAGGTAGCAGTATATTTTCTGACAAGAACATTTAACAAGGTCTTAGAGAGTGAGAGGATGCCAGAAGAATGGAGGAGAAGTGTGCTGGTGCCCATTTTTAAGAACAATGGAGACGTGCAGAGTTGTGGCAACTACAGAGGGATAAAGTTGATGAGCCATACGATGAAGTTATGGGAAAGAATACTGGAAGCTAGACTAAGGGCAGAGGTCAGCATTTGTGAACAACAGTTTGGTTTCATGCCAAGAAAGAGCACCACAGATGCAGTGTTTGCCTTGAGGATGTTAATGGAGAAGTACAGAGAAGGTCAGAGGGAGCTGCATTGTGCCTTTGTGGATCTGGAGAAAGCATATGACAGGGTGCCGAGAGAAGAACTGTGGTATTGCATGAGGAAGTCTGGAGTTGCAGAGAAGTATGTTAGAGTGGTGTGGGACATGTATGAGAGATGTAAGACAGTGGTGAGGTGTGCTGTCGGTGTGACAGAAGAGTTCAAGGTGGAGGTGGGACTGCATCAAGGGTCAGCTCTCAGCCCCTTCTTGTTTGCTATGGTGATGGACAGGCTGACAGACGAGGTTAGACAAGATTCCCCATGGACTATGATGTTTGCAGATGACATTGTGATCTGTAGTGAGAGCAGAGAACAAGTGCAGGAAAATCTAGAGAGGTGGAGGTATGCCCTGGAAAGGAGGGGAATGAAGATTAGCCTCAGTAAGACAGAATACATGTGCATGAATGACAAGGACCCAAGAGGAACGGTGAGATTACAGGGAGCAGAGATAAGAAAGGTGGAGGATTTTAAGTACTTAGGCTCAAAAATCCAGAGCAATGGAGAGTGTGGAAAAGAATTAAAGAAGCGTGTGCAGGCAGGTTGGAATGGTTGGAGAAAAGTGTCCGGTGTGATGTGTGATAGGAGGGTATCAGCAAGAATGAAAGGAAAAGTGTACAAGATGGTATTGAGGCCAACGATGTTGTATGGTTTAGAAACAGTGGCCCTGGGGAAAAGACAGGAGGCAGAGCTGGAGATAGCAGAGATGAAAATGTTGAGGTTCCCTTTGGGAGTAACGAGGATGGATAGGATTAGGAATAGGAATGAGCACATCAGAGGGACAGCACATGTAAGACGTTTTGGAGACAAAGTCAGAGAGGCTAGATTGAGATGGTTTGGACATGTACAGAGGAGGGATAGTGAGTATATTGGTAATAGGATGCTGAGGCTGGAACTACCAGGCAGAAGGCCTAGAGGAAGACCAAAGAGACGATTCATGGATGTGGTAAAAGAGGACATGAAGGTCGTTGGTGTAAGAGAAGAAGATGCAAAGGATAGGGTGAGATGGAGGCAGATGATTCGCTGTGGCGACCCCTGAAGGGAAAAGCCGAAAGGAAAAGAAGAAGAAGACCGGTATGTATACAAAAAAACCTGAGGGTATATATATATATATATCTTCTTCTTTTACTTTCGGCTGCTCCCTTCAGGGGTCGCCACAGCAAATCATCCGCCTCCACCTCACCCTGTCCTCCGCATCTTCTTTTCTGACTCCAACGACCTTCATGTCTTCCTTCACCACGTCCATAAATCTCTTCTTCGGTCTTCCTCGAGGCCTTCTGCCTGGTAGTTCCAACCTCAGCATCCTACTGCCAATATACTCACTATCCCTCCTCTGTACATGTCCAAACCATCTCAATCTCGCCTCTCTGACTTTGTCTCCAAAACATCTTACGTGGGCTGTCCCTCTGATATACTCATTTCTGATCCTATCCATCCTCGTTACTCCCAGGGAGAACCTCAACATTTTCATCTCCGCTACCTCCAGCTCTGCCTCCTGCCTTTTCCTCAGCGCCACTGTTTCTAAGCCATACAACATCGCTGGCCTCACCACCATCTTGTACACTTTTCCTTCATTCTTGCTGAAACTCTCCTATCGCACATCACACCGGATACTTTTCTCCAACCATTCCAGCCTGCCTGCACACGCTTCTTCACCTCTTTTCCACACTCTCCATTGCTCTGGATTGTTGAGCCTAAGTACTTAAAATCCTCCACCTTCATATCTCTGCTCCTGTAACATCACCGTTCCTCCTGGGTCCTTCTCATTCACACACATGTATTCTGATTTTCTGAGGCTAACCTTCATTCCTCTCCTTTCCAGGGCATACCTCCACCTCTCTAGATTTTCCTGCACTTGTTCTCTGCTCTCACTACAGATCACGATGTCATCTGCAAACATCATAGTCCATGGAGATTCTTGTCTCACCTCGTCTGTCAGCCTGTCCATTACCATAGCAAACAAGAAGGGGCTCAGAGCTGACCCTTGATGCAGTCCCACCTCAACCTTGAATTCGTCGGTCACACCGACAGCACACCTCACCACTGTCTTACATCTCTCATACATGTCCTGCACCACTCTAACATACTTCTCTGCCACTCCAGACTTCCTCATGCAATACCACAGTTCTTCTCTTGGCACCCTGTCATATGCTTTTTCCAGATCTACAAAGGCACAATGTAGCTCCTCTGACCTTCTCTGTACTTCTCTATTAACATCCTCAAGGCAAACATTGCATCTGTGGTGCTCTTTCTTGGCATGAAACCAAACTGTTGTTCACAAATGCTGACCTCTGCCCTTAGTCTAGCTTCCACTATTCTTTCCCATAACTTCATCGTATGGCTCATCAACTTTATCCCTCTGTAGTTGCTGCAACTCTGCACGTCTCCCTTGTTCTTAAAAATGGGCACCAGCACACTTCTCCTCCACTCCTCCGGCATCTGCTCACTCTCTAGTACCGTGTTGAATGTTCTTGTCAGAAAATCTACTGCTACCTCTCCTAGACACTTCCATACCTCCACAGGTATATCATCAGGACCAACTGCCTTTCCATTCTTCATCCTCTTCAATGCCCTTCTCACTTCACCCTTACTGATCTTTGCTACATCCTGCTCCTCAATGGTTACCTCTTCTACTCTTTTTTCTCTCATTTTCCTCATTCATCAGCTCTTCAAAGTACTCTTTCCATCTTCCCAGCACACTTCTGTCATTAGTCAATAGAGTTCCCTCTCTGTCCTTTATCAATCTAACTTGCTGCACGTCCTTCCCATCTCTATTTCTCTGCTGTGCCAACCTGTATAGATCATTTTCTCCCTCTTTACTATCCAACCTAACATATCATCATATGCCCTCTGTTTGGCCTTAGCCACTGCTACTTTCGCCTTATGCTGTGTCTCCCTGTACTCCTGTTTACTCTCTTCGGTCCTCTCAATGTCCCACTTCTTCTTGGCTAACCTCTTCCTTTGTACACACTCCTGCACTTCCTCATTCCACCACCAAGTCTCCTTATCTACTTTCCTTCCAGAGGACACACCAAGTACTCTCCTACCTGTGTCCCTGATCACATTTGCTGTGGTTGTCCAGTCATTTGGAAGCCCTTCCTGGCCACCCAAAGCCTGTTTCAACTCCTCTTTGAAGACAACACAACACTCTTCCTTTTTCAGCTTCCACCACCTTGTCTTCTGCTCTGCCTTTGCCTTTTTCACCTTTCTCACCATCAGAGTCATCCTGCACACCACCATCCTATGCTGTTTGGCAACACTCTCACCCACGATGACTTTGCAGTCACTGACTTCCTTCAAATTACATCGCCTACACAAGATGTAGTCTACCTGTGTGCGCCTACCTCCGCTTTCATAAGTCACCCTATGCTCCTGTTTCTTCTCAAAGAAAGTATTCACCACAGCCATTTCCATCCTTTTTGCAAAATCTATCAACATCTGTCCTTCATGCGTTCCTGTCCTGGATACCAAACCTGCCCATCACTTCCTCGTCCCTCTGTTGCCTGCCCCAACATGTCCATTGAAGTCTGCACCTATGACCACTCTTTCACCTCTGGGGGTACTCTGCATCACTTCATCTAAGTCACTCCAGAATCTCTCCTTCTCTTCTAGCTCACATCCTGCCTGTGGGGCATAAGCACTAACAACATTGAGCATTACACCTTCAATTTCTAACTTGAGATTCATCACTCTGTCTGACACTCTTTTCACTTTTAGAACATTCCTGACAAACTCCTCCTTCAAGATGACTCGACTCCATTTCTCTTCCCATCCACACCGTGATAAAATAGCTTAAACCCTGCTCCTAAGCTTTTAGCTTTGCTACCTTTCCACCTGGTCTCCTGAACACACAGTATGTCCACCTTCCTCCTCTGCATCATGTCAACCAGCTCTCTACCTTTTCTGTGCATAGTTCCAACATTCAAAGTCCCCACTCTCAGTCCTAGACTCATGCCTTTCCTCTTCTCTCTCTCTCTGCCTACGGACACGCCTCCCACCTCTCCTTCTTCGACGTCTTCGACCAACAGTAGTCCAATTTCCATCAGCACCCTGTTGATTGACAGCACTGATGGCGGTCGTTGTTAACCCGGGCCTCGACCGATCCGGTATGGAGGTAATACTTTTGATTTGCATTTTAAGTAATTGGCATTGGTTTTACGTCGGATGCCCTTCCTGACACAACCCTCTGCATTTCTCCGGGCTTGGGACTGCATGAGGGGAGAGACACTGGTTAGCGCCCCCCCACCTCATGGCTGTGTTTATATATATATATATATATATATATATATATATATATATATATATATATATATATATATATATATACAGATCCCTCACTTTCCGTTGTTAATGGGGACTGAGACCCCCGCGACCACCAATTTCCACGAATTAGGATCGACCCTCCCTGGCTGATGTATACGTGCATGTATGTGTGTATATAATATATTTTCCTTTTTTCTTTTTATCCTTTCGTCTTTATCCCTTTCTCAGGGGTCACCACAACCAATCATCTGATTCGCACATTTGATTTGGCATGGGTTTTTACGTCGGATGCCCTTCCTGTCACAACCCTTTAGCAAGGGACAGAAACACGCTGACGGCTTTGCAGCTACTCTTTACGAAGGTCAGCAATGGTTCTTTTACATAAACCTCCCACCATAGACAGTTAGAGACATGGCCCGCCTTTGATAACCCAGTTAGCTGCACTGGGAGGGACAGTGACAACCTTGTGGAGAGTGGTACCCGAACCCCCAACCTTAAGATCACGATCCAGCGCCCTATACCACCAGACCACCATTCCCCCGTATTTATATACAGTATATAAATTTGGACAAGGACATTTCCTCATAATTAACTCAGCATAGGATTGAAATTTATTGCTGTAGATAGACCGGGCAGTGGTGGCCTGGTGGTAAGGTGCTGGATCACTGATCCTAAGATTGGGGGTTCAAGCTCCCACCCAGTGCAGCTAACTGGGTTATCAAAGGCTGGCTATGTCCCTCACTGTCTATGGTGAGGCTGTAAAAGAACCACTGCTGACTTTCGACAAGAGTAGTTGTATAGTCATCAGCATGTTTTTGCCCTGCGATGGCCTGGCGATCTGGCTAGGGCGTTCTCTGCCCTTGTCCGGGGTCGGCTGGGATGGATGCCAGCCTCCCTGTGACCCTCATTAGGATTAAGCCATTACAGAAAATGAATGAGATGTAGATAGATAGTTGCACAAATACCACAAAGTGCGGTAGTAAAGTGACCTGTGGAATTTACAATAGTGAAAAATACAAATATATCGTATAAGAATAATTATAGAACAAATTTTGTTCTGAAGTTATGAAGGAGTGCACAAAAGACATGGTGTCCATTATAGAAATACAGTATGTGTCTGTTGTGAGCAAAAGTTTTTACTGAGAGTTTGGCAGTCTGATGGCATATAAAAAAGCTCTTCCAGAAGCTGAAGGTCCTACACTGAATGCTACAGAATGGGAAAACCATCAAAAATGAAGTTGATGGGTAAGGTTTCTTGTTTTGGCCACATGCAGATCCGGGAAACCATTTGAAAAATAAGTTAATGGGTTAGCATTTTTTTTTGTGATGGGCACACATGGACATGGGACAACCATCAAAAACGAAGCTGATGGGTTAGAATTTCTTGTGGTAGGCACACACGGACATGCGATAAGTGTCAAAAATGAAGTCGATGGGGTTAGGTATTTTTGTGGTGAGTACATGCAGGCATGAGATAACCATCAAAAATGAAGTTGTTGGGTTAGGGTTTCCTGTGCTGGCACATGTGGGCACAGGACAATCGTTCAAGCCATATTTATTGTGTATAGTGCGCCTCTTGAGAACTCCACTATAAAAACATATCACTCCATGCATGCAGGGTTTATGAGTTAGAAGCTGTTGTTTTATGTGGTCATGTTGATAATCATCATCAATTTGTTTGTGATAATAATTGCATATTGAATAAATACAATATTTAAAACTTAAAGTTCTGAAAATATGTACATTCCAGAGGTTATAAAGTGGTAGTTAGAGTCCTGGGTTTCTACGAGCACGTGGACGAAAGTCCAAATCTATGCAACAGTCTTCTGGTTTCTCAAAGCATTGATGGCTCCACCAATATCTGGAAGTGAACGAAGGTTAATGACGCTGCACTTCATTAAATGAATTCAATTTAATTATGAATAATCAGTCCCCAAGCAAATGTACAAAGAACCACAAAATTATAAAACCAGAAAGAACCACACAACTACAACTATATTCCCATTGTGTTTGGGTGATATGGCATTTATTATGTTTTAAAGATTTTTAGAACAGGACAAAAGGTTCTATAGAGCAACAAAAGTTTTATTCGGTTTTATATAAATTATGTATTTCATTGTATCTAAAATGACATTAACATCATTCATTTATCAGCTTACTTTTATCTCTATTCATTCATACTAAAATGGGCTCTCATGATCAGCAGAGGAAATTAGTTCCAGTCTCATGGGCAACCTAATGTATTTTGTACTTCATTTACAGTAACTATTTTGTCCATTAACATATATCAGATTGTGTGTCTGTGGGCCAGTTTTTATCTTCTCTGTGAAAGAAAAACTTTTCAGGTTCCTTTCAGGGCAAGAAAAAAAAAGCAAAGACATTAGTTAGCATCTCTGCCTGAAACCAAGGAGGTCCTGGGCTCAAGTCTGAGGCTCGGACATTTCTATGTGAAGTGTTCACATTTTCGCTCATTTGCTGAACGGATGAATTCTTCTGGGGCCATGGGGGTGTATATCTTAGCTGGCACTGAGTGAAGATGAGGTATATCTTAAGCAGCTTGCCAGAGCATCACAGGGTGACACACCCATAACAATTCACACTCACATCCACACCTTGGGGAAATTTGGAACTGGCAGGTAGCCTAATGTGCATGTCGTGGACTGTTGGAGGAAAGTGGAGTACCTGGAGGAAACGGACGCAAGCATGGTGAAAACATGCAAATCCCACTTCGAAACACCCTTGAGAAGCACAAGACTCAAACCCAGGACCTCCTTGCTGTGAGGCTATGAGCTACTACTACAACACCACCGTGCAATCCTGCATTCTGGAACTCTGTGTGCAAAGTCTCCACCGTTTCCTCATCAAATTATATTGAATAAATGCTCCAATATTTCAGTATAAACACATTTAATATTTTTCATGGTGGACATTCCTTTAAAATCAAAGTGACATTGATGCAGAGCATGTAAAGGCATAATGGCGGTTTGAGCCAATCCTTTCTCTCTGGGCCAGATCTACTCAATATTCTATTATGTTTTATTTAGAGCAGATTTGTTGGCACATGGAAGCAAAGGAGGCTGATGTTTTTTGTACTTTTTAAGCAGGGTATGACACATGCAGTGTGTTTCACATATTGTCTTATTTAAATGAAGTCCCAAGCAATGAGGCAGCTGATGAGCCAGCTGATGGCCTGACTGCATGCAGTGAGTCAGTGAATTTCTGCTTTTGCTAATGATTTGTGGTGCACTGTCTCCGTGCATGACGTTTGAGAATATGTTGCATTCCTATCACTAACTGTGAAGCTCTACAGACAATGAGCAATGGCCTATGAGCGGACTGTCCTTCTTCAGTCTAAATATGCTTCCGTGTCACCGTTTAGTCGCACTAGAGGACATAATGCTGGCAGTAGTAGGCTGACTGGTTTTGTACAGCTACAGAGTATATGCCATGCTCTGCTGTTAGAAGCAAAAATTCCAGAATGTGGCGGCATGATGGTGTCCATCTCACAGCAAGAAGGGCCTAGGTTCATGTCTTCCTCTTCTTGTTTGGGTTTCCTCTGGGTGCACCAGTTTCCTCCTGCAGTTCAAAGACGTGCACATTAGTATAATTGCCTATTCCACATTGCCCGAGTGTGAATATGAATAGTTGTGGGCGTGTTGGTTCTGTGATGGACTGACGAGCTGTTTCGGGTGCACCCTGAACTCAAAGGATTCTTTTGCATTGGAAAAGTCTATAATTATGGAATTACAGCAGGTCAAGCATAAGGTGCTGTGTACTTCTTGTTATTTAATATTTTTGGGGCTTGGTGGAGGTTTGCATTCTCTGAGTTCACTTCTAGTTTTAAACTACTGTCCCACCACACGAAAGCATATTAATAAACATGTTAATAAAAGAAGTTTCAACTAAATATCTCAATGTGTGTTTCATTTACTGTATTCTTTGATTAATATTTCCTCTCATCCCACTCTTGCAGTACTGTATTTTTCGAGTGTAGTCATTTATTTTCCTTCTGTTCCTTCTATGTTGCTGGTATTCATCCCTCTATTTTCCTTTAGGATCGTGTACATCCCTGGCTTGGATCCTTATTCCTGCTTCTGCTGGCGCTCTTGTTGTTCCTCTTCCTCTTCATTCTCCTCTTCCCAACACCAGAACCCTGCAGCAGTCACAATGCCCACCGCTTACTGTTTGAAATACATGCAAGAGAAGTTCCACCTTCTCGTGTAGTAATGCCCACTCTGGCCCATTGCCAGTCTCCACCCGCTGCCCTACCCACTGTTCCTCCTCTTGCCGTCCCATCCCTTGCCATTGCCACTGTCTCCATCTGCAGGCTCCTGCACCATGAAGGATGAAGTCATCAGCACCAACGCACTGGCCTGGCTGGTCTGCTCTGGGGTGTCTATCCTGGCTAATGCCTGGGGAATCCTGAGCGTGAGCGCCAAGCAGAAGAAGTGGAAGCCTCTAGAGTTCCTGATCTGCACACTGGCTGGCACACACATCCTGAACATGGGTATCCCTATCACCATGTACTGCATCATCCAACTGCGTCGCCAGCATTCCAATTACGAGTGGAACGAGGGTCTCTGCAAGGTGTTTGTCTCCACCTTCTACACTCTTACCCTGGTCACTTGTTTCTCCGTCACATCACTTTCCTACCACCGTATGTGGATGGTACGATGGCCTGTCAATTACAGGTAGGGCAACATTTACTCGATTTAACTATGCTGCCTTGTACGATTATTAGTTTTTTTTAATTTATCAAAGAATCAAAAAGGATTTTAAGCAGTTATATTTAAAGCTACATTTGCTTTATTGAATTTTCTAAGGGTGGCATGGTCTGTCTCACAGTAAGGTCATGGGTTTAATTCCCGGATTGGGTGTTTCTATGTGGAGTTTGCATGATCTCGTTTCCTCCAATCCAAAGATAAGCACATTAGGCTTACTGGCTGTTCCAAATTGCCTTGAGACGTAAGTGTTAGTGTGAACAGTTGTGTGTGTTTTGTCCTGTGAAGGACTGGTGAGCTGTTCAGGATGTACTCCATATTTGCCACATGTTGGCTGACATAGGCACCAGCCTCTCTGTGACCCTAGTTAGTTAGATTAAAGAATTTAGTGAATGAGTGAGTGAGTGAATTTTGTAATACACATATTACATTTAAATATACATATTAATCAGCTCCAAGGACAAATCTTGAAAGAAGACAAGAATACGGTATGTACAGGGATCCCTCACTTTCAGCGGTTAATGGAGATCAAGACCCCCTCCACCCCACCCCCGTGGCTGCTGATTTCCATGAAGTAGGATCAACTCCCCTGACTGACGTATACGTACAAGTACAGTGGTACCTTACAAAAGTCCCAATAAATGAAAAATCCAGGTTAAGAAACGCATTTACCTAAAGTTTCCGGATACGAAACAAATTCACGTTATGAAAGCGCCATCTCAAAAATTCAAACAATGCACGAGTTGCTCTCCCATTGGCTATCTCCCAACATCCCGCCCCACTGGCCTCCCATTGGCTAGGAGGGAGCTGCATCTCCATAATACCCATGATGCTTTTCGACCTCTTGTTCGTTCACAGAGTTCTAACACGCGTAAAGGACAGTTACTGTTGTTTCGTGAGTTTTTCGAGTGTGCTCATCGCAACTTTATTTTTTGGCTCAGGCTTTTAACCTTCCATAAACATTTGTAAGATTATGACTCTCCTAAGAAGACATGGTCAACACATGCGCACACGTGGTTCCTGGTGAAAGTGATTCCCGGTGTGAGTGAAAAGAAGAAGCGGGCTCGTGGCATGTGGTTGAGTGATGGAGCTGTATCAGTATTACTTTAAATTCAAGAAGGTTAATCCCAAGTCTCAGGAGGACACCCCGTAGCAGTGCTTTATCCTGGTATTTGGACATAAAGCCCAGATCTCTCTAACTGACGACCTGTTGACGCCAATATCTAGCGGTTGATGTTCTTTGGTTAATCCACCGGAATGATGGTGAGCTCTGAATTAGTTTGCTTCACTTGGGTTTTGATGGTGTCAGTGAGATGGAGCCGAGGCCGCATCCACACATAAGGCACATCCAATTACAGTATAAGGTGCACCGTCAGCTTTTTTAGGATTAGAGGTTATTTCGTGCGCCTTCTAGCCTGAAAAATACGGTACTCAACTGTCAAACTGTTTTCTCCTACTAGGGTTTCGGGGAGGCTGTTGTCTACATCAGCTGACACTGGGAAAAGGCAGAATACACCAAGAACTGATCAAGCCACTGCAGGACAACCATTCACACTCATCCACACCTATGAGTACTTTGGAACAACCAGTTATCCTAATGTGCATGTGTTTTGGCTGTAGAAGGAAACCTGGGTACCTGAAGGAAACCCACACAGGCACTGGAAGAACCTGCAAAATCCAGACAGAAACACCCAAGCCAGGCTCCCGAGTGGTACATTGACAAGGTGCATGACTATTATCCCAGAGATCAAAAGTTCTAATTCGGGTTAATGCAGTAGACATCCATAACAGGAAGTCCATGGGCACAAACCAGTTGTGTTCTGATGGGAGGGAGGGCTGGCATATGCTCACTTCCCTGTCACTCACAGTAATCGTCATCCAATCATGGGTGTCTGTGAGCTCAATTGGGGTGTCACACAGTGTGTTAGACAGTGTCCAAATACGCATGCAAGTTCAAAAAAAGATGCAGAAAGGGCGTGTGGATGCTTTCACCCCTTCCTGCTTAGTGGTGGTCGTGTGATAGCAAGGCAATATTGATGGGTGGGAATTGGATACAACAAAATTTGGGAGGGAGAGGTGGTGGTGGTGGTTGTGGTGGTGGTGGTGAACCACCCAAGCCTAGGAACCATACTCAGCACCTTTTTGCTGTGAAGCAAACCTGTGAACTTCTACACCACTGTGCCACCTGCAGGGAAAACTGTTATTGGGAAATAATCAACAATTGGATATTGGCTGCACCACAGTCTGAGGTCCTTTATTCCTAGTATCCAACCGTAAATTGGCAACAGTTACCAAGTCATGTATTTTTCAAAAACTATCCAGATTTCTTACCTCGTTATAGTGACATTTAATGTTATTTAAGGTTCATGAGAAAAGTAACTTGAGCTTATATTGAAAACACTTACATTATTTCAGCCATAAAGAGCTGATGGATGAACAAGCAAGGGAAATAAGGCTCTGCATTTAACCCATCCAAAGTGAGCACACACTCTGACCAGTAGACAGCTGCAGTGTGAACCACAGAGAGCAGTTGAGGGTCAGGCACCTTGCTCAAGGACACTTCAGCAGTGAAAGTGGAAGAAGGAGAGGATATTGCGCATTCCCCCTACAACCACTCATATTGTTACTGCTGGTCCAGGAATCAAGCCAGAGATCTTTCGATGCCAAATCTGCTTCATTAATCCATTACGCAAATTAAAATGATTTATATATCTAGATTTTAGATATTTTAAAGTTAGATTTCTGCCAAGGAGCAAACCATCTACCAAAACGCCAAAGGCTCACACAAGTGGAGCACAACTCAAAAAAAAACATTAATTGGATTTCAGATAGGGGTCGCATGCCGATACAGTGGTCCACATCATGGCAAGAAGGCAGACTTTGGTTTGAGTCCTGTGCTCAGGTCTTTCTGTTTGAAGTTTGCATGTTCTACTTGTGCTTGTGTGAATTTCCGATGGGTACTTCGGGTTCCTCCCACAGTCCAAAAAAAAAATTGCACAGTAAGCTAATTGGCTTTTCCAAATTTCCCATAGGTGTGAGTGTGAGTGTATGTATGTGTGTTGATGCTGCAATAGTGTGGCAAGCTGTTCAAGGTGTACCCTGCCCTCGCCCAGAATCAGCTAACAGGTGGGTGCCAGTCTCCCCGCGACAATAATTATGATTAAGCAGCTTTGTAAATGGATGATTTTGGATGGATTTTACATGTATCCATCATGGTACTGACGGGATGTTATGCATTATGGTGCTGTTTTTCTCTTTGGTAGGAATTTCAGATGTGCCAACATTCAGGGATGTATTCTGGGACCTTTTTGTTTTTGAAAATCTTTAAGTTATTACTAAGTAAATTATTTTAATGAGTATGTTTGGCAATGCTTCTGCTGTTTTTTTTTCCAGAGAACATGGTTTAGACTTTGAAAATACCTCTCAGTGGATTTTTTTTAAATTTCCTACTTTTTCCTGTGTGCACGCTATCAAATGACACACACACACACACACACACACACACACACACACACACACACACACACACACACAGTGTAGTCGAGACTCTATTTGTAATGAATTTAGTCTGTGAAATCTCAATCAATTTAATGTGTTTTTGGGCTCATGTAGACTAAACCCACCAACAGTTAAAAACAAAGCAGAAAGGCAATGCAGCAGAACATAAAGAAGAAGACAGATGCAGCAAAGTGTTTAAAAATAAATGAACGCTTCTGTTGTACATCAGCTACTGGGGATTTTGATGCTGGGGACAGCAGTAGGAAAAAAGCCTGTACTCAGTGGCAGAGCTCTCTGCAAGTGAAATGAGGTTGAGGAATGATAAGCATGTTTTTAGACCAGTAATTTATAACTGATTCTTTTTTACTATCTGATGGAAAGCCACACACTGTACTGCTTCGTCTCTCAGACAAAGGCTCCTGAGAAGAAAACAAATGTTTCACTCTATGGCACGCATGTTGCACCATGTGAATGTTCTATGAATTCCTTGCAATATAGTGGCCCATTTCCTTTTCAGGCATATTAAATAAAGTTAAAATACAGTGTTGTCGTTTGGAAAATCAATGGAATTTGCCTTGATGTCCTTCTGACGTCATTTACTTTCAATATTTTCTCATTTGCTTTTGGGGAGCGACATCAAGTTGTGAGCGAAAAGCATGACACTTGATCTCGGACTTTTCTATTGCTGTTGTGCTGCCATGTTATCTCACATGTGAAGGATTGTTCCTTCCGTCACATGGCCTTGTTAGTTGTCCATTGTTCATTTTCGGAACCGCTTAATCCTAATTAGGATGAGCCGACTCTGGGCACGGGCAGAGTACACGCTGGACTGCTCGCTAGGCCATTGCAGGACAGAAACACGCTGATGGCAATAACCTACTCTTTCAAAAGTCAACAATGTTTCTTTTACATGCCTTTCACTATTGCGAGAGATATGACTGGCCTTTATTAACCAGTTAGCTGCACTGGTAATCCAGCACCCTACCACCGGTCTACCACTACTTGGCATTGTTACCATTATTGTAATCAGACACAGAACCAAAACATGATGTAAAACTGGTGACTAAGATATAGCAAGCCCATGAGCTGGTGTGGTTTCATTGGGGAAACCATTATATTCAAACAAAATGGAAGATAAAACACATCAGCTATTCACCAGTGAATGGACACCATAATACTGTATACCTTCTGTTGATTCATCTGTCCATCAATTTTCCATGCGGTTCATAATATCATACCCTTCTTCTTCTTTTCCTTTTGGCTTTTCCCTTTTTCTCAGGGGTCGCCACAGCGAATCATCTGATTCGCATATTTGATTTGGCATAGGTTTTTACGTCAGATGCCCTTCCTGACACAACGTTTTAGCAAGGGACAGAAACACACAGACGGCTATGCGGCTACTCTTTACAAAGGTCAGCAATAGTTCTTTTACTTGAAGCTCTCACCATAGACAGTGAGAGACATGGCTGGCCTTTGATAACCCAGTTAGCTGTACTGGGGAGACAGTGACAACTCTGTGGAGAGTGGGACTCGAACCCCCAACCTTAGGATCAGCTATCCAGTGCCCTTTACCACCAGACCACCACTGCACCTGTTTCATAATATTATACTGTGTATCCTAACAACATGGTGATGTTAGCTGCACATCATGATTCAGTTACGTTCATTCTTTCATTCATATAATACTGCTGGAGCCTATCTTAGCCAGCATCAGACAAAAGAAGGGAACTCCCTGAAGAACTCACCAGTCCATTGCAGGGCAATTGACATACAACCATTCAGACTTACATTCATACCAAGGGATAATTTGAAACAGCCAATTAACTTCATGTGCAAGTCTTTGGACTGTGGGAGGAAACTGAAGTACCATGAGAAGGTGAGAACAAGCAAACTCAACACAGAAACACCTTCACCAAACCTAGGACTTAAATTCAGGACCTTCTTGCTGTGATGAGGATGTGCTAATCACTACGCCACCGTACCAATTTTTAATTAATTTATACTTTTTTCAGATTTATAAATATTTTGGTTTGGGGACTTAGAGTGCTGATTCAAGCAGCAATCATTTTTGCGTGGAACAGATCGAAGGGTAAATAGAAAGAGACCTACAGTTTGGAGCATTGTGGCATTCAGGTAATTGCTTGATTGCTTTGAAAACTTGCATCAAAGTAATTGTCAACGCGCTTTTATAACTAACACAGGATGCATAATTGCCATTCACGCTAATATGACTCAGTGTGTAGCTGCCTTTGTAATTGTGATTTAGGTACTTCAAATTTAAAGTGTTTTTTTTTTCATGTGCTGTTTTTGGTATTTTAATACGATCAATTCTTTGTAGAAAAGAAGGTTACCCACGCAAATCAGGGTATTTTATTTATTGTACCTCGCCAGGATTAATCAGACAGACAGTCCGTATGAGATTACCCCTATTGTCCAGGAGGCAGAAATATGTAAATTGTAGATTTCTATGAAGCAAGCATAAGAGGTAATGGCTTTCACTTACTCTGAGTCATTCGCCTAATCCTACTAGGGTCACAAGGAGACTGGAGCCTATCTCAGCCGACATGCTGTGAAGGTGGATTACACCCTGAACAGCGCACCAGACTATTGTAGGGCCAACATATACAACCACTCACACTCACATCACTAATTGGAACAGACAATTAGCCTAATGTGCATGTCTTTGGACTTTTGGGGGAAACCGGAGTACCTGGATTGAACCCATGCAAGCACAGGGGAAAACATGCAAGTTCAACACAGAAGCACCCTCTCTAACAGCCTTCATGATGTGAGGCGGCCATGCTAACCACTACGCCAGTGCACTGGCAAGAGAAAATCAAGGCAAATAAATAAATAAATAAATAAAATAGGGCATAAAGAAGGAACAATTCAGAAGGGAACCTTTTGATTAATAGCTCAGTAATTCAACATTACATTTTACTCTATGGGGCACAAAAAGGTCTTTCTGACCTGCTTAATGTGCCAAAGTGGCTTTTGCATTGAGGGCATTAATCATAATAATAATAATAATAATAATAATAATAATAATAATAATAAATGTTCCTCTCAGAAAATCTTCCCGTTGTGTAATAAGTGTTTTATTCTTAATTTCTTCACCCTCAGTTTTAATTTTGTTGTTGTTGTTGTTATTGTTGTTATTGTTACTGCTTCTGTCCTACAGCAGGGTTATTAATCTATTTCCTGTACTGCCTAGTTTTCTCTTCACAGACGCTCCACAGAATGATTTGCAGATGAATGGATTTCTGGGGCACAATGATATAAAAACATGCGCTCAAGCTCATAAAGCAGAATTAGAAGAATAAGGACAAACAAAATTGTGTGTGTGTGTGTGTGTGTGTGTGTGTGTGTGTGTGTGTGTGTGTGTGTGTGTGTGTGTGTGTGAACAAAAGCAAATGATTGTGTTTTCCTCCATTTTAATAATACTATCTGCAAGTAGTGAGTGTAATCTTATAATTTCAAGACCCAAAACATTTTCGTCTTCAGTATGTATATGTAAAATGTTGTCTAGTAATTTATTGTCCATATCAGGGGTCACCAACCTTTTTGAAACTGAGAGCTACTTCTTGGGTACCAATTAATATGAAGGGATACCAGGTCGATACACACCTCTGAAATTACAAATTTGCTCAATTTACCTTTAATTATATGTTATTATTAATAATTAATGATATTCATCTATGTGAAGATATTGATTTGATTTAAAAAATATATTCAAACATTTATATGCGGCTCAATGGAGAGTGGCGCAATGGAGTCATGGGCCTGGAGTGAACAGGTCCACGGGCAACTTATATTGTCCTTGCGGGCTACTTGGTGCCCATGGGCACCACGTTGGTGATCCCTGGTCTAGAGGCTTTAAGTAATAAGCCATGTAAAGATTGTTCCATCTATAGATGTTAATTTTTTATATACAAAAGGAACAGATAGAGGGTAGATGCTTGCGTGGGTTTCTTCCAGGTACTCTGGTGTCCTTCCACAATCCAAAGTCATTCACATTATGTTAATTGGCTGTTTCAGATTAACCTGAGGTGTTAGTGTGGTGTGAATGGCTGTGTGTGTTGCCTTGCAATGGACTGGTGAGCTGTTCAGGGTGTACTGAGATAGGCTCCGGCCTCCCCACAAAAACCCTATTAGGATAAATCATTTTGGCTTATGATTGACTGATGCCTGAGGAGGATGAAGGGAAATTTTATTATAAACATTGCTCAGCTATATAACACTGTTGTAGCCAGCATTTCAGATTTTCTCATGCTTGGGATACACCAGATCAAATTATGAATGTGTTCTGGACTCTGAAAATAAATTCTTCAGCATCTGTTTTTCTCATTGCTACTCTTTAAACTGATAGGGATTTCCTCTCTCTCTCTCTCTCTCTCTCTCGCTCTCTCTCTCTCTCTCTCTCTCTCTTGCTCTGCTTGTGGCTGGAAGCTATGTGAAGATGTAATTCCCCCATGGGATCCTCGGGAGACTGAGAAAAGATTAAAATTATGACCCTGACCATCCAGAGAACTACCGCTCTCCATCTTTCTCCCTTTCATATTTGAACTGGTTAAAAACACAGATATATACATATATCCCCAATGTTTTATTTCTTCCTTTTTTTATCATTCTCTCCCACTGGTCTTTTGGCGCAGGTCTTGGCAGGGAGTGTATCAGTTCCAAGATAAAGGACAAGAAACATACATGCAGAGAGACAGGAAGGATCACAGAGTAAAATGCTGTTTCTTTTGGCTTCGAGTCTCTTAGTAAGACACAGCAATGTGAACAGTCTGCTTTCAGATTCAGTCAGAAAATGTTTAATTACCAGACACATATTATTAGTAATTTTATCACTGTTTGTAGCTCTTAATTGCACCTCAACAGTGATTTTAAAGAGATGTAATAAAAAGTTTTATTATACCTAAAAAAAAACCTTAAATTAATCTTAAACAGCATTCCTTCATTTATTCATTCACTTGTCAAAGTGCATAATCAGATTATGGTCGTCGGGAGGCTGGGCCTATCTCAGCCGACACCGGAAGAAGACGGGTACACTCTGAACAGCACTACAGACGATGCACTACCATTTACAATCACACTCATACCTAAGGGCAACTTGGATCACGTAATTAGCCTGATGCACATGTTTTTGGATTGTTGGAGGAAACTGGAGTGGTACCTGGAGGAAACCCAGGCAATGAGCCCGGGATTCAAGCTTTTTGAACATTAGAATACTCTTTATATCTACACGGGAAGTTGGTACCTCATTGTGGATGCCACCATCTTGCAGCACCATGTTTCTACTGTCAGTTTTGAAGTGGTTGGGAATGGAATTTTATTTTGTTGCAATCTGGAACCTCAGCACTAGAGGCTGCTAGATACTGCTAAATCTTACCCACTGTACCTTTAAAGGAAAGCAGAAACAGAAAATTCATGGGAATTTAATAGAGCTGTGCGATAAAACCGGTTTAAACCGGTTCTAGCATGCAAACAATACATATCGCGGGTTTTTTGACATGCATTTGAAAACGTCGGAACAGTAAAAAAAAAAAAACTTCGGCTATTCCCGTTAATTGAACCGTAAGTAACCGGCGACTGTGTTTCTTCCACATCATTGAACCGCAGAGGTTCTGGCAATGACGTGGTATTTCTTCACGTCATTGGTGTGGAATGGATGGAGAAAAGTGTCCGGTGTGATGTGTGATAGGAGAGTATCGGCAAGAAAGAAGGGAAAAGTGTACAAGACGGTGATGAGGCCAGCAATGTTGTATGGTTTAGAGACAGTGGCCCTGGGGAAAAGACAGGAGTCAGAGTTGGAGGTAGCAGAGATGAAAATGTTGAGGTTCTCTTTGGGAGTAACGAGGATGGATAGGATCAGAAATGAGTACATCAGAGGGACAGCACATGTTAGATGTTTTGGAGACAAAGTCAGAGAGGCTAGATTGAGATGGTTTGGACATGTACAGAGGAGGGATAGTGAGTATATTGGTCGTAGGATGCTGAGGTTGGAACTGCCAGGCAAAAGGCCCAGAGGAAGACCAAAGAGAAGATTTATGGATGTGGTGAAGGCGGACATGAAGGTCGTTGGAGTAAGAGTAGAGGATGCAGAGGATAGGGAGAGATGGAGGCAGATCATTTGCTGTGGCGACCCCTGAAGGGAAAAGCCGAGAGGAAAAGAAGAAGATTGGTGTGGAGAGCCTGGTATAATAAGAGCCACGCCGTGATTGGGCAGTGCGGCTGTCACGAAGGCCTTCATCCAATAGAATTTGTTTTAATACAGGATACGGAATTTCCCGCTAAAAACAAAACCACGGTTCATGTTGATAATCGCACAGAAATTTACTGACCTACTGCATCTAGATTTTCACTTAAACATTTATTTTAAAATGAGCAAAAGAGGAAAGCTCTCCAACAAGGCACATTAACCATGCATGGTTTTTTGTTTGTTTGTTTGTTTTTTTTTTTTTTTGCTTAACACGGCAATAATATCTGTCTACTCTGAAAAAAAATGACGTCACACAAGTTGCGGACTCAGCCTCAGGCTCAACATGCTCCAGATCAGTCCCAGATTCCGGTAAATTACATTCCACTTCTCTCCAGCACAATGATCATATTAATGTGATTTATATGATAAACGATATTGCGTGTTGTTATTGTAAAGTCTTAAAGTTTGATGGAGTTTCCTGAGCCATCAGTGTCACTGTAAGTACTGTATTATACGTGTGGCACGTGCCCAGCAGGTCTATGGGCATCGCTATGATGGCATTAATATACGTACATACATGTAATGTTAATATTGTTAGCTACAAATATATCAATATATCAATGTAGAGGGGCAGTGGTGGTCTAGTGGTATAAGGCGTTGGATCGCTGATCCAAAGGTTGGGGGTTCGAGTCCCACTCTCCACAAGGTTGTCACTGTCCCCCCCCCCAGTGCAGCTAACTGGGTTATCAAAGGCGGGCCATGTCTCTCACTGTCTATGGTGAGAGGCATGTAAAAGAACCATTGCTGACTTTCGTAAAGAGTAGGCTGCAAAATCGTCAGCGTGTTTCTGTCCCTTGCTAAAAGGGTTGTGACAGGAAGGGCATCCGACGTAAAAACCTCTGCGAAATCAAACGTGCGAATCAAATGGTTCACTGTGGCGACTCCCGAGTAAAAGGGAAAAAGCCAAAAGGAAGACAGACAGACAGACAAATATATCAATGTACTGCTCATAGGGCCACAGGTCTGATGAGGTCAAGTTGTGTATGGTATAGTTCTGCACATGCGTGGATGATGCTCCACTTTTAATCCCGCCTTAAAAATTTAATATGCATTCAGGCTTCACAATATGCTAATGAAAGCACTCGTAATGTTCTCTGTATTTAATATCTTTAAACATCTTATTTTGCTCACTATGCAGTTCTATTTCAGTGTTAATATTTGTGCCAAAGTTTAAAACGTTAAATTTTCATAAGAAGATTTTTTTTTCTAGTGCTTAGAATTTTAATTTTAATGACTAAAAACACTGTTTTTAATGCTGTTGATTTCTCTTTTTGGAATAAAGAATAAATACTGTAAAGAACAGGCTCACTTTTAATTTAAAACTTTTCTTGCAACATATTACAATACATGCTAGAAATCGCAATATATCACAATACAAAAAAATCTAGGCAATACCCAGCTCTAGAATTTAATGCAGTAGTGTATTTTGATCTCCTGAATTGTATAATGGGAAATAATTAACCTTGATGTAAGAAGATTCCAGGTTCGAATCCTGCATATGATGAGTTACAATTCTTTGTGGGAGGAATGGTGGTTTCACTCTTTAATGTTTATCAGAATGATACCAGCCAATCATGGGCTTCTTTGAGCTCATGTATGTGGAAGAGGGTGGTTAGCATGTCCTGCTTAATCCTTAATTCTGGGATTTATTTAAATTTCAAAGAAGTTAAAGAAGTCTTTTCAGCTTTTGCCACTAACACACTTTCCCCTTTGTTGTATACTCTCTTTCCTCTCTAGACTCAGCAACACGAAGAAGCAGGCTGTGCACACAGTGATGGGTATCTGGATGGTTTCTTTCATCTTGTCCACACTGCCTGCTGTGGGCTGGCATGACACCAGCGAGCGCTTCTACTCCCACGATTGTCGCTTTATCGTGACTGAAATCGGCCTAGGCTTCGGCGTCTGCTTCCTGCTTCTAATCAGTGGCAGCGTAACAATGGGAGTCATCTGCATCGGCATTGCTCTCTTCCATACGTTTTCCATGCAAACAGGCCACAGTGCTGACAAGAACAAGTTCAATGTGCCCACTATTGTGGTAGAAGATGCTCAGGGTAAGCGCCGCTCATCCATCGATGGCTCTGAACCAATCAAGACCTCGCTACAAATCACATACCTGATCAGCGGCATCGTGTTCATCTATGACTTCCTTACTGGCTTTCCCATTCTGGTGAGTTGCACTGATAATATTGTACAGAGAGCAGACATGAGCAAATACACATTCAAAATTTCAACATGAATATTTGCTGTGACCAGTGGTGGTAAGGTGCAGGATTGCTGATCCCAGGGTGGGGGGGGGTTCAAGCCCCACTGTCGACAGTTGTCCCTGGTGTGTGTGTGTGTGTGTGTGTGTGTGTCGGTGCAGCTAACTTGGTTATCAAAGGCCGGCCAAGTCTCTCACTGTCTGTGGTGGGAGGCTGGAAAAGAACCATTGTGAACTTTCATCAAGAGGAGGCTGCATAGCCGTCTTTCTGCCCCGTGATGACCTGGCGAGCTGTCCAGTGTGTACTCTGCCCTCGCCCAGAGTCAGCTGAGATGGGCTCCAAATTCCCCGCGACCCTAGTAAGGATTAAGCGGTTCAGAATATGAATGAAATTGCTGCTCGAAAAAGATGCTTGCCTCTTCCTGCTAAAATCTGCTTCTCTAGAAAGGTGCACTAGGTTGGGCTTAAATTATGCACGTATGTCTCACACTCCAGGAGCACAAGAATTGTCAGATTTTCAGAGCGGTGGAATTATGGGTCGGTCAGAAGGTTGCATCAGGGCCGATGGCGTAGTGGTTAAGGTGCTGGGTTCATGATCAGGTGGTTGTATGTTCGAATCCCAGTTAGACCTTCACTGTGTTAAGACCCCTGGACAAGGTGTTAACCACAAGTGTGCCACTGTTCACCCAGCAGTATAAATGGGTACCAGTAGAAATATACTGGGAAGGTAACCTGCGATGTAATAGCGTCCCATCCAGGAGGAGGTGAACTCCTGGTTAATTCACACGATGGAAACCGGGGATAAGCACCCACCTGATGAGCCACTAGGCTCGGGTGTAAAAAGCCAAAAGCCAGAGGGTGTCATCAGCCAGAGACAAGCAGCAGACAATTTGGACATTTCTCTGTCAACGGAATAAAGTTTAACAGTGAAGTTAAGACCACCATGGACCCACGGCCAGGTTGACCTGGACCGTCAGAAAGATTCCTTCACAACAGAACACTTCCAAACCTGCTCAAAATCTTTTTTGTACCTTCATCAAATTTGCTGTAACAGTAAAGCAGCCAGACTCAAGCCTCTTCTTCTTATTCGACCAGGAAATATTCATTCTGAAATTCTGGGTGTCTGTTTACTGATGTCCGGTCTCTGTGATGAATTAACATTATGAAATATACCCATTATTCCATTCCTGATTTACTAAGATGTGAAATACAGTAATGTGTGCTGAGTTGCAAAATTGCTAGGACAGTTGTAGGTGTACTGTACAAAACTCACATTGATCCTTGTTATGAAGTTTTAAACGTGTTCAATAAATGCTTCATCCTGTATCCTGCTCTCAACTACATGGCATGTTGTGCAATGTGCTCCGTCCTACTGCTGTATTATTATCAACATCTGGATTTCATACACGTTTGGGGTCAGCTGATGCACTCAGAATCCTTCTACAGTCGGCCCCCTACCTACGAAATTCACCCGTTCCAGAGCATTTTTCGTAACGCAGGGATTTCATCAGTAGGGGTCGGATTTTACATGTTAAACGCCTAATTCGTTCCTAGGCTCCAGTCTTTTGACTGGATAAACCCTTTAAAAATGATAAAAGTACACCAATTTTGTATGAAATGTGTTAAAAGTAAAAGAAACTTATTTATTAAACCATTTAAACATTTTATTAACATATTAAACCATTTTATTAACATATTTATTAATTAAACCATTATTAAACATTTTTTTATTCACACACACACACACACACACACACACACACACACACACACACCTCTCTCTCGCTCTCTCGCTCTCTCTCTCTCTCTCTCTCTCTCTCTCTCTCTCTCTATCTATCTCTCTCTCGCACGTGTGCTGAATTCAAAGTGCATTCCCTGCTTGACAAATTCAACTTTAACTTGATTCCTTGAGGGATCAGAATTCCAGATGAGCTCAAATGCAACCACATTTATTAAACATTTACTGAATTAAACAACTTAAAAAACTAAACTAAAAACTAGAGTTAAGCTTCCTTCTGTCTCTATCTGGGAGGCCAGCGGGGCGGGATGTTGAGAGACAGCCAATGAGAGCAACTCGCAGATTGTGTAAAATTTTGATTGGCGCGTTTGAATTTTGAATTTCTTTTTGTAAGAGGGGGTTGTTTTCGTATCCCAGGGACTGAAACTTAGGAAAATGATCCTCATAACCCGGTGATTTCGTACCCAGGGGTCTTCATAAGTAGGGGGCCGATTGTATTTTCTTACAATGATTCTATCATTGTGCTACTTTAAGCTCATAAGAGTTTCTTATATATTCAAGTGTATTATACATCATATTTATGAGAGTGTTAGATGAGCCTTATATCGCTGGCACGTCAGATGAAAGTCACAGCAATGACAGAACTTACAGAACAGATCTATTTTCTCCTTGACAAACACTCATTCATTCAGTTTCTGTAACCGTTAATACTATTTAGAGTCGTGCGGAGGCTGGCGCCCAGCCCAGCCAACCCTGGGTGAGGGCAGAGTACACCCTGGACAGCTCACCAGACCATCGCAGGGCAGAAACACAGTGACGGCTATGCAGCTACTCTTGTGGAAAGTCAGCAATGGTTATTTTACATTAACCTCAAACCACAGACAGTGAGAGACATGGCCAGCCTTCGATAACCCAGTTATCTTCACTGAGGGTCCTTGACAAACATACAACAAATATTTCATACATGAAAACATTTAAATATTTTTGATAAATGGGACATTCATTTACTGATAAATTCAGTAGTTATGGGGTTATTAGGAAGAATTTATTTAAAAGACTCTTAAAGTGCACACATATATATATATAAAATATAGAAAGCACTGAGTGACAAGCAAATAGCTTCGAGACATAAGCGAATCATTTAACAGAGCACTCATGGTCAGCTCTTGTTGCCTAGGTAACCCCTCACATATTTCTGTTTCCAGATGTTTTTAAAGAATATCATAAGCAGTATCCAGCAAATTCAGTAACAAATAGTTATGAATGTTATCGTGAGCTAATATTAACCGTATACAGTGATTCCTCACTACTTTGTGCTTCAGTTTCTGCAGCTTCAGTGCATCATGGGTTTTTCAAAAATATTCATCAAAAAATTAGAAAATAAGGAAATTAAGGAAAAATAGGGGAAAAGTTAAGGAAAATGCCGCAAAACAAGGCCAATTATGCAAAAAAACCAAATAAACAAAAACAAAAAACAACCCAACAAAACTACTTACATTTTTATGTGAGGTGTGCATCTGAGTGTGTGCGTGCGTGTGTCTGTATGTGTGTGTATTTATATTTTATTTACATCTATGCATTATTTTTGAATGATTAATTGTTATTATAAGCATAATTTGCAGTTTCCTCCCACAATCCAAAGACATGCACAGTAGGTTAATTGGCTGTTCTAAATTGCCCGTAGGTACGCATTGTAGCTAATGACCTGGAGAAGGATGGGTGCCACCAGGCCAAAATCAGCCCAAGTCTCGCCTTGAAGGCGCCCCAACGACATCCTCCGGATTTTAAGGGATAAGTGAGAGATATCATTTGCTCGGTGCTTTTTCCTGGCGGCACCCATCCCTCTCCAAACCGGAAACCGGAGCACCCGGAGGAAACCCACGCAAGCATGGAAACGCCCGGGCCGGAAATCGAACCCAGGCCTTCTTGCTGTGAGGCGGATGTTCTAACCACTACGCCACTGTGCCGCCCAAACGATATGATGTGCAGTAAAAACTATTTATAGTTTCGCGTACAGGGAAGGGGGGGGGGGGCGTGGGGGGCATAAAATGTTTTTCTTCTTCTTATAGGGGGCATCACAGAAAATAATTGAGAAGCACTACACAAGGCGTTCTTGGAATGCAGAGGAATACAAGGCTAATCGGCCTGGAAAAGCCATTTCCCCAACAGAGCTCGTAAGTCGAAAATTTGCTGATTGGATGTGGCAGATTTTTGGTGGGATCGAAGCTCATATCATGAAAAATTAATTATAAGGGACATTCATAAGTTGAGGTGCCACTGTATTTGTTCAAATCTATTAATCAACACTTTCATCTAAAATCTTTCATCTCTGATTGGTTATTACTCGAATTGCTTTGCATGAAAGTTGAATTCTGTCTCTGCCCGCTTTGCATCACTTGAAAACATTTTTCCTCTCATCGCTCATTTCCGTGACCTGATGAGTTTACAAGGTTGCTGTTGCGCTTCACTTCCTATCTGGATTCCACTTTATGCGTAGGTTTACTCAAACTTTCTATGATATTTAATTCATGGCTTATGTCAACCAAACATCAGAGGATTATTCATCTCTGTAGGCTTTCCCCCCATTTTCTCCCTAATTTATTCGTATCCAATTCCCACGCATCAGGTATTGCCTTCCCTATCAAATGACCACCCCCGACCAGCGAGGGGCAAAAGCATGTCCCCTGTATGACATGCATGCAATACTAGTCTATGCGCCTCTTTTCGAAACTGCAGTGACATGCGTATTTGGGTGTGGGTCTAACAGACTCGGAGAGAAAACGCTATCCGCCCCCTCGTACGAGTGAGCCCACAGGCGCCCATCATTTGTTGCCGATCGCTGTGACTGACAGGGGAGTGAGTGTATGCCACCCCTCCCTTCTTCTCGTGAGAGCTTGCCAATTAGCTCTCATGGATTCCCGGCCACAGACGGCTGTGGCATTAAACCGGATTCAAACTTGTGATCTCCGGGTTAATAGTACCTTGTCAATGCACCACTCGGGAGCCCGTATCTCTGGATGTTTGAAAAAAAAACACTCAACTCACAGTGTAAAATTGTTATCATACAGAAGCAGAGCTCCGAGCCTGTTCAATTTCAATTTTGCGAGTAACGCCTTCAAGGGGTCAAGGAGACGCTTATGTAGATTTTTTTATAATTATTAAACGAACCTTTAGAGTTAACCTCAGTTTGTGTGTTATGTGGGTCATGAGAAAGAGAGTGAGCGAGTGAAAGGGATAGAGAGAGTAGAACAGTACAGCATCACTGCCAAAACTGGGAAAATAATGAGTAAGGTTCTTTTTTTGGGTTGGTGGGAGTGGGGTTTAGCATGGCTTTTTTTGAGGGGTGGGATTTTTTTTCCCCCCATTTTTGCTCTAATTTGTTGAAAGCATGCACACGCCCCCTCAGTGTCATGAAACGATAGCCACCGGCCTCATTTTGAACTGAGACGCATGCGTAATTGTTTACTGCCTAATACACTGAGAGGGAAAGTGCTATCCAAACCCTCGTATGATTGAGCTCATAGACGGCCATGATTGGCCGGCGATCGCTGTGAGTGACAGGGAAGTGAATGGATGCCATCTCTATTTTGTACATTTAAAAGATATACTGTACATTCAGTGTTGTGTTAGTTGTACTCTAATCCCTGTGACGCATCAGGTTAATCTGAATATGATGATTCCAGTACCTTTTGTTTTGCAGGTTTTAAGGTAATTGATGCACCATGTAGATTACAACATAACAGAGGCGAGAAAGTTTGAGTTGTCAGATTTGGCATGAAGGGTCAGACAGATCCAACTACAGTCACAGGGAGCCTATCTTAGCCAACTTACTCACCATCCTTTTGCCTTTTTACACAATTAGAGAAATGTGCATGCCTTTGTACTGTCAGTGGAAATCAAAGTGCCCAGAGGAAACACATGCAAACATGGGAGGACATGGAAACGCCACACAGATATGTATATTAATCCCATGACATGACCACTCACATGACAGAATGTGTTAGGCAAGTGTGTTGAATGGCTCACCGTGCATGCTACATGTTGTTGTGAGTAAACTGTTGAGAGTCAGGTTAAAAGATGGATTCTGGAACTTGAATTCGGAAACTTGCTTTGGTGTAACTGGATGGACAGAATCCGTGCATGCACTTCAATGGTCGTACATTGCTCGCTCACTTTCTGCGGTTAATTAGGACCGAGATTGCCCCACGGCTGCCGAATTCCGTGAAGTAGGATTGACCCCCCCCCCGATTGATGTGTACGTACGTGTATACTGTATGTGTATGTCTGTCTGTCTTCCTTTCGGCTTTTTCCCTTTTACTCGGGAGTCGCCACAGCGAATCATCTGATTCGCACGTTTGATTTGGCAGAGGTTTTTACGTCAGATGCCCTTCCTGTCACAACCCTTTTTAGCAAGGGACAGAAACACGTTGACGACTTTGCAGCCTGCTCTTTACGAAAGTCAGCAATGGTTCTTTTACATGCCTCACACCATAGACAGTGAGAGACATGGCCCGCCTTTGATAACCCAGTTAGCTGCACTGGGAGGGACAGTGACAACCTTGTGGAGAGTGGGACTCGAACCCCCAACCTTTGCATCGGCGATCCAGCGCCCTATACCACTAGACCACCACTGCCCATGTGTATATAATATCAATAAATATATATTCAAGTCTATAAATGCTTATAATAACAATTAAACATTCAAAAATAATGCGTAAGATGTAAATAAAATCTAAATACACACACATACAGATGCGCGTGCACGCACTTAGATGCGCACCTCACCTAAAAATGTAACTAGTTTTGATGGGAGGTTTTGGGTTGTTTTTGTTTGTGGGTTTTTTTTTTGATAATTGGCCTTGTTTTGTGGCATTTTCCTTAACTTTTCCCTTTATTCTTCTTTAATTTCCTTATTTTTTTAATTCAATGCATATTTACAAAAAAAAAAAAAAAAAAAAAACCGCGACTCCCTGAAGTCACATGAATCGAAGCGCGAAGTAGCAACAGATCTCTATATACCAGGGGTCGGGAACCTATGGCTTGCGAGCCAGATGTGGCTCTTTTGATGACTGCATTTGGCTTTCAGATAAATCATGCGGCCTTTCTAAACAGAATAACGAATACATAATTTCACTGTCATTTAAATAAAAATACAAAAAAAGACATCAAATAAAACAAAAACAAATGAATAAATCCTGTGCATTTAAATCTATACATCTATTTTCAATGCTACGTCACTGTGGCGCACAGCGGAGAGCCAATCCTTTCTGTACGCCAGTGTGTTGGTGGGTCTGATAACTTTAAACTCTAATTTTATTTAATTTTAACAACAGCCACAGACTGTGCGTATTGTTTTTGAGTAAAGAGGTAAATTTCCTCGTTTTTGATCAGCTCATTTGCACGAAGCCAAGCACAGCTGGCAAGCAAACACAAATGGACAGACATGGAAAAACTTCAACCCACAGACCAGCTGATTGCCAAAACTTGGGACGCGCTTCCTGTCACATAAACACTGCAGCGTGTGAGTCCTGTCGTATTGACCATGTTTGGATATGCATACGAGCAGTCCTTCTCACACCTAATAAACATCAATCTGCGGTCATGTTTAACAGATGGAAGCCTAAACACCTGCATGAAGCTGAACCTCACCACGTATCAACCAGACTACAACCATGCAGCACCAGAAGTCGCATTAATAAATAACTTCATTATGACAATTCCATTTAAAATAAATTCAATCTGATTATACTCTCAAATTGTTGGTCTTCTTTTTCAATGTAGTTGTATTCAGTGTATATATATATATATATATATATGGCTCTCAGAGGATTAGATTTTAAAATATGTCTTTTTTTTTTCGCTCTCTTAGTCAAAAAGATTCCCGGCCTCTGCCATATAAAGTATACAGTAAGCCCTTGACTATTCGCGGTTTTGCACTCATGGTTTGCATATTAACGGACTGCCAAGCAACTGACAACGTCATTCAATTTCAGCCAATGGCTGTCCTCCTTCCTGCTGATTGGTTGAGATGATGTAATGCCCCTTTTTCCTCTTTCATGCACAAGTTGTCAATGAGTCTTCTTTTTACCAGTTAGGCTCTATGATGCCACTCAAAGGCTGTGCGTCTTCTCTGGCCAAGCAATAGAAAAGGTAATGATGTTGGATGTCTCTTCTGAAGAAATAAGACTTTCTCCTGAAGAAAAGACAGTTTGTTCTGAAGAGCCTGAAGAGGAATAATCATCTGAACTGTTGTAAAGCTGGAGTAAAAGTCTTTTTCAAATATTATTCCAGTACAGTGCCTAAGTTAATCTTTAGAATGTTTCTGTGTGTCTACTTTTTCCGCTCTGGCTGAGGGGTGTGGCTGAGCTGCTCGGACTAAATGTGGTTGATACTTGAATTAAGTAATCTCATTTACTCCCTATAAACACAAACCACACGCTCACCTCAATTAAAGTGCACTTCTTGAGTCCTTCCCCTTTGAATGTGAGGCGTTTGTTGTAGGTGAAAGGAAAAGATATATATGTACTGTGTGTGTGTATATATATATATATATATATATACAGTCAGCCCCATACTTACGAAGACCCCTGTGTACGAAATCCCTGGGTTACGAAGATCATTTTCCTCAGTTTCCGTCCCCGAAAACAACTCCCTCTTATGAAAAGAAATTCAAAATTCAAATGCGCCAATCAAAATTTCACACAACACGCGAGTTGCTCTCTCATTGGCTGTCTCTCAACATCCCGCCCCGCTGGCCTCCCAGATAGAGACAGAAAGAAGCTTAACTCTTTTGTTTTTAGTTTAGTTTTTTTAAGTTGTTTAATTCAGTAAATGTTTAATAAATGTGGGTGCATTTGAGCTTATCTGGAATTCCGATCCCTCAAGGAATTAAATTAAAGTTGAGTTTGTCAAGCAGGGAATGCGCTTTGAATTCCACGTCTTGTGGGCGTGGCCCGCAGCACGTGTGTGTGAGAGAGAGAGAGAGAGAGAGAGCGAGAGAGAAGGAATAACTCTTTAGTTTTTAGTTTAGTTTTTTAAGTTGTTTAATTCAGTAAATGTTTAATAATTGTGGGTGCATTTGAGTTTATCTGGAATTCCGATCCCTCAAGGAATCAAATTAAAGTTTAGTTTGTCAAGCAGGGAATGCGCTTTGAATTCCACGTCTTGTCGGCGTGGCCCGCAGCACGAGAGAGAGAGAGAGAGATGTGTGTGTGTGTGTGTGTGTGTATAAACTGTGCACTGGGGCAAATATTTATTGGAAATGTGTACTTACTGCCTCATTAGCTAATGCCAGACGAAGTGGGAGAGCAGTGCTACAGGACCATACTGTAAGGAGACTACAGTTCTCAGTGTAAATGGAGGCCAAACCTTACTTAATATCACAATTATAATGTTGATCATAAACTTCAAGTTTTACTCAGAGTACATGTGGAAGACATGTGACATGAAGAAATTTTGACAAATGTTGACCTCATTGAACAATTTAGTCATTCATTAAAGCTGGAGTTGGTAACTTTTAATTGTACACACAAACTGGCATATTGTCTTAAATGGTCTTTATATGACAACAGCAATCATTAACTTATTGTAAAAAATATCCGAAAAAAATCTGATTTGTTATTCCTCGCTGGTGCAAATTTATTAAAAAAAACCGCTGACCAATCAGTGCCTCACAGTCCGATAGGAAATATCCAGTCAAATGCTCCAGTGTCTCTCTGTTCATGCAAGACCCTACTGTGCATGAGCCAGTAGTCAGAGCAGTGTTTGTGCTTGTGAAGGGGGGCGTGGCTTTGGAAGGACCTCAGAAGGCAGGGGAGTGTTTACTTGGAACAATGAAGAGATGCTAGGTTCCCAGTTTTGCTGGCTTTTCAGATTACCACCCCCAGCTTTAATTTATTTATTTAATCATCTTAATTAAGTTCTTTATTCTAGTCAGGGTTCCAGTGGGTCCAGAATCCATCTCTAATCTAAATGAATGGCTTTTTTGTTGTTATTGTTTTTGTTTTTGTTTTTTGGCCTTTGCAAGAAAGAATACAGAAAGGTCAACTCATTTAACATTTTGATCCTTTGTGTACTCACAGTAGCACACATCGCTTATTCTGGCAAATCCCTTCCCTTTACAGCATTACCAGCTTCACCAGCTCAAACCAGTCATAAAGACGAACAAATGATAAAAAAATAGCCTTGTTTTGTATATACCGGTACTCCATGAGAATGGTGCAATCTCACTGGTTCACCATTTCAGCATAATTAATAAGTATTCTGAAAATGCAATGTGGATCTCCATGAATAAAACTAAATCCACCAAACCTGAGATGAATAATTGTTTAACCAGGACAAATGTGCAGGTCGGGTGAGCCACATACTCCGAGTCTAGCGAGTCTAGCTGTGCCACTAATGACATCTTCTGAGTTTCCCTTAATTTAGAGTTTAGTGTATATTCATTCATTCATTCATTTTTGGTAACCGCTTAACCCTAATTAAGGTTTCGGGAGGGGCTGGGGTCCATCCCAGCTGACTCCAGGCGAGGGCAGAGTACACCCTGGACAGCTCGCCAGGTCATCGCAGGGCGGAAACACGCTGATGGATATGCAGCTACTCTTGACAAAAGTCAGCAATGGTTCTTTTACATGAACCTCACATCATAAACAGTGAGAGACACGGCCGGCCTTTGATAACCCAGTTATCTGCACTGGGGGGGACAGTGACAGCCCCGTTGAGAGTGAGGCTTGAACCCCCAACCTTGGGATCAGTGATCCAGCAACTTTACCACCAGGCCACCAATGCCCGAATTTAGTGCATAGTATATACTACATGAAAACACAAGAACAGGATTTTTTTGGGTATGTTTTTCACTCTAGTACATGACACTCATGATTCTGCATACTCCCAACTGACTGTAACAAACTGTGAGAGTCTGTCATTCTGATGTAATCATTATCTCCTGGGAATAACTGTTTGATCTCATGATAGTGAACCAATCAGATTTCACCGTTCCTGTAACATGTATCTTGATGATGATGATGATGATGATTATTATAACACCTCAAGAAATCTGTTTCCATACAGTGGGTTGTTGTCCTGTTTTGCATTCTTTGTTTTGTTTTATGGTTTATATTTGTGTCGAACACGTTACAAAAGCACTATAACATGAATGATGGCTTAGTCACAGTCAGGATTACCTGAATATTTCATAAAGTGGTGGTGTAATGTATGTGGGAGGTTTGAAGATAAATAAGAAGAAAGAGATAAAATAGTCTGTTTTGTCAAAAAAAAAAGAAATAGAAGAGGTGTAATCGTGTTTTGTAGTATTCAACAGTATAGTAACATGAAATTTATATATTTTATTATGAAATTTCTGTTGAAGATGCTGCATTACCACACGATTGGAGGAAGATAGTTTGAAATTAGACAAGCATAGCCGAGTGGGTAATTTATTATTTTAGCAGCGCAGTTATTTTGATTGGGAAAATACCAGAAAACTCTCCCCCATCTTCTCAGTGAAAGCGGTGGGCTAAAAATACAACTGAAATTTACCCAGAAGAAAATCCAATTCACTGACAGGAAAGGGACATGAGCAGGACGATGGTGTAGTGGTTAGAACGTCCGCCTCATAGCAGGAAGTCCCACGCTCAGTCGGGTCTGTGTACAGTTTGCATTTTCTCCCCATGCATGTATGGGTTTCTTCTGATTGCTCTGGTTTCCGCCCATATTTGTAAGACTTGCTTATTAAGCTACTTGGCTGTTCTAAATTGCCCCTAGATGTAAGTGTGAATGGTTCATTGTGGTCAGTGGTTGCCCCGTCTTCTTAGACTGTCAGCCAAGATGGGCTCCAGCCTTCCTGTGATCCTAATAGAATTCATTAGTTCAGCAAATGAATGGATGGATGGATGGATGGATGGATGGGAAATGATCCACGCCATGAAGGAAACAGTTAGTTTATTTTGTTATTGTTATGACATTTTCTTAATAGTTTAGTTTTTCTTGTCTCACTTTACCAGGTTAAATTATAACCTCTGAACGAGGCTAATTCATTAATGACCAAAGGATACTGTATCCCATAATAAATAATAAGTTGTAATGACCTTTGTCACAGGTGGTGAGCTTTGCCAGTCTGAAGTATAACCGTTCCTACACCTGGATGGTATTGTGCGTTCTGTGGTGCTCCATAGCCCAGTCCATTCTCCTCCCTATGTTCCTGTGGGCTTGTGACCGCTACCGTGCTGATGTCAAGGTGGTGTGGGAGAAATGTGTGGCCATTATGTCCAACGACGAAGTGGACGAAGGTAAGCAGCACTGGGGAAACTTCTGCATAGTACCACTAGAGGATAGAAATAAATAAAGGCAAAGGAACTTTCCTTTAGATCTATGTGTGGAAAGTGGGGAAAAGGGGTTTAGTTTAGAGAAAAGTCTAAAACAGCCACTGATTATACTCAGTGGATTCGTCATAGGTGGGAGATTATTTCTTGACATAGTTATTATATGAGAAGCTGATATTCAAAAGGGACTAAGTCCACATTTTTGGTGAAATGACCTAAAGCCATAATTTAGTTAATACAGCCTATATCTGCCAGGAAAAAAGAGTGAAGATCAAAACAGCCCAAGTCAAGTAAAAATACAAAATAAAACAATAATGATGTGCAAAAGGGACCAAGTTTAAAATAAAAAAATCCAACAGGAAAGCCATTACTGTTGCAATGGAAACAGTATACAAAAACAGTCTAAATTGTCCTGTATGCCTGAGACGGAAAAGGAAAAATTATTGCTGTCATCCAAAATCCGTTCAAAAAGCAATGCTCTTCTCTGCTGGTGAGTCCAAATCCAAATTTGAAAAACTAATAGGTGCTTACTGTGGAGATGAAAGGACATTGGATAAGCGCTTTGTTTACTTGAAAGAAATGTTTAGTCAGGAGTTTGGTGTTGTAAATGTAATACAAATGAATTATGCAATTTTCTTGATGAAAACGCCATTGAACTGAGTGTTTAATGGTCAAACTTCAAAGAATGTTCACAATTTTCTCTGCTTTGATTCCTTTCATTCATTTATTTTCTGTAACCGTTTAATCCTAATTGTGGTTACCCGGAGGCTGGCGCCCATCCCAGCCGACTCTAGGCAAGGGCAGAGTACACCCTAGACAGCTCGACAGGCCATCGCAGGGCGGAAACACACTGACGGCTATGTAACTACTCTTGTCAAAAGTCAGCAATGGTTCTTTCACATGAACCTCACACCATAGACAGTGAGAGACATGGCCGGCCTTTGATAACTCAGTTAGCTGCACTGGGGGGACAGTGACAGCACATTGATAGCGGGGCTTGTACCCCGTCCTTAGGATCAATAATACAGCCCCCTACCACCAGGCTACCACTACCTCAGGTAGTAACACTGGATATAAAATATGTTTATTTTTAATAAATGACGTGGTGAATATTTTCAAAAATACTTGGGTATAAAACCCACCAAAGCATTGTTTGACATCAAAATAACTATCATATGGATTTCAAGATATGTGATGAGCAAAAGGCCCAAGTCCAATAATGAAAATCAAAGATTTCCAAGTCAAGTAAATTTGTTATTACTCTGTCAACAAAAAGCAAAGATAAATGATGTTATCCCTGTTTCTGGATGTCTGAAGCTTTAATGTTAATTTGTTCAAATATACAAATGTTGGTAATAAAAGATAGCTTTTTTCCTGAAAAACAAGAAAATGGGACTTTTTGAACATCAGCTTTTTATATATGTAATAAATGTACAGTACTAACACTAAATTATGTACAAAGAAATATACCTTTTTGATATTTGCTTGATATAACATTACTAAAAGGCTTTACCATTACATAGATCTTGCCATAGTCATATTTATCTGGAAGCTGCAGTTGTGTAAACTATCAATAACATAATAGTGTTATAGGTAATATTGGTTTCGAAGAACTAATAGGTAACCAGTGGCTGCTTGTCCATTGAATTAGGTTGGGCAGAGCATGACATTAATCTTCATAAATCCTTACATTGTGCATTCACATATATTCCATGAAGTTATTATAATACCTGGTGGTTGTAATATGTGAGCTTTAATAAGCACGTGTTAAAGCCCATTGCGGTAGGACTCATGCTGCTCAGGACAGTCAATGTCAGGTTTTCCAGGGTCAAAATTTTGATCAAAATTTGTAGCATAATTCATCTCTGATACAGTCTTGGTTTAGGTTTGCTAAATAGTAGCCTGTAGCATAAGTCAACTTTAACTTGATTTTTTTGAGTTGATCAGAGATGTGGTTATTGATGTTGTCCTGCCCCACCCAAATTAATGTTCATGAGCCACTGCTCTAGGTAACTGAAATAGACATCCTAGGATTCTACCAATAGAATTAGAGATCTGTCAAAAAAGTTGGGACAGTATGTTGAAATTGTAATTACTAAGTAACATCTGTTCTGTGTCTCACTCATAATACATGAACTTTTACCTCATAAATTTTATTTTTACCACTTATTTCAATGTTGGCTGGAGCCTATCTCAGTTGACACTGGCCGCAAGCAGGGTACACCCTTACCATTGCATGGCAACAGACACAACCACACACATACACATCTAATCAGCCCTTTTTAAAAAAGCCAATTAGGAGGGAACTGAGGGAACTCATGCAATCAAGGGGAGAACATGCAAGTTCCACACAGAAACGCCCGAGTTCAATGTTTGAACCCAGGACCTTCTTGCTGTGTGGTGGACATGCCAACTACTACACCACCATGTTGCCCCTTTCCTTTTTACAGAAATGAAATGATGTTTACAGACAAACCAAGTGACGACACCTTTGTCACGTTTCTTGTTCCAAAAGGTGTGTTTGGATATACAGTATTCTATACTGCAAACGGTTCACGACTGCAGACAGGACAGTCTAGCAGTCATTGCCTTTTCTTCCGCAGCTATGCCATTGTAGTGTATACGGAATATAGTTTTGCATTGTTTTGTTTTAATATGCATGGGTGTCCTGGAAAACGTTTATCCAAAATCTTCATATATGTTTCTGCATTAATCTTGCCACCACAGAACTGTTTGCCAAGGGAACTGGCACTACTATATATATATCTATACTATATATATATATCTATATATCTATATCTATCTATATATATATATATATATATATATATATATATATATATATATATATATATCTATACTATAATATCATAACAAACACTGACTTTTTAAATTGTTAATGGTAAAACTTTGAATGATCCTTTAATTACTTGGGCATTGATTTGTCTCTCCACAGTACACATTTCCAATGAGCCAGATCAAATATGCAAATCACATGTATTACCTCCATACCGGATCGGTCAAGGCCTGGGTTAACAATGACCGCCATCAGTGCTGTTAACCAACAGGGTGCTGGTGGAAATTGGACTACTGTTGGTCGAAGAAGGAGAGAGAAGAGGAAAAGCATGAGTCTATGACTGAGAGTAGGGACTTTGAATGTTTGAACTATGACAGAAAAAGGTAGAGAGCTGGCTGACATGATACAGAAAGGTTGACATACTGTGTGTTCAGGAGACCAAGTGGAAAGGTAGCAAGGCTAAAAGCTTAGGAGCAGGGTTTAAGCTGTTCTATCATGGTGTGCATGGGAAGAGAAATGGAGTAGGAGTCATCTTGAAGGAGGGATTGGTCAGGAATGTTCTAGAAGTGATAAGAGTGTCAGACAGAGTGATGAGTCTCAATTTAGAAATTGAAGGCGTGATGTTCAATGTGGTTAGTGCTTATGCCCCACAGGCAGGATGTGAGCGAGAACAGAAGGCGAGATTCTGGAGTGAGTGAGATGAAGTGATGCAGAGTACCCCCAGAGGTGAAAGCGTGGTCATTGGTGCAGACTTCAATGGACATGTTGGTGCAGGCAACAGAGGGGACGAGGAAGTGATGGGTAGGTTTGGTATCCAGGACAGGAACACAGAAGGACAGATGTTAATAGATTTTGCAAAAAGGATGGAAATGGCTGTGATGAATACTTTCTTTCAGAAGAGGCAGGAGCATAGGGTGACAAATAAAAGCGGAGGTAGGAGCACACAGGTGGACTACATCTTGTGTAGACGATGTAATTTGAAGGAAGTCAGTGACTGCAAAGTAATAGTGGGTGAGAGTGTTACCAAACAGCATAGGATGGTGGTGTGCAGGACGACTCTGATGGTGAAGAAGGTGAAGAAGGCAAAGGCAGAGCAGAAGGCAAAGTGGTGGATGCTGAAAAAGGAAGACTGTTGTGTTGTCTTCAAGGAGAAGTTGAAACAGGCTTTGGGTTGAACACCCAAAAGTGCTTCCAGATGACTGGACAACCACAGCAAATGTGATCGGGAGACAGGTAGGAGAGCACTTGGTGTGTCCTCTGGAAGGAAAGTAGATAAGGAGAGTTGGTGGTGGAATGAGGACGTGCAGGAGTGTGTACAAAGGAAGAGGTTAGCTCAGAAGAAGTGGGACATTGAGAGGACCGAAGAGAGGAAACAGTAGTACAGGCAGACACAGCGTAAGGCGAAGGTAGCGGTGTCAAAGGCGAAACAAAGGGCGTATGATGACTTGTATGCTAGGTTGGACAGTAAAGAGGGAGAAAATGATTTATACAGGGTGGCACAGCAGAGAAATAGAGATGGGAAGGACATGCAGCAAGTTAGAGTGATAAAGGACGAGGGAAATGTATTGACTGATGACAGAAGTGTGCTGGGAATATGGAAAGAGTACTTTGAAGAGCTGATGAATGAGGAAAATGAGAGAGAAAAAAGAGTAGAAGAGGTGACCGTTGAGGACCAGGAAGTAGCAACGATTAGTAAAGGTGAAGTGAGGAGGGCATTGAAGAAGATAGGCAGTTGGTCCTGATGACATACCTGTGGAGGTATGGAAGTGTCTCGGTGAGGTAGCAGTAGATTTTCTGACAAGAACATTCAACAAGCTCTTAGAGAGTGAGCAGATGCCAGAGGAATGGAGGAGAAGTGTGCTGGTGCCCATTTTTAAGAACAAGGGAGATGTGCAGAGTTGTGGCAACTGCAGAGGGATAAAGTTGATGAGCCATACGATGACGTTATGGGAAAGAATAGTGGAAGCTAGACTAAGGGTAGAGTTCAGCATTTGTGAACAACAGTTTGGTTTCATGCCAAGAAAGAGCACCACAGATGCAATGTTTGCTTTGAGGATGTTAATGGAGAAGTCCAGAGAAGGTCAGCCAACAATGAAGGTTAGCCTCAGTAAGACAGAATACATGTGTGTGAATGAGAGGGACCCAAGAGGAATGGTGAGGTTAAAGGGAGCAGAGATAAAGAAGGTGGAGGATTTTAAGTACCTAGGCTCAACAATCCAGAGCAATGGAGAGTGTGGAAAAGAGGTGAAAAAGCGTGTGCAGGCAGGTTGGAATGGTTGGAGAAAAGTGTCTGGTGTGATGTGTGATAGGACGGTATCAGCAAGAATGAAAGGAAAAGTGTACAAGACGGTGATGAGGCCATTGTATGGTTTAGAAACAGTGGCACTGAGGAAAAGACAGGAGGCAGAGCTAGAGGTAGCAGAGATGAAAATGTTGAGGTTCTCTTTGGGAGTAACGAGGATGGATAGGATCAGGAATGAGTGCATCAGAGGGACAGCACATGTTAGAGGTATTGGAGACAAAGTCAGTGAGGCTAGATTGAGATGGTTTGGACATGTACAGAGGAGGGATAGTGAATATATTGGTAGTAGGATGCTGAGGTTGGAACTGCCAGGCAAAAGGCCCAGAGGAAGACCAAAGAAGAGATTCATGGATGTGGTGAAGGAGGACATGAAGGTAGTTGGTGTAAGAGAAGAAGATGCAGAGGACAGGGTGAGATGGAGGCAGATGATTTGCTGTGGCGACCCCTGAAGGGAGCAGCCGAAAGGAAAATAATAATAATAATAAGAGGAAGAAGAAGAAGAAGAAGAAGTACACATTTCCAATGTGTGGTGATTCTAGAGAAGTCATGTGCACCTCTGAACTTAGTTAACATAAAGTTTTCTTTTGACATATCAAAGTCTTAATTGTTATTTGAGGATATAGCTTTGTATAGTCGTGGTTTACCGACGTAATCACCAACCCATTTGGATATCAGGTGTTCAGCTTAAATTTGTGCCCTTGCCCATTATACACCTTAATTCCTACAGATTCCTTGAAATGTCTAATGATATTATTCACCATAAACCATGAAGTAGCCAAATCCACTCCTCTCTTTCGTTGAGAAACTTTTTTTTTTAACATTTTCAATCATTTCTTATGTATTTGCTAACAGACTGAAGATCCTTTCCCCAACTTTGCTTTCCAGAGACTAAGCCTTTCCTAGATACTGGTTTTCACTTCTTGGCATCATCTGTTTCAAATCACATCATTGTTTAATTGCTTTAACTCATTTACCAGCTCTAAATTTTCCCATCACACCATTTTTTTTTATGTGATGCAGGTCTGAAAGACAGGAATAGAAATATGTTAACAAATAATTTTAAGTGGAACCAACAAAATTGAAATATCCTGGGTTCATTCTGTCTCCAATGAAATAAAAATCAAATTAAATATAGAAACTACTGATTTTTTTTTTTTTATTTACAATTTCCATACTGTCCCAACTTTTTCTGATATGAGATTCTAATTGTGAAGGATCTGCTGTTACGTGTTAACATGGAAAGCATGCCAGGTCACAGGGTATTACTACTATATTATTGACATTAGAAAACAATTGTGTGGTGGTCTGTGAAAAACCTGTTAGATGCTGCTGTGGCAGAAAATCTAACAAAAGAAAAAGATTGGCATTTTTACTAACAGTAAGCCATGACATTTCCATGACCAGGAAATATTGAGATGCAGTCAGAATTTTACAATCATCCTGAACATTGTTACAATAGTGGGTTAGAAAGGAAGGAAGGAAGGCAGACAGATAAACACACAGACAGTGGTCACCTGGTGGTAAACGTCACTGAGATCACTGATCCTAAGGCTGGGGGTTCAAGCCCCACTCTCAACAGATTGTCACTGCCCCCCCCCCGAGTGCAGCTGACTGGGTTATCAAAGGCTGGCAATGACTCTGACTGTCGATAGACAGAGAGTTTCGTGTAAAAGAACCATTGCTGACCTTTGTCAAGAGTAGCTACATAGCTGTCAGTGTGTCTCTGCCCTGCGATGGCCTGGCGGACTGTCCAGGGTGTACTCTGCCCTCTCCCAGAGTCGGCTGGGATGGGCGCCAGCCTCCCCGCGACCCTAATTAGGATTAAGTGGTTATAAAAAATGAATGAATAAATAAAGAAATAATTTGATGCACTATTTGTAATTTATCATTAGTCATTTTTAAAAATCAACAGAGAAGTACGGTACAGAGAAGTACGGTACAGAGAAGTGCAGAGAAGGTCGGAGGGAGCTGCATTGTGCCTTTGTGGATCTGGAGAAAGCATATGACAGGGTGCCAAGAGAAGAACTGTGGTATTGCATGAGGAAGTCTGGAGTGGCAGAGAAGTATGTTAGAGTGGTGCGGGACATGTATGAGAGATGTAAGACAGTGGTGAGGTGTGCTGTTGGTGTGACCGAAGAATTCAAGGTGGACGTGGGACTGCATCAAGGATCAGCTCTGAGCCTTTTCTTGTTTGCTGTGGTGATGGACAGGCTGACAGATGAGGTTAGACAAGAATCTCCATGGACTGTGATGTTTGCAGATGACATTGAGATCTGTAGTGAGAGCAGAGAACAAGTGGAGAAAAATCTAGAGAGGTGGAGGTATGCCCTGGAAAGGACAGGAATGAAGGTTACCCTAAGTAAGACAGAATACATGTGTGTGAATGAAAAGAACCCAAGAGGAACGGTGAGGTTACAGGGAGCAGAGATAAAGAAGGTGGAGGATTTTAAGTACTTAGGCTCAACAATCCAGAGCAATGGAGAGTGTGGAAGAGAAGTGAGGAAGTGTGTGCAGGCAGGTTAGAATGTTTGGAGAAAAGTGTCCGGTGTGATGTGTGATAGGAGAGTATCAGCAAGAATGAAAGGAAAAGTGTACAAGATGGTGATGAGGCCAGCGATGTTGTATGGTTTAGAAACAGTGGTGCTAAGGAAAAGATAGGAGGCAGAGCTGGAAATGTTAGCGGAGATGAATAATGGTAGCGGAGATGGTAGAATAATGGTAGCGGAGATGAAAATGTTGAGGTTCTCTTTGGGAGTAATGAGGATGGATGGGATCAGAAATGATGACATCAGAGGGGCAGCCCATGTAAGATGTTTTGGAGACAAAGTCAGAGAGGCTAGATTGAGATGGTTTGGACATGTGCAGAGGAGGGATAGTGAATATATTGGTAGTAGGATGCTGAGGTTGGAATTACCAGGCAGAAGGCTCAGAGGAAGACCAAAGAAGAGATTTATGGATGTGGTGAAGGAAGACATGAAGGTCGTTGACAGGGTGATGTTGGAGGCAGATGATTTGCTGTGGCGACCCCTGAAGGGAGCAGCCGATAGGAAAAGAAGAAAGAAGATGAAATTTTTAAAAAATCAATGCAGGGAGTTTGCATGTTCTCCTCTTGATTGCGTGGATTTTTTCTGGGTATTCTGGTTTCCTCCCACAGTCCAAAAACATGCACAGTAAGCTAACAGGTTCTTCCAAATGTCTCACAGTTCTACGTGTGAATGGTTGTTTATGAATTTTGGCCCTGTAATCATTTTGTGACTTGTTCAGGGTGTACTCTGTCTTTGCACAGTGTTGGCTGAGATAGGACCCTAATAGGAATTAGCAGTTCAATTAATTATTTAGTGACCTCTTAAAACAGCCCCAAATTCTTTTTATTTTCTGTTAAGGCATATGCTGTACAATCATTCTGAAACAGAAAATAACAGTTCAAGAAATCATTGACAGCCTAATATTGCAATTTATCACATTCATATACATGATGAGTGTATGACAACATCTTAGAAAAACAATAAACAATATATTTTACCCAAAATAAAAGTGCAACTGCAAACAGTGTGTATGTCTCAGATCTTTTCAGGTTGGTGTGTTTTTTGCACACAGTGAAAGGCCTACTTTTATCAAATTGTAATGTAATCACAGTTTGTTCATCATCGTTTATTTTCTGTAACCGCTTAATCTTAATTAGGGTTGCGGAGAGACTGGCACCCATCCCAGCTGACGGAAGAGTACACCCTGGACAGCTTACCAGGTCATAGCAGGGCGGAAATACACTGGCGGCTTTGCAGCCTACTCTTGTTGAAAGTCAGCAATGGTTCTTTTACAGCCTCTCACCATAGACAATGAGAGACATGGCCAGCCTTTTATAACTCAGTTAGCTGCACTGGGGGGGACAGTGACAACCTGTTGAGAGTGGGGCTTGAACCCCCAACCTTAGGATCAGTGATCCTGCAACTTACCACCAGGCCACCACTTCCTGATTGGCTTTTGTATTACTGTATACTAAATTTGTTTGAAGATCAAAAACCCCTGAGTGCTATGAATAAACAAATAGGGGAAATCAGAAAGGGCATGTGTCATATGACATAAATCTAATTCAGTTCGGTTTGTGAGCAGATATCTGCTCTCTAATGCTGTGATCCTCCAGCACTATCACATCATCAAAACAGAGAAGAATGCAGAAAATCTGTTTTAAAACATTTAAATAATTAAACAAAAGCAAATAAAAATTAAACATAGAAGAGAACATTTGATCAGCAATTATATCCAGGCAAGATGCACAAACAGAGATCAATCAAAGGTCAGATACTGTTCCCTTCTACATGTTTATTTTTCATTTCAGATGCCAGTGGAGCACCAGATTATGATTTCTAATCAGAGAACTTCCAACCCCCTTCCCCAACAACACACACACACACTGATTTTCAGTACGGCATGTTTGGCTTCCTCCTCCCTTTTATGCTCTCTCTGGTCTCTACACCTGCTCTACAGTGATTGATTGCCAGAAAACTGGGCAGCAGTTCAAGTTTAGCAGAGAAACCATTGTGCATGGGGGATGGCTTGTGTGGGAAGACCAGGTAATCAGAAGGCCCCGCACAAATAAATTGAGGTTGAAGAGTCCTGAGGGAAACACAAACATGCACTAACCTTGTTATATTACACTATGATGCTGCCAAAACAAGGCTGCACATCGTAACAACATTTATTGGTTAAAAAACTCGAAAAAGTATAACATCTCATCATCTTGAGTGAAGAGAGAGTCCTGTTTAAGGTTAAGGGTTCAGTTTAAAAGTCTTGAGTGACATTTATTTCAGGTTGTGAGACAGAATGATGTCAATAATTCTGATCATCAAAGTGAAAGCAACAACAACAAAAAGGGTAGGAATTGATCATGTGAAATTTTTTCCCGGGCTGCCACACAATTTGAAATGATTTACAAACCTGTTTTATGGTTGGGTGGTGTTAATTCTAGACTCCTTAGCAATGTGGAAACACTTCATTCTGTCAGCTTGGTACAATGCATGATTAATAGTCCATACTCAACTGTATAAACTGTTGGATTTCTGTTGTGATTATAATGTTACCAGTGCTTCTGCTTCTTTTCAGAGGGCTTGCCCTGTATAACACAACTCGGGTGTATGTATAAGGGTTGTTTCTTGTTCTTTTCTGCCATAGACCTGCATGCTAAGCTGCCTGTGCTAATAGCTAATATCATCTTTCATGCTGCAACCAGACCATATTTGCTTAAGATCAGCATTTTACACTGCCATCGCTGTGCTTATTTCCCCCACTTTTCCTGTCACATTTATTTATTGAAATGTTATTCCTAAACTATGCAAACAGATTTTAGCTGTCAATTTAGGTTATCTGTAGTTCTTTTGAATGAACCTACAGAGACTTGCTTTCCACTTCAATATACCAGAGCAGTCATAATATTACTAGTCAAAGATCCATAATTGATGCCCCCCATATTGAATTTCAAAATGTTAGTGCGGGCCAGAAACTCAAGAACAGTGAAGTGTGTATTTCTCTCTTTCTACATATTCGTCTGTCTGTCTGTCTGTCTGTGTATCTGAGCACGTCTTTTTTTTAATCCTGATATATGCTTTCTGCGTTTGCAGAAAACAGCCAGGATGGAGGCATTCATCCGGACTTAATATATGACAGACCTTATGACTATAGCTCCGCTGCTGATATCATGACGGTAGACCGTATTGCCAAGTACGAATTCTCGACCTTAGAAAGGGGGGTCCCCCAGTGTTATCCATTGAGGGAGCCTCAGGAAGATAAAATGCACTATTTGCAGGTATATTTCCATTAATTTTTTAGAAAATTTGAGTTCGCCATGAACTGATTTCTTTATTTGCAACTTATTAAGATGAAATTGTGCATGCTGCAATGGCCCTCAATTCTTTTGATATTATATTGTTGTCATTACCTCTTTTGGAATAAATTTATATTTTTATTTTGTTGTGATTATTTAATACATTTAATATATTCCCACTTGGTGTTCAGCAAATATGATGTGCTTGGCTGTTTGGGAAAAATGTGACCTTTCATGCTGCACAGGTTCTGATGACTGCCTGTTAATTATTAGGTTGTAAGTCAACTTGTACCGAGAACACAATCTTTTTTTAATGTAAGTCAGGGGTGTCCAACTCGTGCCACAAAGGGCCGTGTGGCTGCAGGTTTTTGTTTCACTCAAGCAGCAGCAGCACACCTGACTTGGTTCATTTAATTAACTGAGCTGAGTCTTCAAGCAGTTGATTGGTCAGTCTCTGTACAGAGAACAAAGATTGACCAATCAACTGCCTGAAGCCACAGATCAGTTGATTAAATGAACCAAGTCAGGTGTGCTCCTGCTGAGTTGCAACAAAAACCTGCAGCCACATGACCCTTTGTGGCATGAGTTGGACACCCCTGGTGTAAGATATAACCTAATGAGTATTTAAAGGCGGTACAGAGGAGGTACACAACACATTGCATGATAGGTTGTGCCTGTTGTCAGAATCATCTGTAACTCAATTAGTATTGCAATGATTTCCTACAAATTCTCAGTTACCTAAATTCTGTAATGATCATTACTGCTTCATAAATGCATCTCATTTATTTGTCTTTATAGATGAAAGGAATAAAACACTTCAGGGTGTGCTGTTTTCAGAACAGTCAGTGACGGGGTGGTGTGATGTCTTTCATTCATTCATTCATTTGATGAGACAATTAATCGGTAAGCTGAAACCTATCTAAGTTTAGTCTGGGCAAAGGTGGGGTAGACCCTGAATAGCTTGCTAGTGTAGTACATGGCCAACACACACACACACACACACACACACACAGTCATTCAGACTCACACCTAGAGACTACAGTATTTGGTTTAGCTAATTAGCCTAATGTGCATGTTTTTGGACTGTGGGTGGAAACCAGAGTACTTGGATGAAACCCATGCAAACATAGCGGAGAACCCACAGAAATATCCTTTCCGAACCCAGGACTCAAATCCAGGACTTTCCTGCTGTGAAGTGAATGTACAACCCCTAACTGGTCAAAGTCACAAAGTTTATTTTCCAATGAATGCACATCCCCAAATGTTTTATTCCTCTTAAACCTCAGCAATTTCACAAAGCTAACAATTTAATATGGAACGATATGTCATAGTTGGTTGGACTTTGAATGTTGTTTGACAGCCATGAAACAGGTTATTTCCTTCTAGAATTTACAACAGCTATAAATATTTACACATTCAGCAGTCGTAGTTTTTCCATTTTTGCAATTACTATGACAACAAAGCGTAGCTTGTCATGTTACCACAAACCCCCGTAAAGCATAGAGTCCTTTGTGCTGAAGACTTTTGATGCCAGAAATGTATTATTAGCAAGTAGGGACACAGGAGAATCTTCTACAAACAGGTTCACTATTTCAAATATTACACTCATTTTTAAAAACACAGTGAAGTCTAGTCTTTGTAAATTATCTCAATAGAAATAATAATGAATTTGAATAAGTGCAGTTATTTCAGTCTCTCAACTGGAGGTGCCAAAATTAATTAACCCCTTCTGATGAGCTACATTAATGCCTTTAGTTGAATGTGACTCCGCTGTCATATAGGTTTCTTGGCAGAATTATTTTTTTATTACAGGGTAGGTTGCCAACTTTTTGATAACCCTCCACAGCACATGGTATGGCCAGGTGGTCTCCCATCCAAGTATTAACCATGGTCTGTCTCTTCGTGGCTTCCAATGTCAGTCCAACACAGGATGAAAGGTTAATGAATTAGATCCTAGAATAAGTGTTTATAATGTGGCTCCATGTGGTTCTTGGCTTCCAATAAGCATGAAATCACTAGCACTGACAGATATTCTTGATATTTTAATAAGTAGTTTATAATGTGCTGTTAATGCAGTACGTGAGCACAGCTCTTCTTTAGCCTGTTAACACTTTAGCACTACTGAATTTCCATGTTTAAAGTGTATTCGTAAATTATTTTCTTCTGGTAACCAAGTGCTTGGAAGATGCACTGCCTGGCCAAAAAAAAAAGAGATTTTAAAAAATAAATTTAAAAATGTTGCATATCCTACTGTTTAATTGGGCCACCTTTAGCTTTGATTATGGTGGACGTTCTCTGCAGCATTGCTGTATCTTCACAATCTTACTCGAGTCAATTCAGTTCAGTTTTTATTTGTATAGTGGTTTTTACAAATAATATTGTCAAAAAGCAGCTTTATATAGTAATAAAGCAATTTTTTTTTACATTTAATATTTAAATATTACCCCTTCAATCCTTACATATCCCTAATGAGCAGGCATGTGGTGAGTGGCAATCCTCATTTGGGTGAAACCAAAAAATACAAACCATGTAGTAGAGACTTCACGATAGTTTAACATGAAGTCCAGTTCGTTATACAACGGTAAGTTATTCATTCACTCATTCATTTTCTGTAACCGCTTAATCCTAATTAGGGTCACGGGGAGGCTGGCGCCCATCCCAACTGACTCCGGGCGAGGGCAGAGTACACCCTGGACAGCTCGCCAGGCCATCGCAGGGCGGCAACACGCTGATGGCTATGCAGCTACTCTTGAAAAAAGTCAGCAATGGTTCTTTTACATGAACCTTTCACCATAGACAGTGAGAGACACGGCCGGCCTTTGATAACCCAGTTAGTTGCACGGAGGGGGGACGGGGGGGGGCAATAACAACCTGTTGAGAGTAGGGCTTGAACCCCCAACCTTAGGATCAGTGATCCAGCACCTGTATCACCAGGCCACCACTGCCCACAACAGTAAGTCCTAAATCATTTTCGCAAAAGATGTGTTTATCTAACATCATTATATTTACAGAATGACCCAATAAACCCTTCCATATTTCAAAGGTAAATAAGAAAAAATAATTGTTAAAGAAAGTCAGGTCATTTGCACACATACAACTTCATTCAATACACTTTTTATTCCTTTGCGGCTTTTGGTAGACCCCGTTATGAAGAGCGACCTACATTTTATACAACTGGGCATGTGAGGGTTAAGGCTCAACAGCGGTAGATTTGTAGCGCTCAGACTTAAACCCCTGACCTTTCGGATCAGTAAGACCGAGCTTTAGCCATCTGAGCCACTTCATTACTTGTACACATGAAACTTATTGAAGTGGGAGAGGTTGGAGGCAGGTTAGGCAACGGACTGTGGGAGGAAACCAGAGTACAGTGTAGGGAGAACATGCAAACTTTAGACAGAAAGGCCCCCGTTGAGCCCAGCCCTTGAACCCAGGACGTTTAGCAGACATGCTAACCACTATGCTCATGAGAGAGAAACTAGCTCTTGGAAATTGATGTAATAACCTGGTCATTCTGTACATTCAGGTCATCAGCTGTCTTCATTTTATTACCACAGGACGTTGCTGAGCTTTAACCTGACCAACTCAAGCAACTCCAATTGATAACATTGATTCCCTTCTTACCCTGACATGCCCATCGTTTTAGAATATCTGGACTCGTGAGGCAGCATACAATTTCTATTGTTCTTAGAAAATTGAAGTCTTCTCCTTCAATAAGCCTCACTAACAAATTGAGTTATTTTGGACATACAGTTGTTTAGTTCCGATGCATTGTGCATGTGAAAATGTTTCAGTAAAAACAAAGTCATGAGTTCTAGTATCCGTTTCTTTACTATTCAACTCGACCTAGCAGTTAATTGATCTCTGATTCACGATTCGTTCTACACAACGACATTTCCTGTGTGAAGCTGATGATTCATCAATATCCTTCCATATTTTAATAATGCACTGGACACTTCTGACCTTGGATTTGCACTCAAGGCACAATGTCCATGATTTCTTCAATTCAAAAAAAGGGTGCACCTTCACAATTTATGAAAATGCTTGGAGCACAAGCGAGGTATAAAAAGGAGTTCATTTGCATCCAAGACACATTTTTCCAAGTTCATCAAGATATGAATCTACAAAGTTCCCTCAGGATCATCATGATTGGATCTCTGAGAACCCCCCCCCCACCACCACCACCACCACCACCCTTCCCACACTCATCATGAGTCTCTTAAATCATGGACATCATGCCCCAATGTAAATTCAAGGGTCAATCCAATTGTAGTAATTTGGGAAATCTTTTAGGTTGTTTTCTTTGCTTGAGGCAGGCCAGAAATATGAGTCTTCCAAAGCAAAATATCTAAATTTTCATTAAATTCAATGGGGTGTCGTCCCCGCCATCATGCAATGATGAGCCATATTTTAGTACAAAATAAACAAGAGCAACTTGAACTTTTGTTATTTTTGTTTGTTTGTTTTTAGCTAGTTAAGGCAGTGACATTTTTCGATAAAATGCTGATGCGCTTTGCATAATTCTAAACTCATTGCTTTGATGTGGCAGTGAGCCAGCAGAATAATATGCGTTTTTAGTATTAAGACCTTGTAATTAGTTAGCCAGCATACTTATAAATGTCCAATAGACTGATTTAAAAATTTCTAGAAGAAAATAATGTTTTAATTGCTGCAGACTGAGACACACCACATATGATTATGTAACAAAACCCGGGGGATGAACATAACAGCTGTCTGGTTGGATCCTCCATATTGGATGTAGACAAAATAATATTGTAGATAAACAAATGAGACTGTACATACAAATGTGTCCTAAAACTGCAATATTATTATACAAGAAAATGCTTTTCTTCTAATTTACATGTATAGGGTGCTAAACTCATTTAAATCTCTGCTACTAAGTCAGTGTTAATAAATCTATTGGGTAATATACAGTATGCAGGAAAAAAAATGATAAGATACTTACCATTGGGTACTGTATGCATGTCAAATGCTGTAAATAGAAAACCTGGAAAATCTCAAACAGATTTACAGGAATAAAGTTGTGATTGTAATACATAAGCATATTATTTTACTGGCTCGATTTATTGTCCTGCCCAGCACTGGTGCTTTCATCTAATTCTGACCGCCCTGGTATAACCAAGCAGTGCATTTGTACTCCATTGCTCATATTAAAATGCTTTGCTTCCCTCTTCTGGTCAAAGTTCTCACACACTGCTTTCATCCAAAGAATAAATATTTGTGACCATAGAGCCATAGCTATTGTCTCATTCTTTCATGTATGTACACAAATGCAAAGAAAAGATCTTTAATCAATGATATTTTTCTTGTGTAGTTCTCAGAACAATGTGGAATGTGAGTATTAAATCTATAGAACCAGCGATTATGGCTTTATTTCTAAGGCATTTCATACACTCACAAGGTTCCTTGAGGTCAAGGCATAAATTTACATACATACACTCAGTGGTCAGTTTATATAGTCCATGCCACATTGGCCCATTTATCAATTATGGCAACAAAAGAGGTGTACTTTTGTATATAATTTCTGACAAGGAGCTTTTTATTGCTACCTGCTTTGATGCCCTCCATCACAAGATGCACTATGAGAAAGGACGAGCATGGGACCACTGTTTGCTAGTGTTGTGCAATGTTATGTTTCCCTCATTCCGTTTACTAAATTCATATTGTGTTACAAACCTGTCAACCTTTACAAGTTTTAAAAATTACATCAGAGTACACTCGGACTAATGCGGTCCTCACTCACTCATTTTCTGAACCACCGAATCCTATTTAGGCGGTGTGAAGGTTGGAGCCTATCTTAGCCAACACGGAAAAAGCATTAGCAGGTCGCCAGACCTGCTGCACATATACGTCCTTTCACATTTACACTCGCGACTAAGAGAGATCTGGAACAGCTAGTTAGCCTGATGTGTCATGTCTTTGCACTGTGGGAGGAAACCAGAGTACCCAGATAAAACATGTACAAGTCTGGGGAGAATACTGTATGCAAACTCCACAGAGAAACGCAGAGGAATCAACCTCAGGACCATCATGCTCCTGACTGGATTCATGTAGCACTAATTATGTTTGTCAGTGAAGCTGAAGAATATAATTTTTTATTAACAAATAACTGGGATTGGCCAGCATTTACAAATGTTGGCCATGTGGACGTTAGAATTCTTTGACGCATCATAGAATTACATCAATTGCTCGATGACTGCCCCGCCAGCAAGCGGTTCCTCGATATACAGCTGGGAAGATACATTACGAACCCCCCCACAACCACCCCCAGTACAAGTGACACTGATATTGCTTTTTAAACGTATCGGCTGTAGTGCCAAATGGCTTTTGGAGGTTTTTGAACCCTGTACCCTCATTGGTCATTGGTCCAATTATCTTGTTTTTCTATCGGGTAGGTTGACAGGTGTACAGCCAATTCCCCACACACACAGTTTACTTCTTCATCTGCCCCTATATTAATGGTCAGGCTTTTTAAAATGCTATGGTTAGCCGGATACTTTTGGTTGCTAGACTCTTGCTTCAGATATCCAAGTCTTGTTCAGACTCATTTTATTGACACTTTTTTTCTAGACTGACTTGTAAGTGAAACCGGATAACTAATAAAAAAATGAGACTGGATTGTGAATAAGAGTTTCAATTTTGAAACTATAGGGAAGCCATCTTTTTGAGACCTACTTGGTATAAGACCACAATACAGAGATGGAAGACAAAACAGCCTGAAAACCCAGAAAAGTTTAATGCTGACGGAGGGAATGTCTTAAATTCATCTAACTATACCAATACTATACCAATAATAACATTTTTTGTGGGTGTATAATTTGTAAATGGTAAAATAGATGGCTTTATGTAGCTGATGTGTGTGTCTGTATATATATATATATATATGTGTGTGTCTGTATATATATATATATATATATATATATATAAATATATATATATTCATTCATTCATTTTCTAAGTTGCTTAATCCTAAATAGGGTTGGAGGAAGGCAAGTACCGATCTCAGCCATGGGCGGGGTTCACCCTGGACAGCTCACCAGGGCATTGCAGAGCCAACATTCACACTCACACCCAGGGGTGATTTGGAACAGTCAGTTTGCCTACTGTTCACCGTTTTGGACTGTGGGAGGAAGATGTTGTCCGGTTTCCTCCCACAGTCTATACACACACATATATATATATATATATATATATATATATATATATACACACACATTTTCTGACCGCTTATTCTTAATTAGGGTTGCAGGGAGGCTGGCACCAATCCCAACCAACTCTGGGCAAGGGCAGAGTACACCCTAGACAGCTCACCTGGCCATCGCAGGGCAGAAGCACACTGATGGCTGTGCAGCTATTCTTGTCGAAAGTCAGCAATGGCTCTTGTACATGAACCTCACACCATAGACAGAGACATAGCCGGCCTTGATAACCCAGTTAGCTGCACTGGGGTGGACAGTGAGTGACAACCCCTTGAGAGTGGGGCTTGAACCCCCTACCTTGGGATCAGTGATCCAGCAACTTACCACCAGGCTACCGTTGCCTGACTATACTGTATATCCATTTATCTATCTATATCTCTCTCTCTCTCTATATATATATATATATATATATATATATATATATATATATATATATATATATATATATATATATATATATATATATATATATATATATATATATATATATATATATATATATATATATATATATGGAGAGAGAGAGAGAGAGAGAGAGAGAGAGAGAGAGAATTTTCTGAGTAGATCCTTCCGTAGGAGAGTGCTCAATACTTTTTGGTAGAGCAAATAACAAAAATAAAAGGACAGGACAAAGACTTTCTATTGAAACTCCATTTATCACTACAGATCTGTTTCGAGGGGTGGTGAAACCATCCTCTCTCTTCAGGTGATTATAGAAGAATATATATAGATATATATAGTCTAATATTTCCAATACCATTCGAATATAGCTTTCAACTTACAGAGGTCTTTCCAAGATGGCACTGATCTGGCTTCTAGTCACGAGAAATGTTATGATGTGCGATCCAGTCTTATTATTTAATTATTTATTTTTGATTGGTAGACAAAAGTCAAACTTGAGATTATTGAGTTTGCTTGAAGACACAACAGTGGCAGTTTGGGAGTTGAACCTAAAACCACAAGTTGTAAATTTCAGGTGGTTGAAAGTCCTCAAACTGCTCCTTATAACTACCACAAATTCTCAATAATTCGACCGAGATATTGTGCATAGTTAGAGCTGGGATTCTGTCAGGATTTCTATGATGGATGGGTCTTATCAAAGGCTTATGAGTGTAGCTGAGCCAAGTGTCCACTGAGTGTATCACCTTGCCATGTTATTTCATATCACCAGACTTTTTAGGATGAATATTCAGTAATGGATGATGGATTTGAGAGCATGCCACAGTTGTTTGTAGCCTGATAATGCATTGCAGAATGATACAACACTGAAGATTCATTCTGCGTAGTAAACAAGCCGTGTGGTTTGTTTGTGTGTCTGCACCAGGTTCCTCCTACAAGAAGATACTCCCACGACGAAACCGACATGTGGACCACAGGGCCGATTTCTTCCTACCTGCACCGCTGGGGCTCCACCGAGGACATGATGGGTGTGCCACGTTACACCTCGAACCGCTACGACAGACGGCGCAGCAGTCTGGCGTCATGCCACGAGGAGACCAGTCGCCATCAGCGCGCACGTAGGAGCTCCGATGGGACACGATCTCTCCCACGACCCCAGCGCTCTGAGGATGACTTGGGGTGCTTCAGCCGTGACGAGGTGATCAATTTCATTGACGAGACACCTCTGGCTAGCCCGATCAGAAGCCCCCGCCATGCATCAGCACTCTCATTGGTGGCCAGCGCTCAAGAGCGCCAGATTATCCTACTACCACATTTCCCACTCACGCATTTCGAGCGGGAGCCTCAGGCCCTCCGACGTGCTTCTGAACGCAAGGGCTCACGCACTGACCTGCATCAGAGCTTCCCGAGAAAGGACAGTAACAGCAGAGGGAGGATGGAAGAAGTGGGTTTGAATGAATGTGGGTCCGATAAAGGGTGTCGTGAGCAGCGTCGTGATGGAAGTCGTGCATCTGAACTGATTTTAACGAGCCAAAGTGTGTGGACAGCAGCAAACTCATCACTCAGGGGGAAACCAGGACACGGGGAAGCACACGTGACTAAGAGTGAGATCCAGGGGAGTATGAACAGTTTTAGAAACTTACAATCACCATCAAGATATACGGCATTTCACTCCGGTTCCATTGGGTCGGCAAACTAAGATCCTGGAGCTTCTATCCTTCTAACGTGTACACACATCTCTTACTATTGATCTGAGTATTATTGTTATACATATTCAAGTGGAATGTTTTTGTAATATGGACGCTTTGTGATCGAGTCTTGAGTGATCGAAGACAGAGATACGTGCATTCTTTTATAGCTATTTTTAAATGTTACGAATATCCAAAACGTGATAATCTTCTACTACATCCTTTGGAATTAATATTTGAACTTCAAGAGAATTATAAAAGTTAGAAATGGCCTTTTTTTTTTTTTCAACTGGTGTTTACAATATCAACAACTAGCCATTTAAACTTTGTACTTGGACTCCTATTCCACACTTTTCACTTGCTTCTGTTATTCACGGTTCTTTGCTATGTTATTATTTTATAAGTTGATTCTGTAAATGGTCAGTAGATAGTATATGATTTGCACACAAAAAGGCTTTTTTTTTTTTTTGTTGAGTAGATCATTTTCATTTTCAGCATTTTTATTTGATGCTCAAAATTTTTGAATAGATTTATCTGTTGAAGAAGTTTAAAAGGTTCTGATTAAATACATGTCAACAAGCCACCAAACTGAAGGTATAACATGTCCTATTTTCACCGCTTGGGTTTGTTTCAGGGTGGGACAGTGGCATAGTTCTTCGCACGTCTGCCTCACAGCAAGAAGGTCCATGGTGCGATATTTTGTTTCTATGTGGAGTTTGCATGTTCTCTCTATACATACATGGGTTTCTTCCAGAGATGCTGGTTTCCTCCAACAAGTCCAATGACGTGCACATTAGGCTGATTCTTCTTCTTCTTCTTCTTTTCCTTTTGGCTTTTCCCTTCAGGGGTCGCCACAGCGAATCATCTGCCTCCGTCTCACCCTATCCTTTGCATCTTCTTCTCTTACACCAACGACCTTCATGTCCTCCTTCACCACATCCATGAATCGTCTCTTTGGTCTTCCTCTAGGCCTTCTGCCTGGTAGTTCCAGCCTCAGCATCCTATTACCAATATACTCACTATCCCTCCTCTGTACATGTCCAAACCATCTCAGATTAGTTGTTCCAAATCTCCCTCACATGTGAGTGGTTGTGAATGCATTGATCTGGGCATGTGAGCTGTTCAGGGTCTACCCCATCAGCACCTAGTGTTGGCTGAGATAGCAATGCCAGTAGTAGGATTAAGTGGTTCAACAAATGAGTGAGTGAGTGGCTGAGATTTGTTTCAAAGTTATGGTTGTGGGACCAGTGGTGGATGGTTAGAGTGCTGGGCTGAGTAGGTCATGGGTTTGAATCCCAATCAGGACACACACACCCCCCCCACTCTGTCCTAAGACCCCTGTGCAAGGTCTTAAGCACAAGTGTGCCTCTGTCCACCCTGCAGTATAAATGAGTACCAGTAAAAATACTGGGACGCATTCCATCCAGGAGGAGTTGAGCTCCTCAGGCACCTGCTGGATGAGCCACTGGACTCAGGGTGTAAAAAGCCCAACAGATTTACCTTATGCTTCATTATTTTACCTTATGCTTATACCCTTGAGCTATTTGAGAACACTGAGATGAATATTTGAATTGCAAGGGAATTATTAATATGATTTTAAATACAGTAAGCGTTTAACCACAACAATATCATTTTACTTTTTTTTAAGGAAGAAAACATGTACGTGCCTATGTACAGCAAATTCCACACATTGTTATTTCTCCATTAAATCACCACAATTCTATTCAAACTCAGCTCAGCTGCCTCAGTCTTCTACCAATGCTGTTACCCTCGAATCCTCTCTGCTTTTCTATGCTTTCATCCATCTGGCGGTTTAATGGCCCTCCATAACATACTGTTATGCATTTCAGATGACTGATACAATTGCCACAAATTGGATGACCTTGAGCATGCAGTCATCTCACAGCAAGGGCCTTTAATTTTATCCACAGAGTGGCTGGTGTGGTATAAATTATAGGCAACATGAAAACAAAGGTGATCTGATTACACCATGGCATTCAAGTCTGCAGCCAACCATTTGTAGATTAGATTAAATACCGATCTGCATGGTGAAGGTGGAGAAAAAGGAACCCAAATATCATAAATCACTTGATTCTTATGGTTTCAAACTATAACTTTATATTAAAGTATATGCCACTTCTATATCAAGCTGTTCTGAAAAACCTTCCTGTGGGCATAGTAAATTTTCACCAAGCATCATTTTAATTACATATTGTAGTTAATATTGTGAATTTGTGGTTGGATGGAACTTCTGACACTTTTAACAGATTTGCACATACAAGCAAAAATACAATCTCATACCTTTAGGAATGCTCTTCGTGTTAATTCCACCAGGCGGCGATATTCTTACACCAGTCAGCCATTACATCCACACTCGGTAATAGAGCAGTGCAGGATGGATGCCAGATTGGACAAAATTCATACACTTCATGGTTACCAACAAACTGTAAGTACAAACAGTGTGCCTATGCTATGCAATACAAGTCCTGCAAGAACAAATGAGAATAAATGTATGCTGATTGGACTGGTTATGTTGGGGTGTGGGTTTCTTTGTGTTTTTTAAAGTTGGAAAACCTTGAAACTCTCCTCAGCTACTCATTCACGGTGAAGGTCACCCCCTGAACACCTCGCCAGACCATCACAGTGTCAATACGCACAACCATTCACACTCACAACTAAAAACAATTTGGCTAATGTACATGTCTTTGGGCTGACGGATGAAACCGGAGTACCCCGAGGAAACCCACGTGAGCATGGAGAGAGTATACAAACTGCACACAGAAAGGCCCTTTCCGAGCCCAGGATTGAAGCCCAGGTACTTTCTGCTGTGAGGTGGATGTGCTAACCACGACAGCACTGTGTAGTATAGGAGGTTAAAACCCTCATCACTCACAACACCTGCTTGGATATGACTGCGGCTCAGTGGTAAAGGTTTTCATTGAGAATAGTATCACACAGTCATATGTTCTAAACGCTGCACAGCCATTGTTTTGGTCCTTGCAAAAGACCATGTAACGTCAGCTCAGCTGTATCGTACGTCAAGCTACTTTGCAAGCATCATCCAAATGAGGAAATGAATTCATTTGTATATAATTTTATAATATGTAAGATACTCCTTGATTCTTTGCTCTTATACATCAACAACTCTGCAGATGTGTTCTGTAGGCTATATTTTACTATACTAACAACAGCAGATACTTTTACATTAGGCACTTCAGAAATATTTAAATATAAACATGCATATTTAATATGTTTCATTGTGGAGTCGTTTCTATTAGAGAGTGAAAAACAAACAATGGCGTTTTTCATGGTCCTGGATATCCAGCGGCCTTAACAGCCCTCAGTACACAGCTGCTTGTGAATAAACGAGTAAAAAGAGGCAGAGGCGTGCCAGTCATTCTCCTCACCACATGGTGCCATCCTCTCCAGGCAGTTTTATTCTGCTCTCAGTGTCTGACGTGAGCCAGTAACATTTACATCACAGAAGATGCTTTTTAACTACAAATTCTTATGCTGGATATAACAGTCTTTAGTATCGAATATCACACAGCTGTCAACACAATGCAAAACAGCCTTTTGGGTTGGCAGTTCATCATTTTCTTCAACCACTTATTCCTAATTAGGGTCACGGGGAGGCTGGGTTCCATCTCAATCGACTCCGGACGAGGGCAGAGTACACCCTGGACAGCTCGCCAGGCCATAGCAGGGTAGAATCACACTGACGGCTTTGCAGCTACTCTTACAGCCTCACACTATAGACAGTGAAAGACAAACCAGCCTTTGATAACCCAGTTAGCTGCACGGGGGTGGGGGGGTTGGGTGGGTGGGGGGGGGGGGCAGTGACAACCTGTTGAGAGTGGGGCTTGAATGAACCCCCAACCTTGGGATCAGTGATCCACCTTAACCACCAGGCCACCACTGCCATTATTATTATTATTATTATTATTATTATTATTATTATTATTATCATTATTGTTGTTGTTGTTGTTGTTAGTAGTAGTAGTAGTAGTAATAGTAATAGTAGTAGTAATGCTATTATAACCATGATCAAGTAGTAGTAGTAGTAATAGTAGTAGTCGTAGAAGTAGTAGAATTAGAAGTAGTAGTAGTAATAATAGTAGTAGTAGTAGAAGAATTAGTAGTAGTAGTAATAGAAGTAGTAGTAGAAGAATTAGTAGTAGTACTAATAGTAGTAGTAGTGAAAGGAAAGTGTCAAGACGGTGTTGAGGCCAGCGATTAGAAACAGTGTTGGTGTAGAGACAGTGGCCCTGGGGAAAAGACAGGAGGCAGAGCTGGAGGTAGCAGAGATGAAAATGTTGAGGTTCTCTTTGGGAGTAACGAGGCTGGATAGGATTAGGAATGAGTACATCTGAGGGACAGCACATTTAAGTCGTTTTGGAGACAAAGTCAGAGAGGCTAGATTGAGATGGTTTGGACATGTACAGAGGAGGGATAGTGAGTATATTGGTAGTAGGATGCTGAGGTTGGACCTACCAGGCAAAAGGCCTAGAGGAAGACCAAAGAGACGATTTACTATAGTAGTAGTACTAGTAGTAGTACTAGTAGTAGTAGTAGTAGTGGTAATAGTAGTAGTAGTAGTCCGACTAATAGTAGTAGAAATAATGTGAGTAGTAGTAGTAGTAGTAGTAGTAGTAGTAAAATTACTATAGTAGTAGTAGTAGTAGTATGAGTAGTAGTAGTATGAGTCATAGTAGTAGTCATAGAATTAGTAGTAGCAATAGTAGTAGTAGTAGTAGGATTAGTAGTAGTGATAGTAGAAGTAGTAATAGTAGTAGTAGTAGTAATAGTAGTAGTAGTAGTACTACTAATAGTAGTAATAGTATGAGTAGTAGTAGTAGTAGTAGTAGTAGTAAAATTACTATAGTAGTAGAATTAGTAGTAGTAGTAGTCCTACTATTAGTAGTAGTAATAATATGAGTAGTAGTAAAATTACTATAGTAGTAATAGTAGAAGTAGTAGAATTAGTAGTAGTCGTAGTAGTATTAGTAGTAGTAGTAGTAGAATTAGTAGTAGTAGTAGTAGTAGTAGTAGTAGAATTAGTAGTAGTAGTAGAATTAGTAGTAGTAGTAGTCTTCTTCTTTCTTCTTCTTTTCCTTTCGGCTGTTCCCTTCAGGGGTCGCCACAGCAAATGATCTGCCTCCATCTCTCCCTATCCTCTGCATCTTCTACTCTTACTCCAACGACCTTCATGTCCGCCTTCACCGCATCCATAAATCTTCTCTTTGGTCTTCCTCTAGGCCTTTTGCCTGGTAGTTCCAACCTCAGCATCCTACGACCAATATACTCACTATCCCTCCTCTGTACATGTCCAAACCATCTCAATCTAGCCTCTCTGACTTTGTCTCCAAAACATCTAACATGTGCTGTCCCTCTGATGTACTCGTTTCTGATCCTATCCATCCTCGTTACTCCCAAAGAGAACCTCAACATTTTCATCTCTGCTACCTCAAACTCTGACTCCTGTCTTTTCCCCAGGGCCACTGTTTCTAAACCATACAACATTGCTGGCCTCATCACCGTCTTGTACACTTTTCCCTTCATTCTTGCCGATACTCTCCTATCACACATCACACCGGACACTTTTCTCCATCCATTCCAACCTGCCTGCACACGCTTCTTCACCTCTTTTCCACACTC
>CM045729.1:23141079-23336079 GCA_024760905.1 Plotosus lineatus | reverse complement strand
GGGAAATATTCAAGTTTTCTTTCGTCAGTTTCAGTATGGTACACACACACACACACACACACACACACAACACACACACACACACACACACACACACATAACACACACAACACACACACACACACACACACACACACACACACACACACACACACATAACACACAACACACACACACACACACACACACACACACACACACACGACCAAAAGTATATCATGACACCGAACACCAGTGCAGGATCGAAGATTCTTCTGTTTACGTCCCTTTTCAAAACAGGCTCCTCAATAACAATGAAGCAGAAACGACTTGTACCCTCGTACTTGCGCATAATAATACGTTGCGTTAAAAAAAAAAAAACAAGTTGAGTGTATGTTAATGAAAAGCCTGTTCGTCCCACAGACCTTCACTTTTCATTCTCTGTTACTCATTAACCCTCAGCTGGTCTCTCTCCTGCCCTCAGCAGGGGCATCTCCAGTCATTTCACGCATTATGAGACTTGTTAACAACAATTAGTGAGGCAATTACTGTATACAATTGCCTGCAATAAACTTTTTTTTTCTTTCTCAGTGAAAATATAACTATTTCATTAGCACATGAATGTAAGGACAAGGAACCTAATCGAACTTGAATCCAAAGAGAGCGCAGTGAGTCCTCTTTCTGGGACCTTTAGGTTCTCCTTTCTGGATCAGTGTTTCTGTGGTTATTTCGAATCAATTAATTTTCACATTATTCTGACCAAATTTTCAAACAACCCAATCATTAACTATGCTTCGAACGTATTCACACACACACACACACACACACACACACACACACACACACACACACACACACACACACACACACACACACACACACACACACACACACACACTATACTGTATCCTCTATTCTATGAACACTTCAATTGGAGTATAAAGTTTTATTGACACTTGTCTATTGACCCAGACACGAATTAAGACTATAATAATAATAATAATAATAATAATAATAATAATAATAATAATGTTCTATCACACCATCATGTACCTGCACCTGAAATCACCCATTTATAATAAGATAAATCCTTTTCAAAAATCTTACAATAAAACTGAAAGCTAGCATTTTGCATATCATGGTCCTCATGCCATGCTATACAGTACTGTATACAGTAGTCAATATATGTATATCAGTTATGTAATACCTCATTGTCTGGTTTGACAACCTTGATGCAATAGTCTTTCATCCAGCTTTGAATATATTTTGGAAAAATCACTCACTCTCATTAAAATCACTTCTTTTTTTTATTTATAGAGAGGGCCATTTTAGAGTAACCTTTTATGGAGTCGTCCCAAATATTGCTATCCAGTCCCTGACAATATAGTAATCCTAAAATGCTCTTGTTTGCTGCAGTTCCTGGTGTGTGTGTGTGTGTGTGTGTATGTGTGTGTTATAAGAAAAATCATGTCACAATATAAACAAAGAACAGAAATCAGTAAACTCAGGACCAATGTTCATGCAATCACCATTTCTATTCGAGAGTTATTTCTAGTGATGTAGTCTTCAATTACAAAATAAAGCAGGTTGCCCCTGGATGGTAACCCAGGTCACCTGAAAGCGAAACAAATCGTAGACCCGCCTTAAAACCATTGAGGGACTCAATACAAAATAAGAGTAATCAAACGGCTGCCTACAGAGTTTCACGCCAAACCCAAGTACCCATGGTGCACTTTGCACAGGCACCAATCAAGGCAGCAATCAACCACAAAGTTTCATAAACCTGTATGAGATAAAAGGGTTTTAAAAAAAAAAAAAAAAGGCACGTCACGTCTCTGTTTGCTTTGGTCTGATCAAATACATTCTATCATGAATTTCTATAGACTGGTCTGCAGGTTATTTAAGAGTCTTTATTTTGTTGCAGGGTCACAATGGCCTGTGTTTGGTTGTGTGCACCGGGGTTCGTGTCTGAAAAGGCAAGAGGTGCGCATTAACATCGCTTTGGGTTTCTCAAGCTCTGGAATGAACTGGCGGAAAGTAACTTTATAACCCGCTGAAGGATGAAGCTTTTGTTCAGGATCCTCTTGAAAGACACAAGAGACGAACAAAAGGGACGCGGCGCATTGTTCGGACCCAAATCTTTGGTCAGTGATGCGCCTTGAGCTGAATTGCAAAACATCTGCCATTTACTTTTTGGACTTTGGAGAGTGCATTTGTATAAGAATGGGGGGAGAAACGCGCTAGTTCGTGGGCACGACAAAAGGAGCGTGAGCACAAAGAAACTATATATATATATATATATATATATATATATATATATATATTTATATATATATATATATATATATAAAAAAAAAAAAACATTGAAAAAATGGACAAACATGATCCGTAATTTTGGAATCCTGGGCATATTGCACAGTAGATTTGTGTGCACATGTGAAAAAAAAAAAAAAACACCATGAAGGATCATCATCATAGACTGAACCTTGAAACTGCACCTGAACCAGAATAATAATAATAATAATAATAATAATAATAATAATAATAATAATAATTAAATAGACCCATCTTCAAGTCTTTGTGTGTGACAGTATGAGCAAACAAAGCAGAACAACAAGAAAAATAACAACAGGATATTATTAGATAATCACTCTGGGAAAACATTATTATTGGTAATAGAATAAAATAAAATAAAAGTCCTTCAAATAAAAAGATTCGTGTGAAAAATAATTTCACATGGACTACATGTCAAAGGACCTGCTGTGGGTGAAGTGTTTACTAAATCTATTGTTTGGCAACAGAAATAATTTGACAGTTAAGTTTAATAAAATGTACAATTACTGAATTATTCTTTAAAATACAGATTTAAAAAATACTTTACAATTACAAACATTGTCTAATAGGTTAAAATCTCTCTCTCTCTCTCTCTCTCTCTCTCTCTCTCTCTCTCGGTGTGTGTGTGTGTGTGTGTGTGTGGATAGGTGTGTGTGTGTGTGTGTGTGTGTGTGTGTGTGTGTGTGTATATGTGTGTGTGTGTGTGTGTGTGTGTGTGTTCTCTGACGCTTAAAATATCAACAAAGTGACAACCTTCGAGCTTTACAATCTCATTAAAGACACAAATGAAAGCTAAAATAATAAATAAGTATATAAATAAATATATTAATAAAATATAAAATAAATAAAATAAATAAAATAAAACTTCCAGATTCCAGTGTTGCTCAGAGAGGTCAACAATACCAAGCATAACATGATAAATACTGTAATAATAACATCTTTATTCCCATATAAAGCCAACCATTCAAAATAGCTGTGATTCGATAAATAGGAAATAACTGCTTTTGAAAAAAAAAAGAATAAAATAAATAAATAATAATAATAATAATAATAATAATAATAATAATAATTTTAGTGTTTTCGGTGTTGGAAAACAATTTAAATAGAATTAACTTTGGATTTGCTATTAAATGCGCTTTGATTTTAAAACAGAGAGAGAGAGAGAGAGAGAGAGAGAGAGTGTGTGTGTGTGTGTGTGTGTGTGTGTGTGTGTGTGTGTGAACATTAAACCTAAATTATAAACTCATCAACCTTCTGCGAGGTCGGCAGTTCAAGCCCCACTATCACCAAGCTGTCACTGCCCTCCCCGGGCAGCTAATTGGGTTATCAAAGGCTGGTGATATCTCTCAGTGTCTCGGATGAGAGGAGTACAAAACAACCATTGCTGTCATTCGTAAACAGTAGGCCACTGGGTTGCCCTCAGCGTGTATCTGCCTTGAGATGGCCTGGAGGGCTGTCTGTCCTAGGTGTTCCCCGCTCTTGCCCAAAGTCGGCTGAGATGGGCGCCAGCCTCCTCGCGACCCTAAATAGAATTAAGCATGAGCCTGCTCCAGTCCAAGCTGCGTTGTGAATACAATATTGGTAGTAGGATGCTGAGGTTGGAACTACCAGGCAGAAGGTCGAGAGGAAGACCAAAGAGGAGATATATGGATGTGGTGAAGGAGGACATGAAGGGAGTTGGTGTAAGAGAAGACGATGCAGAGGACAGGGTGAGATGGAGGCAGATGATTCGCTGTGACGAGCACTGAAGGGACAGAAGAAGAAGAAGATGAAGATGAAGACAGTAGAAGCTGCGTTTAAATCTAAAGATCTGTGAATAAATTGTTAAAGAGGCACAACAGAAATGAAAAACTATATCTGCTCATCCATAACTAATAACTAAATATTGTCAAAATATATAATTGTTTCATTCATTCATTTTCTGTAACCGCTTAATCCTAATGAGGGTCGCGGGGAGGCTGGTGCCCATCCCAGCCGACTCCAAGCGAGGGCAGAGTACACCCTGGAGAGCTCGCCAGGCCATGGCAGGGCAGAAACACGCTGAAGGCTATGCAGCTCCTCTTGACGAAAAGTCAGCAATGGTTCTTTGACCTGAACCTCTCACCATAGACAGTGAGAGACATGGCCGGCCTTTGACAACCCGGTGAGAGTGGTGCTTGAACCCCCAACCTTAGGATCAGTGATCCATCACCTATACCACCAGGCCACCACTGATTCTATTCTATTCTATTCGAGATCAGCTTGCTGTCTGGTTGTCTATCCCGAGCTGTAATAAACAGTGTGGGTGGGATGGGTTTCTCTCTTGACGTAAAATTGGGATAAAATCGACAAATTGCCGTTTTCGTGCAGCGAGGCAGAATATATAAGAGCTTTGGATTGCATGCTGGGTCTGCCTATTGAAGCAATTCGTTCCTGCATTCACGGTCCATCCTCCTGCTAACAAGTGCGTTGAATAGCCGGAAAAGGCACAGTTCAGCTGTGAAATGTGCAGCCCCCCGAGGGACTCAGCTCCCGTCCTGTCCACCTGCAGAGCCTGGCGAATCAATTCAACTTGTTACATTAACGAGTTCAGGGATCACGTCATGGATTTTAGTTGGAATGAAAAGCTACACACATTTCAGCCCTGATCATCTCTCACTCATTCGTTTCCCGAACCACCTAATCCCACTGGAGTCGCAGGGAGGCTGGAGCCTATCGCAGCCGACCATGGAAGGCAGAGTACTCTCCAGACCACCTATACCTAGGACCAGCCAATTAGTCCTAAAGTGCATGTCTCTGAACTATGGAAGGAAACCAGAGTAGCCCAAGGTAACCCAAGCATGGAAAGCATGTACAGTGGTATGAAAAAGTATCTGAACCTTTTGGAATTTCTCACATTTCTGCATAAAATCACCATCAAATGGGATCTGATCTTTGTCAAAATCACACAGATGAAAAAAAACAGTGTCTGCTTTAACTAAAACCACCCAAACATTTATAGGTTTTCATATTTTAATGAGGATAGCATGCAAACAATGACAGAAGGGGGCGGAATAAGTAACTGAACCCTCTGCCTAAGGAGACTTAAAGAGCAATTGAAACCAATTTTTACCAAACAATTTAAGTCAGGTGTGTGCCCAATCACTGATGAGTGGCTTAAAGCTGCCCTGCCCACTATAAAACACACACCTGGTAAGAATTGTTTCGATGAGAAGCATTATCTGATGTGCACCATGGCTCTCTCAAAAGAGACCTGCGATCAAGAATTGTTGATTTGTATAAAGCTGGGAAAGGATACAAAACCATCTCTAAAAGTCTGGCTGTTAATCAATCGACAGTCAGAGAAGTTGTCTACAAATGGAGAGAGTTTGGCACTGTTGCTTCTCTTCCAAGGAATGGACGTCCACCAAAGATGACGCCAAGAGTTCAGCCCAGAATACTCAGAGAGGTAAAAAAAAACAAAAAACATAGAGTGTCTGCTAAAGACTTACAGAAATCACTGGCACAGTCCAATATTTCTGTGCACACATCAACTATATGTAAAACAATGGCCAAGAATGGTGTTCATGGGAGGACTCCAAGGAGGAAACCACTGCTGTCTAAAAAAAACATTGTTGCTCGTTTAATGTTCGCAAAAAGGCACTTGGACAGAAGTTTTGGCAAAATATTTTGTGGACTGATGAAACCAAAGTTGAATTGTTTGGGAGGAACACACAACATCATGTGTAAAGGAAAAATGGAACAGCTCACCAACATCAACACCTCATCCCCACCGTGAAGCATGGTGGAGGGTGCATCATGGTTTGGGGCTGTTTTGCTGCCTCGGGGCCTGGACAACTTGCAATCATTAATGGAAAAATGAATTCAAAAGATTATCAGGATGTTTTGCAGGAAAACCTGAGGCCGTCTGTCAGACAGTTGAAGCTAAAAAGAGGATGGATGCTGCAACAAGACGATGATCCAAAACACAGAAGTAAATCAACTTCAGAATGGTTTCAGAAAAACAAAATACACGTTCTGGAGTGGCCAAGTCAAAGTCCAGACTTGAACCCCATTGAGATGCTGTGGCATGACCTCAAGACAGCGATTCATGCCAGACATCCCAGGAATCTGACTGAACTACAGCAGTTTTGTAAAGATGAATGGGTCAAGATTAGTCCTGATCGACGTGCCAGACTGATCTGCAGCTACAGGAAGCGTCTGGTTGAAGTTATTGCTGCCAAAGGGGGGCCACAAAATATTAAACGTGATGGTTCAGTTACTTATTCCGCCCCCTTCTGTCATTGTTTGCATGCTATCCTCATTAAAATATGAAAACCTATAAACGTTTGGGTGGTTTTAGTTAAAGCAGAAACTGTTTTTTCATCTGTGTGATTTTGACAAAGATCAGATCACATTTGCTGGTGATTTTATGCAGAAATGTGAGAAATTCCAAAAGGTTCAGATACTTTTTCATACCACTGTAAACTCCACACAGAAACAGCTTCACCGAGTCAGGGACTCAAACCCAGGACCTTTCTGCTGTGAGGCGGCGGTGCTAAGCACTATGTCATCGTACCACCCACACCTGATCTTCTTCTTTTCCTTTTGGCTGTTCCTTTCAGGGGTCGCCACAGCAAATGATCTTCCTCCAGCTCACCCTATCCTCTGCATCTTCTACTCTTACTCCAACTACCTTCATGTCCACCTTCACCACATCCATAAATCTTCTCTTTGGTCTTCTGCCTGGTAGTTCCAACCTCAGCATCCTACTACCAATATACTCACTATCCATCCTCTGTACATGTCCAAACCATGCATACATGTCCAAACCACCCACACGTGATCATACTATGCAATTATTGGGGTCATGTGATCGTGTGATTTGTATCCGTATGTTATTTATTCATTCATATTCTAAGTCTCTTGATCCTAATTAGGGTTGCTGGCACGCTGAGGCTGAGTCAGGCTCTCACGCTGGGTGAAGGCTGGGGACAGCTCATCAGGTCCCAGGGCCAACACACATACATCATTTCACACTCACTCTTACACCTAAGGGCAATTTGAAACTGCTAATAAGCCTGCTGTGCATGTTTTTGGTCTGTGAAACTCACATGCCTCACACATTCATTTTCTGTAAGCAATTAATCCTGATTAGGGTCGCAGGGAGGCTGGCGCCCATCCAAGCCAAATCCAGGCAAGGGCAGGGTATACCCTGGACAGCTCGCCAGGCAGAAACAGACTGATGGCTTTGCAGCTACTCTTTTCGAAAGTCAGCCATGGTTCTTTTACATGAACCTCTCACCATAGACAATAATCCAGTCAGCTGTACTGGGGGTGGACAGTGACAACCCAGGGAGAGTGGGGCTTGAACCCTCAACCTTGGGATCAGTGATCCAGCAACTTTACCACCAGGCCACCACTGCCCAGTGCATCACACAACATGTATGATTGAATATGTAATAAGGAGAAAAAACAAAATACCATCACCAAAACATTCACCACCAAATGTGCTGTACTTTTTTTTGCACCTTTTAATTTTTTTTCTCAAACTTCTTAACATATTTAGTTTGCATTTGTTATGAATTAATTTAAACTATTTTATTGTTTGCAAATGATATAACATTTATGATGTGTGTTGTGATGCATTTTAATGTTATATTTGGGGTAAGAAAAAAAGCAGGAGAAAAGAATTGTCTCTTTGTTGTTGTTGTTGTTGTTGTTGTTTATTCCAGTGTAGACATATGATGTGGATTACTTCACAAACAAATAAATCAATGTTCCTTTGACACTACATTAGATTCTACTCCCCATTCATATTCATAAACACATGTAAGCACAAGGTATTATAGTGTTTTTACATTCAGATAACTCTATTATCACATGTTCTGAATTACTGTATGTTAATTCATGCACACAGGGTTTACAAGTACACTATAACTGTGATGGTTATATACAGCAGGGTATATGAAGTTATACTTTAAAGCGAGCAAAAATTTTTTTGATGTAAGACAAATTAAAGGAGACATGCTTGCAGTCTTTTGCTGGAGGCATGTTCTTTACTGTATATTTTATTGAGCATGTAAGTGGTGGGGCAGCACAGTGGCATCATGGCAGACAGCAAGTATGCAAGAGTCCCAGGCTCGGCGAGGGCATTCCTTTGTGGAGTTTGCGTGTACTCCTTGTGACTGCATGGGTTTCCTCTGGGTACTCCAGTTTCCTCTCACAGTCCAAAGGCATGCACATTAGGATAATTAGGTGTTGTCTGGGGTTCAGCCGTGGCGCAATGGTTGGCGACGTGGCTTTGGAAGCTAAAGGTTTCTGGTTTGGTTCTCAAACCAGCAGGAAAAATGTTTTGATATGAAAAATATTTTGATCTTCCAATCTACAACAGTCTCTTCTAATGCATTAACAGAGCTGAATTATACTGACAGCCATTAAAAAATTTGAGAGAGAAATATATGTATAGCTGTACTCGTGGGGGGGGGAGGGCGTTTAGACCCTGTGGATTTTTTGATGCTAGTACTTGGCCACTTCAAAAAATGTTGAGTTGTCATTTTGTTACGCTTCATTGCATATGTGTAGGTCACTTTGGCAAAGTGGACCACGTGCAGTTTGAACAAAACCCAATTACATGTACAAATATATACAGATGTGTATCCGCACAATTTGGGGTGTGGTTTGGAAAGCCTATATAAAGGCTCAATAATGTCCATTATTGTTCGTCTTCATAACACATCATGCACATCATAACGGCACGTCTATCACGCATGGAAAGTCTCTGGGCAATGGGTATGTTGGAGGACCGGTTGAGCTACAGTGACATTGTGAGGCTTATGGGGGGGCAGTGGTGGCTTAGTGGTTAAGGTGATGGGTTACTGATCCGAAGGTTAGCGGTTCATACCACTATCACCAATGTTGGGCCCTTGAGCAAGGCCCTTATCCCTCAGTTGTTCAGTTGTATAAAAATGATGATTGTAAGTCTGCCAAATTCTGTAAATGTAAACGTAAATATGGGCTGTATACGACTCACCAGTCAGAAATCTGATTCACCGCCACAACATGACAGGGTCAGTTGAGGACAGGCCACGTCGATGGCAAGAAAAAATGACGACTCCCAAAGAAGATCGCTACATCCTGTTGCAGAATTTTCTGGACGGGTTTCGGTGTGCTGTATCACCGCAGCTCACTATCTGTGTCACTGCGAATGGAGGCCATACCCAATACTGACTGTTGTGATTTTTATTCTGGCAGGTGCCATTTTGTTTAGTTGTTTTTGACGTGCATGATTTATTCTTGTTGTCTTTTGAAGCCAACATGCGAAACAAATTATCCATATTACAAAAATACGGTTTTCAGTACCAGAGTAAAAATTATGTACAAAATTATGGTCTTAAAGCTTTTAGTCACTGTGAGTGTACAAGTCAATTAAGACGATTATCCACTTGTGACTTACCTTTTGTTTTTAGAAACCACTGAGAGCCATTCTAGTCATTTTATTATTCTAAGAAAAATACATTCATACTACATTCTCAAAGTATAACATATTGCAACTAACAGGCATCGGAAAAATTTACTTGTGTGTGTGTGTGTGTGTGTGTGTTGTGTGTATTGTGATTAACTCATTAAATAAAATGAGTGGCACTGGATGGGGACGCCTCAAATTTCTGACATCCTATCATGTAAGCTGGATAATGGGCAACCTACTCAGTTCAGCTGGGATAGAGTTAGCATTAGGGTTAGGACTAACCAATGGGCTGTAGTTGTCAGACCAGTGAGCTGGCAGAGTATAGTGCTGTAGCCCTCGAGACTCCATCTGCTGGATCTGACTGTAATCTACATCCTGCTCATGGTTTGAGTATAATTCTGAATTGAGGTCTGAAAGGCTGCTTGAGTGTTCTTTTCTGGATGAAAAATAATGATGTAAGATTTTGGGATGAAATAACTCAGCAGGATACCATATACACTAGTTAACTGTGTTCCTGCATTAAAAAAATGGATGTACAATCCGATAGGAAAGTTACTCACTGTAAATAAAAATGACCAGCTGATGAAAAACAAAAGCATGCTGAAGGCTATGGATTTAGCCTCGTTGTAGTTTTTTGGTAGATCAGTGCTCATGTAGGAAAAGGAGAAACAGAGGACACTGAGGAACCAAGTGAGGATCACGCTCATAAAAAACATCACTTCATTCCCTATTGAGCAGATGAGGAGAATTGATTCTGGTATATATGTTTTGTCAGGAACTGGTGTTTGTAGGCCCATCCATAAGACCGAAATAAACATTTGAATGGACGACAGGGTAGTAATGACAATCCATTGGCCATTATGTTGCACCAAGAAGCTTTGGATCTTGGGAAACTTGTTTGCCATTTTAAAAATGAGAAATATCTGGAAGGAACGTACTGTCATACAGGAAAGGCAAACAGTGTAGAAAAAGTTAAAGAGTACATTTCTGAAAATACAGTGGATCACTGTTGGCTCTCCCAAGAAAAAGAAAACACTTATAGTGGATAAAGCCAATGACGCTAGCATGACAAAGCACATATTGCCTCCTGCAGATTTCACAATCGGCGTGTCGTAACTGTAGAAGAACAGTAGGATTACTGCAACACACAAAGCCAGCAGAGTGGTAGCGGATACAAGAAGGAATATGGAAATAAGGCTCGTGTGCTGAGGATACAGAATGACGCGCTTCTTGCAAGATGTGCTTCCCACACCAGACCATTCGTGTACCTTACACAGTTTGCAGGTGTACGGGTCATCTGAGAGAATAAAGTCAAGCAAAGACTAAAAGTTAGCTGGAGAATGTCTCAGTCACAGCCCACAATAAGTACATTTATATCATATTCTAATAAATATAAAAAAAAAAAAAAAAATATATATATATATATATATATATATATATATATATATATATATATATATATATATATATATATATATATATAAATTTAGTTTGGTGTACAAAGTTAGTAAAAGTGTGATGGGGACAGTGGTGGCCTGGTGGTAAACGTGCTGGATCACTGATCCTAAGGTTGGGGGTTCAAGCTCCACTCTCAACAGGTTGTCACTGTCCTCCAGTGCAGCTAACTGGGTTATCAAAGGCCGGCCATGTCTCTCACTGTCTATGGTGTGAGGCTGTAAAAGAACCATCGCTGACTTTTGACAAAAAGTAGCTGCATAGCAGTCAGCGTGTTTCCGCTCTGTGGTGGCCTGGCAAACTGTCCAGGGTGTACTCTGCCCTCGCCCGGAGTCAGCTGGGATGGGTGCCAGGCTCCCCATGACCCTAATTAGGATTAAGCGGTTACCGAAAATGAATGAAAATATGATGGGATAGCAAGGTAGCATAGTGGTTAGCACGTTTCCTTCACAGCAAGAGGGTCTTGGGTTTGAGTTTGTATGTTCTTCCTGTGCTTGTGTGGGAATCGCACAACCTAGAAAATGGACATGATGTCGAGAATTACATATCTCCTTTCGGCTTTTTCCCTTTATCGGGGGTCGCCACAGCGAATGATTCGCATGTTTGATTTGGCATAGGTTTTTACGTCGGATGCCCTTCCTGTCACAACCCTTTAGCGAGGGACAGAAACACGCTGACGGCTTTGCAGCTACTCTTGTCGAAAGTCAGCAATGGTTCTTTTACATGAACCTCTCACCATAGACAGTGAGAGACATGGCTGGCCTTTGCTAACCCAGTTAGCTGCACTGGGCGGGGACGGGACGACAGTGACAACCTTGTGGAGCGTGGGACTCGAACCTCCAACCTTAGGATCAGCAATCCAGCACCCTTTCCCACCAGACCACCACTGCCCCAAACTGCGTTTGTATGTTCTTCCTGTGCTTGTGTGGGAATCACTCAACCTAGAAAACGGACATGATGTTGAGAATTACATACTATATGTAAATAAATAGATGATTGGCTAGTGACCCCTGTAAGTGGAATGGAGGTGAGCGTATGCTACCTCTTTATCCCATGAGAGCTCGGCCTGGATTTGAACACGGAGGTCTGAATTTATAAACCTGTGGGCCTGCTGTGTGCAACCTATATGGTGTACTGTATGTGTTGATATACTTCAAAATATTCACCCCTATTAAATGTTTAGAATCTTCCCCATGTTCAATAAGTCGCCATAATTGTGAGGCTCTCCACATCCGAGCTTTCAAGTGAGCAAGTGAAGGTTGAGTCCAAAATAAGTATTCAATGCATACTTCCTCACTTGAAAGATCGGAGGTCCGAATAAGCCGCTGTTTTGTCTCACAAGCACCATACGTCACTTGTGACAAGCGCCTACATTCGGTGGGGCGCCTCACAATTTCTAGAAGATCATGGCATGAAGACAAGAATTTCCCTCATTTGGTTTAATTTCTTTTTAAAAACAACAAGGGTGGGGCCGGTGGTGTAGTAGTTAGAGTTAGGGTGTTGTTGATTGACAGGTTGTGAGTTTTTATCCCTGTTAGACCCCCATCTGCTTTAAAATCCCCGGGCAATGTCTGTACCACAAGTGTTCCCCTGTCCACCTAACAGTATAAATGGGTACCAATAAAAAAATACTGGGAATGTCGCCTACGATGGAATGGCATCCCATCCAGTTAAAGTTAAAGTAGTCACATGATACGGTAGAAACTGAGATAAACTCCGGCGCTGATGACCCAGTAGGCTCTGGTGTAAAAGCCCTATGGACTTACCTGCCTTACTGGCTGAAAAGATCATATCAATGTACGACAAGTAAATTACATACATGTGTTGCTTCTGAGATCACCAAAGACATTCCAATATGGAATTTACTGAGATGGCGCGTGAATAAAAGTTCATAGTAAACTCCTAGTGTATAATAATTTACACATACAGGTCCGAATACTTACATGTATAGTTCACATAGGTGTTTATTTCACATATCTTGCACTGAAAACAACATGCATAATTTCCTTGAATTTCCCTTCGGTATCCCTTCTCACATTCAGCTGAGCAGTTTGCGAAAGGAATCTTAGAAAGACAAGAAGACAACTGTTTATATGTAGACAAAATAAGGATGTAAAGTATCACGTGAGAAATAAAGGATTCATTTACTGAGGCATCACTGTTCCAGCCTATAAGAGAGTTGTTGATGGTGAAAGTAACTTCTGGATATGAGCTGTATGTGCCAATTCTCTCAACGACTGTTGGACTGGATTCAAGGTGCCAGAAGACCACATCATACAAAACGGATGGATCCCCGTAGCGATCATATTTTACATTACGGCCATTGAGAGGAAAATCCAGCGTCTTCATTTCCTTCAAAAGCTGCATATTATCAGAAAAGCATGTTGTTCTGTGCCTCTTTCAGCAGATATGATGAGATGATATATGATTTAATCATCACAAATGTAGAGCTGTGTCTACACAGGAAGTAAAGAGTGACAGTTTATCATTGAAAGTCAGTGAAATGACCAATAAGAGGTGAAAGTTTCTCGATTGACATGAACTGGGCAGGTACTCTTGAGTTGAACGTTCACAGGATGCAATGTGAGTGATAACCAATCAGAGTTTAAAAATACAGGGATCCCTCGCTACTTCGCGCTTTAATTCATGCGGCTTCAGTGCATTGTGGTTTTTTTTTGTTGTTTTTTTTAAATATTCAATTGAATTACCCTCGTGCAGCTAACTGGGTTATCAAAGACCCGCCATGTCTCTCACTGTCGATGATGTGAGGCTGTAAAAGAACCATTGCTGACTTTCAACAAGAGTAGCTGCAATGCCGTCAGCATGTTTCTGCCCTGTGATGGCCTGGCGAGCTGTCCAGGGTGTACTCTGCCCTTGCTTGGAGTCGGCTGGGATGGGTGCCAGGCTCCCCACGACCCTAATTAAGATTAAGCAGTTACATAAAATGAACTGATGATTCATTGAATTAAAAAATAAGGAAATTAAGGACGAATAGGGAAAAGGTTAAGGAAAATGCCGCAAAACAAGCCAATTGTGCAAAAAAAAAAAAAAAAACCCTCAACAAACACAAAACAAAAATCAACCCAAAATCTCCCATAAAAACTACTTACATTTTAATGTGAGGTGTGCATCTTAGTGCATGCATGTGCACATCTGTATGTGTGTATTTATATTTCAGTTCTGTCACCACTTCATCCTAATTAGGGTCGCGGGGAGGCTGGTGCCCATCCCAGCCAACTCAGGGCGAGGGCAGAGTACACCCTGGACAGCTCGCCAGGCCATCGCAGGGCGGAAACACGCTGACGGCTTTGCAGCTACTCTTGTCGAAAGTCAGCAATGGTTCTTTTACATGCCTCACACCATAGACAGTGAGAGACATGGCCGGCCTTTGATAACCCAGTTAGCTGCACTGGGGGGGACAATGACAACCTTGTGGAGAGTGGGACTCGAACCCCCAACCTTTGGATCAGTGATCCAGCGCCATATACCACTAGACCACCACTGCCCCTGTATTTATATTTTATTTACATAAATTATTTACTTATGCATTATTTTTGTTATTATAAGCATTGAATATGTATTTATTGATATTATATACGCATGTACTAGTACATGTGCGTATATGTTAGTCAGAGGGGGTTGGGGCGTTGATCCTACTTCGCGGAATTCGTTGGTCGCGGGGGGATTCTCGGTCCCAATTAAACGCGGAAAGTAAGGGATCCCTGTACCATTGATTGGCAGATTCCGCCAAACACAAGTTGTCCTAAACATTTTCTGGAGAGAAACAATGAACACACGGTAGAGCAGCTCATTAATACTGTGTATTTTACACAGAAATTTTTTACAAGGATTATAATCGCAAATGCAATGCTTGGGCCCATGTCTCTGAAACGGCAGGCCGCTCAACTCGTTTGCTAATCATCACTTCCTGTGTGGATGCCGCTCATGGGTTTTCCCTTCTATCAAATTAGCCTACCTTGAAGGGGTAAACTGGAATGGTTTTGTTGCAAGAGTTTGAATCACACTGTAAAACTTTGTGTAGTGCATGTGCCATGGTATACATTGCAGAACAAATTGCAAAATCAAATGTGGGATCCTCATTTAAAATTCCCTCCGGACTCAAAAATGAGCAGTTCTGACAGACTTGATTACACATTTTTCTTCCAGAACGATGAGTTTTCCTGCTTTGCCAGTGTTTTGCATTGCTGTTTCTTAGTCTATTGTAAATGAACTGATCAAACCCAGGAAAAGACATGAGCTTCTCTGTAATTCCAAAGACGTTCCCAATGCTCTGTATTCCTGGTTCATTCCGAATCTGTTTGCTCATAGACCATGCCTCACTTGCAATCCATACTTTATTCCTGACCTTTTCTGCAATAGCTATTTTGATAAACTTTCTTGCTAGTTCTATGGGGGAAAACACCACTATGACCTTGATGTTTTTTTTTTCGATTGCTTCCAGTGTGGAAACATAGTCAGAGCTTCGGCCGAGTAACTCCTGGTAGGCCAAACAGATGTTATTCCTTTTGGAATAGTAGGAAAAAAACTGGAGGCCATTTTCACTGTAGTCATCCTGACCGCCAACAAAAGCGACCCAGTTCCATCCAAACCATTTAATGATGTGAATAATTATATCTACAAGGTGTTTGTTGCTTGGCACACTTCTTAAAAAAGAGGGGAATAACTTGTTATTGCTCAGATCGTGACTTGATGCTCCATAATTCACCTACAAATGAAAAGAATGAAAAGAAAAAAGTTAATCTATGGCATACGTAAGTCAAGACAAAGAGTTTAAATAAAGTCAAAGAAACAGTTGAGTATTTTCTTACCATTGGAATAAGGTTCATCATGAATACAGGTGCCAGTGCAATTGTCTGAGTGCTTCCAAAGGGTCCTGTCATCGCAATGACTTTAGGCTTATATTTGTTTAAATATCTCTGAACTGGAATAGATCCATTCTCAGAGATGAAACTGAGTACAGAGGGAAAATTCTGCATAGTTGAACAATGGTCAAAGATCTCATAGCCAAGTGAGACGTTAGGCAGGAGGGTGGAAGAGTTATTAATCTCTTCCACTGCAAACCTCATCATCTCGAACATCCGATAAGATGACTCATGAAAACTATATCTGGAGTAAGGGAAAATAAAAAAAAAATTAAAGAAATTCTTCATCCGTGCACTCTCTCTCTCTCTGTAGATGTAATTCTAAAATTTAGACAATAGAATTAATATAACAGCTGTGCAATAAAGGCAAGGAAGATATTGCTGAATATTTCCCGAGAAGGACCATTATGGGAAGTGTTCAGTTGTGCAACATTTAGCAGGCCTGAGGTGAATAAGGATTTAAGGAAAACAAAGCAAAACACAACAAACATTTGCACCATGACTCATGCAGGTCAGCTCTATATTAATCTCTGTGAGCAGGTGCATAAGTGTCAAAGTTTCTTTTTACATTCATTCAGAATTTTAATATATGTGAGGCGCTCCACTGAATGTAGGCGCTTGCCGCAAGTGACGTATGGTTCTTGTGAGACAAAGTGCGGCTTATTCGGACTTCCGATCTTTCGAGTGAGCAAGTGTGCGTTGAATACTTGTTTAGTAGAAGCCTGGATAAGCCGAGCTTTGTCTCATAAACACCATACGTCACTTGCGACAAGCGCCTACATTCGGTGGAGCGTCTCACATATACTACAAGGAAACGTAAATAAAAGCAAACTAAAACAATATATATTATATAGTTTATCTTTACAAATTTTAAGTTTGACAGGCAGGTTTGGTCTATGGGCATGTAGTCGGCTGTGTGAAATACGATGTAAAGGTGTGTTGGTAAATTCACTGAACGGTTTAATGTCTACCATGTGGAAACAAAACCCAAAAGGAGGTTAAATTGAAACTAGAAATTGTTTATTTTGCCAATTTAAAGCATGACAATGTTCCAAGTGACCATAATAAACCATCCTCAGTTTTTATGAAAGCTCGATCAACGTAGGATAATGTGTAATATCCTTGAGATAGTGAGTCAGTAAGAGCACACTTAGTGGGGCCGGTGACGTAGTGGGTGCTGCGCCCATGATCAGGAGGTTGTGTGTTCAAATCCCAGTTAGACCCCCACTGTGCTAAGACCCCTGGGCAAAAGCTTAACCACAAGTGTGCCTCTGTTCACCCAGCAGTATAAATGGGTACCAGTAAAAATTTACTGGGAAGGTAACCTGCGATGGACTAGCGTCCCATCCAGGGGGAGTTGAACTCTTAGTGGCTTCAAACTATGGAAACCGGACATAAACACCAGTCTGATGAACCACTATGGCTCGGGTGTAAAAAACCCAACAGACTTTACCTCACCAAGAGCACACTGTTGGTATAAAATTATCAATATCACATTTGTACCACTTATTATGTCTTTTTAATATGAATTACTTCTATCACTCCAAAGAACAACCCCCATGTATTGTTGTCTATGTGAAATGACCAGTAATGTGCTGTACTTTACATATTACAAATGTATGTAACCCAAATATCTGAGAAGAAGCGTGCCACTCACCTGTAACACTCTAAGGCCGTTGGGTAGGACTGGTATTCTGAAGAAATGCCGTGCAATGGAAATAATCCACCCAACAAATAGTCTCCATGCAAGTTAAATTCAGATGCTGAGTGGGTGACTTTGAAAAAGAACTGAGTCAAAAGGAAAACGTGAATGGTAAGCCACTGCATTTTGCCAAGAGAAATTATGACAAAGATGTGTTTTAAAGGCCAAAAAGAATGAGGGTGGGTAACACCCATATCCACTTTACATATGAGAATTTGAGTAAACCACTTTTAATGGCTCATTAAACATCCAGTTTCTGTTGAACACAGTATTTCATTTAAAAATGTGTCACGCAGTCCTTTGAAATACTAAGCATGCTTAAAACATCATGATCCTCAGATAAAGTAAGATACATGCAACATAAATTTAAAAAATATGGATTCAGCAAAAGCAAGTAATTGAAAATGAATATACTGTACAAGAAAGCCAAGAATAAATGAGTGGATTAGCAAAATGAGCGCAGATATTTCTTGACAGATGTACTGCATTATCCAGGCTAATGATTAACCTCCTACAATGTTCTGTGTCATGGATAACAACAGCACTCCAAGAAAACCCCCACCAAGCCCAGCAGTTGCCCATGAGATGAGATTCCCTTTCAGCTTTTTCCCTTTCTCAGGGGTCGCCACAGCAAATGATTCGCATGTTTGATTTGGCATAGGTTTTTACGTCGGATGGCCTTCCTGACACAACCCTTTAGCAAGGGACAGAAACACGCTGATGACTTTGCAGCTCCTCTTTACGAAAGTCAGCAATGGTTCTTTTACATGAACCTCTCACCATAGACAGTGAGAGACATGACTGGCCTTTGATAACCCAGTTAGCTGCACTGGGCAGTGGGGGTGGGGGGGGTGCAGTGACAACCTTGTGGAGAGTGGGACTCAAACCCTCAACCTTAGGACCAGCGATCCAGTGCCCTATACCTATATGAACCATTTCTAAAAAAAATAAATAAATTGTTCTATGATCAAAATGTTAAAGAAACCTTTACAAAATTTCTTCCTACAAAAAAAAAAAATTATTGCACATACAATCTTCTAAGGAATATCTCCAAATCAGGGCAGTGGTGGCCTGGTGGTAAAGGTGCTGGATTACTGATCCTAAGGTTAGAGGTTCAAGCCCCACTCTCAACAGATTGTCACCATCCCCCAGTGCAGCTAACTGGGTTATCAAAGGCCGGCCATGTCTCTCTCTATCAATGGTGGGAGGCTGTAAAAAAAAAAACATTGCTGACTTTCGACAAGAGTAGCTGCATAGCCGTCAGCCTGTTTCCGCCCTGTGATGGCATGGCAAGCTATCCAGGGTGTACTCCGCCCTCGCCTTGATTAGTATTAATCGGTTACAGAAAATGAATGGATGAATGACATCTCCAAATTCTAATGAAGTCTTCTTTGTAAAAAGCCCCATCTCTGGTAGAAATATCATGAAAATATACACACCAATAACAACCACACAAACCTAAATAACCTCCCATAACATATCTGAATCATTACCTCCACCTTACTTTGTCTGCAGTTGGACTACCAAGAATGAACAAACTTACAGTGAACAGGAGGGAGAGAAGGATTAAAGAGTGCAGGGCAGAGCTGAAGCAGCTTAACAAGCAGTTCAAGAGGTCAACGGAAGAGGAGAAAATGGGAATAGTTATTCTGACAGACGACATAAGAGGAGAACTGATAAAGTTGAGACGAGCAGAAAGATATAGGAAATTGAAGAAGCAGAGAACAAGGGGAAGAGCTAAATTTGTGAAAGACCCATTCAAATTCACGAAGGAGCTGTTAGGCAAAGAGAGATCAGGCACTCTTAAATGTTCAAAGGAGGAGGTAGAGAAGTATCTTAGGGAAACACATTCCGATCCCCAAAGAGGTGAAGATCTAGGCCCCTGTCCGAGGAATATTGAAGTTGAACCACCTGGAGAGGAACTGGACTGCAGGGAACCAACATGGAAAGAAGTTGTCACAGTTGTTAAAAAGGCACGTTCTGGGTCAGCACCAGGGCCAAACGGGGTAACATACAAGGTGTACAAGAAGTGTCCAAAGATACTAAGGAAATTATGGGAGCTACACAGGGTGATATGGAGGAAAGCAAAAGTCCCAGAAGCATGGCAACAGGCAGAAGGGTGCTTTGTACCAAAAGAGAAGGATTCTAAGAATATAGATCAATTCAGAACAATATCCTTGCTGAACGTAGAGGGCAAGATTTTTATGGCAGTGCTTGCGAAGAGACTATCAGAGTATATGGTGAAGAACAAGTATATCAACACTTCTATTCAGAAGGCAGGAATCCAAGGGTTCTCAGGATGCCTTGAACATACCAGTGTCCTGAGCCAACTGATGAAAGAGGCAAGAGAAGGAAAGAAAGAAAGACTTGACGGTGATTTGGTTAGACCTGGCAAACGCATATGGGACTGTTCCAAATAAGCTGATAGAGGCAGCGATGGAGATCTACCATATACCAGAACATGTGAAACAGATAGTCAACAATTATTTTCACGGAATACAGATCAGATTTACAGTTGGAGAGTTCACTACAGCATGGCAACATCTTGAGAAGGGAATAGTGACAGGATGCACAATCTCACCTATATTATTTGTAATAGGGATGAGCCTGATGTCCACAGCTGCAGAAAGAGAGACAAGAGGCCCTAAGATGAACTCAGGGGTGCATCAACCACCTCTAAGAGGATTTATGGATGACCTAACAGTTACAACATCAACACATGTACAAGCAAGATGGGTACTAGCCTCATTAGATGACACTATTACATGGGCAAGAATGAAGTTTAAGCCGAGGAAATCAAGATGCTTAATACTGAAAAAAGGTAGAATCAACCAGCAGGTCAAACTAAAGGTGCAGAGTGAAGAAATCCCTAGTATAGTAGAAAATCCGATCAAGTGTCTAGGGAAGTGGTTTGATGCAACTTTGAAAGATACGAACCAGTCAAAAGACATTCAACCAACAGTAAAAGGATGGCTTAGAGTAGTAGATGGAAGTAAACTGCCAGGGAAATATAAGGCTTGGATTTACCAGCATGGAATCTTACCCAGGCTGATGTGGCTGCTACTGATCTATGAGATAGCGATGACGCATGTAGAATCAATAGAGAAGACAGTCAGCAGCTTTGTTAGAAGATGGTTAGGGGTTCCACCAAGCTTTACATCAATTGGTTTATACAGTAAGACAGCACAGTTACAATTACCACTATCATCAGTAATTGAAGAGTTTAAGGTAACAAAATGCAGGACAGTACTAACATTAAGGGACTCGAAAGACCAGAAAGTTCAAGAGGCAGGGGTACAGACAAGGTCTGGAAGGAAATGGTCAGCAGCAGCAGCAGTAGATCAGGCAGAGAGTATACTAGAGCTAAGAGACAAGATCAGTAACACTTGTAGAGGGCGGCAAGGAATTGGTACATCACACTTCCAACAATGGAACAAGGCAGATAGGACAGAGAAAAGAAGCATGGTTCAGGAAAAAGTGAGAAGAGAGGTGGAGGAAGCAAGGATATCACGTGCAGTAGAACTAGGAAAGCAAGGAGCTTGGACAAGATGGGAGCTACCACAACGTAAGATCACGTGGTCAGACCTCTGGAAGATGGACCAATTCAGAATATCTTTCCTGTTAAGATCAGTATATGACACTTTACCCTCACCAGCAAATCTTTTTCAGTGGGGACTCGCACAGGATCCAGCATGTAAGTTATGTGGGAAGAGAGGAACCATGGCTCACATATTATCGGGATGCATAGTGGCCTTCAAGCAAGGACGGTATAGATGGAGACATGACAGGGTATTAGAGAAGCTAGCAGACATAGTAGAGAAGGAAAGAACTAGGAAACGAACAACAAAGAAGAAGCAGGAAATAATACAGTTTGTCAAAGAAGGAGCTAAAACCCCAGCAAGGACCAACGCTGGACAGAAGCCATCGGTGCTCGACGCTGGTAGGGACTGGGAACTTAGAGTGGACTTGAGGAGGAAGCTAGTTTTCCCAGACATTGTTACAACAACTCTGAGACCAGACATGGTTTTGTGGTCAACTCAGGTGAAGACTCTTATAGCAATAGAACTGACTGTACCATGGGAGGAGAACTGTGACGAAGCCAATGAGAGGAAATCACTGACGTATGCAGATCTGATAGAAGAATGCAGACAAAAGGGTTGGAAGGTGTCACTGTTTCCAGTTGAGATCGGGTGCAGAGGGTTCCCGGCACAATCAGTGTGGAAGTTGATGACAGCACTAGGAACAACATCATCATTACAGAAATACGCAGTGAGGCAGTTAGCTGAGGCAGCAGAGATGGCATCATGCTGGGTATGGCATCGACGAGATGAGCTGAACTGGACGCCTGGAAGCGAGTAGTGGTTTGGCCACCATTACTGACCCGCCAACTGGAGGATGTCATGGTTTAGGGTCGAAACATCCGAGGAAAGTTGGAGACCATCTGATGACAATTCCAGGCAGAGAGTGTGGCGAATCAAGTCGGGCATTGACAGTATGCCTTGACTTTCATGCAGAATACCATCATCTGTAAGTTAATTTATAGACAGTATTAACAGTTTCAGTAGTGTTTGCAACAGTAGCTCTTCTGTTAAATCTGATCAGATGTATGAGTCTTAGGTCCCTACATGCATCATTAGCCTTGGGTTCCCATGACATCTTTTAGAGTTATCTGGTTGACCTTTCCAGGACCACCTGAGTAGGTATAGTAGCTGCTTGATATGTAATTACTGATGCGTACAAGGGAATGAACCAGTTATCAGTTATTTGGAATCATGGATGGGGGAAACCTTAAAAAAAAAACTTTCAATTTGTGCCCTCATCAACACCCATTTTATAATTTATTTCATTTCAGGGTGACCATAAACCCTTGCATTCATTTCTGTTGGGATTAGCTATGGGTCATGTGCACACTCTGACATCACGTCCTTACCTATTACCCCATAAGTATAGTACTGTAAATTTCTATTTAGGTAATATCTATGGGCTGGCAATAAATTATCCTAAATGTTAAAGATAAATAGCATGAAAACTATTTAATAATTTGAAAAAAAAAATAGAATCCTTCTGGTTCTCACTCTTTTAGTTATGTTGCCATAGCCAGTCATGCCGAAATCTCTGTTTGTACTCAGCAATAATAAATTCTTCTATTTCCATTCCACTATTATGAGTATACCTAACAACCTCTTTCTCTCTCTCTCCCTCTCTCACACACACACACACACACATACACACAGTATATGAGTATGTTTTTGCTGAGGTAAATATGCTGCTTCTGTGATGCTGGTGATCCTGATCCTTCTGCTTTCTCAGTCCTGTGGTCTATCCTGGTCTGCTGATGCTGACTGGTGCTCTCCTCTTGGAAGACCCTCTCTCCTGCTGATGAAGATCTATAGGGTCTAAGATGTGCACTCACAGCCGTGCAGGCCTGCACATGAGGGAAATGCAAATGCAGCTGTGAGGGAGGGGCACAAGCCAGTGTCTCTCCCTCACGCTGGTCCCAAGCCCAGATAAATGCAGAGGGTTGCGTCAGGAAGGACATTCAGCGTAAAACAAATGCCAAATAAAACATGCGAGTCATATCAAGAAAATTCATACCGGATCGGTCGAGGCCCGAGTTAACAACGACCACCATCAGTGCTGTTAACCAACAGGGTGCTGGTGGTAATTGGACTACTGTTGGTCGAAGACGTCGAAGAAGGAGAGGCGGGAGGCGTGTCCGTAGGCAGAGAGAGAAGAGGAAAGGCAGGAGTCTAGAACTGAAAGTAGGGACTTTGAATGTTGGAACTATGACAGGAAAAGGTAGAGAGCTGGCTGACATGATGCAGAGGAGGAAGGTGGACATACTGTGTGTTCAGGAGACCAGGTGGAAAGGTAGCAAGGATATAAGCTTAGGAGCAGGGTTTAAGCTGTTTTTTCATGGTGTGGATGGGAAGAGAAATGGAGTAGGAGTTATCTTGAAGGAGGAGCTTGTCAGGAATGTTCTAGAAGTGAAAAGAGTGTCAGACAGAGTGATGAGTCTCAAGTTAGAAATTGAAGGCATGATGTTCAATGTTGTTAGTGCTTATGCCCCACAGGCAGGATGTGAGCTAGAAGAGAAGGAAAGATTCTGGAGTAAGTTAGATGAAGTGATGGAGAATACCCCCAAAGATGAAAGAGTAGTCATTGGGGCAGACTTCAATGGACATGTTAGTACAGGAAACAGAGGGGACGAGGAAGTGATGGGCAGGTTTGGTATCCAGGACAAGAACACAGAAGGACAGATGTTGGTAGATTTTGTAAAAAGGATGGAAATGGCTGTGGTAAATACTTTCTTCCAGAAGAGAGAGGAGCATAGAGTGACTTATAAAAGCAGAGGTAGGAGCACACAGGTAGACTACATCTTGTGAAGGCGATGTAATTTGAAGGAAGTCAGTGACTGCAAAGTAGTAGCGGGTGAGAGTGTTGCCAAACAGCATAGGATGGTGGTATGCAGGATGACGCTGATGGTGAGGAAGGTGAAGAAGGCAAAGGCAGAGCAGAAGACAAAGTGGTGGAAGCTGAAAAAGGAGGAGTTGAAACAGGCTTTGGGTGGTCAGGAAGTGCTTCCAGATGACTGGACAACTACAGCAAATGTGATCAGGGAGACTGAGACAGGTAGGAGAATACTTGGTGTGTCATCTGGAAGGAGAGGAAATAAGGACACTCGGTGGAGGAATGAGGAAGCACAGGAGTGTGTACAAAAGAAGAGGTTAGCTAAGAAGAAGTGGGACACAGAGAGGACCGAAGAGAGAAAACAGGAGTACAGGGAGACACAGCGTAAGGCAAAGGTAGCAGTGTCAAAGTCTAAACAGAGCGCGTTTGATGACTTGTATGCTAAGTTGGACAGTAAGGAGGGAGAAAATGATTTATACAGGTTGGCACAGCAGAGAAATAGAGATGGAAAGGACGTGCAGCAAGTTAGAGTGATAAAGGACAGAGAGGGAAATGTATTGAGTGATGAGAGAAGTGTGGTGGGAAGATGGAAAGAGTACTTTGAAGAGCTGATGAATGAGGAAAATGAGAGAGAGAAAAAAAGAGTAGAAGAGGTGACCGTTGAGTAGCAGGAAGTAGCAAAGATTAGTAAGAGTGAAGTGAGGCGGGCACTGAAGAGGATGAAGAATGGAAAGGCAGTTGATCCTGATGATATACCTGTGGAGGTATGGAAGTGTCTAGGAGAGGTAGCAGTAGATTTTCTGACAAGAACATCCAACAAGGTCTTAGAGAGTGAGAGGATGCCAGGGGAATAGAGAAGAAATGTGCTAGTGCCCATTTTTAAGAACAAGGGAGACATGCAGAGTTGTGGCAACTACAGAGAGATAAAGTTGATGATCCATACAATGAAGTTATGGTAAAGAATAGTGGAATCTAGACTAAGGGTTAGACAAGAGTTTGGTTTCATGCCAAGAAAGAGCACCACAGATGCAGTGTTTGCTTTGAGGACGTGAATAGAGAAGTACAGAGAAGGTCAGAGGGAGCTGCATTGTGCCTTTGTGGATCTGGAGAAAGCATATGACAGGGTGCCAAGAGAAGAACTGTGGTATTGCATGAGGAAATCTGGACTGGCAGAGAAGTACTAGTCCTTATCAAAAAATTAGCATATTGTGATAAAGTTCATTATTTATACATAGGAGAGTTGGCAGGCCAATTGAGAACAGTAATACCATGGTCAGTAAACCATTTACCAGTGGTTTTGCCACTGTGAGCAGGTGCCACGTCATGCTGAAAAATGAAATCTTCATCTCCATAAAGTTTTTCATCAGATGATAGCATGAAGTGCTCCAAAATCTCCTGCTAGCTAGCTGCATTGACCCTGCCCTTGATAAAACACAGTGGACCAACACCAGCAGCTGGCATGGCACCCCAGACCATCACTGACTGGGTACTTGACACTGGACTTCAGGAATTTTGGCATTTCCTTCTGCCCAGTCTTCCTCCAGACTCTGGCACCTTGATTTCTGAATGACATGCAAAATTTGCTTTCATCCGAAAAAAGTACTTTGGACCACTGAGCAACAGTCCAGTGCTGCTTCTCTGTAGCCCAGGTCAGGCGCTTCTGCCGCTGTTTCTGGTTCAAAAGTGGCTTGATCTGTGGAATGCGCCACCTGTAGCCCAGTCCACTGCTTCCACAGGTCCCTTAAGGTCTGGAATTGGCCCTTCTCCACAATCTTCCTCAGGGTCCAGTCACCTCTTCTGGTTGTGCAGCGTTTTCTGCCACACTTTTTCCTTCCCACAGACGTCCTCTTGAGGTGACTTGATACAGCATCAAGTTGGGAACAGCCTATTCGCTCAGTGATTTCTTTCTGTGTCTTACCCTCTTGCTTGAGGGTGTCAATGATGGCCTTCTGGACAGCAGTCAGGTCGGCAGTCTTACCTATGATTGTGGTTTTGAGTAATGAACCAGGCTGGGAGTTTTTAAAAGCCTCAGGAATCTTTTGCAGCTGTTTAGAGTTAATTGGTTGATTCAGATGATTAGGTTAATAGCTCGTTTAGACTACCTGAACATGATATGTAAATTTTTTGAGATAGGAATTTTGGGTTTTCATGAGCTGTATGCAAAAATCATCAGTATTAAAACAATAAAACAATAAAACACCTGAAATATTTCAGTTGGTGTGCAATTAATCTAAACTATATGAAAGTATAATTTTTATCAGTACATTACAGAAAATAATGAACTTTATCACAATATGCTAATTTTTTGAGAAGGACTAGTATGTTAGAGTGGTGCAAGACATGTATGAGATATGTAAGACAGTGATGCGGAGTGCTGTCGGCGTGACCAAAGAATTCAAGGTGGAGGTGGGACTGCATCAAAGATCAGCTCTGAGGACTCTGAAGAATAGAAAGGCAGTTGGCCCTGATGACATACCGGTGGAGGTATGGAAGTGTCTAGTAGAGGAAGCAGTAGATTTCCTGACAAGAACATTCAACAAGGTCTTAGAGAGTGAGAGGATGCCAGATGAATGGAGAAGTGTGATGGTGCCCATTTTTAAGAACAAGGGAGACGTGCAGAGTTGTGGCAACTACAGAGGGATAAAGTTGATGAGCCATATGATGAAGTTATGGGAAAGAATAGTGGAAGCTAGACTAAGGGCAGAGGTCAGCATTTGTGAACAACAGTTTGGTTTCATGCCAAGAAAGAGCACCACAGATGCAGTGTTTGCCTTGAGGATGTTAATAGAGAAGTACAGAGAAGGTCAGAAGGAGCTGCATTGTGCCTTTGTGGATCTGGAGAATGCATATGACAGGGTGCCGAGAGAGGAACTGTGGTATTGCATGAGAAAGTCTGGAGTGGCAGAGAAGTATGTTAGAGTGGTGCAAGACATGTATGAGAGATGTAAGACAGTGGTGAGGTGTGCTGTTGGTGTGACAGAAGAGTTCAAGGTGGAGGTGGGACTGCATCAAGGGTCAGCTCTGAGCCCCTTCATTGTTTGCTATGGTGATGGACAGGCTGACAGACGAGGTTAGGCAAGAATCTCCATGGACTATGATGTTTGCAGATGACATTGCGATCTGCAGTGAGAGCAGAGAACAAGTGCAGGAAAATCTAGAGAGGTGGAGGTGTGCCCTGGAAAGGAGCGGAATGAAGGTTAGCCTCAGTAAGACAGAATACATGTGTATGAATGCCAAGGACCCAACAGGAACGGTGAGGTTACAAGGAGCAGAGATAAGGAAGGTGGAGGATTTTAAGTACTTAGGCTTAACAATCCAGAGCAATGGAGAGTGTGGAAAAGAGGTGAAGAAGCGTGTGCAGGCTGGTTGGAATGGTTGGAGAAAAGTGTCCGGTGTGATGTGTGATAGGAAGGTATCGGCAAAAATGAAGGGAAAAGTGTACAAGACGGTGTTGAGGCCAGCGATGTTGTATGGTTTAGAAACAGTGGCCCTGGGGAAAAGACAGGAGGCAGACCTGGAGGTAGCAGAGGTGAAAATGTTGAGGTTCTCTTTGGGAGTAACGAGGATGGATAGGATGAGGAATGAGCACATCAGAGGGACAGCACATGTAAGACGTTTTGGACAGAAAGTCAGAGAGGCTAGATTGAGATGGTTTGGACATGTACAGAGGAGGGATAGTGAGTATATTGGTAGTAGAATGTTGAGGTTGGAACTACCAGGCAGAAGGCCTAGAGGAAGACCAAAGAGACGATTCATGGATGTGGTGAAGGAGGACATGAAGGCAGTTGGTGTAAGAGAAAAAGATGCAGAGGATCAGGTGAGATGAAGGCAGATGATTCGCTATGGCGACCCCAGAAGGGAAAAGCCGAAAGGACAAGAAGAAGAAGAAGATGTGCACTCACAGAGTGTGAAAATGACTTTTCACTGCTGTGAGGATATAAACTCTTTTCCCACAATCATTACCAATGGACTACATTTTGGACTGTAATGAGGTTTCTCATATATGGTTTATATTTTTATGGTTTCACCCACATGAGGATGGGTTTCCCTTTTGGGCCTGGTTCTTCTCAAGGTTTCTTCCTTGCATCAACTGAGGGGAGGGTTTTTTTCTTTACCACCATCATCACGGGCGACGCTCATTAGGGATCTGTAGGGGCTGTAGAAAATGTTTAAATTCTTTTATACTTTGTGAAGTTACTTTTACTGTGCAAACCTGCTTTGCAATAATGTCAATTTTAACAAGCGCTAGATAAAGAAACCCAAATTTATCCAATAAAACAAAACAAATCAAAATTGCAACTCCTTTGACCCAACAAACTCACAGATTGATGACTAACACCATTTATTAATGGAATGGAATATGGTATATCTGCTAAATACATTTTCATCAGAATTAAAAATAAATAAATAAAAAGATTTTTCTAACCCAGTACCAAGGCAATTCTTCACAATGTCTTAATAAACTGACAATATCCTATTAAAATGTGAATGACTTGTATGATACGTTGAACAGTAAGGGAACTGCTGTTCCCTTCAGGGGTTGCCACAGGGAATCATCTGCCTCCATCTCACCCTGTCCTCTGCATCTTCTTCTCTTATGCCAACTACTGTACCTTCATGAACTCCTTCACCACATCCATAAATCTCTTCTTTGGTCTTCCTCTAGACCTTCTGTCTGGTAATTCCAACCTCAGCATCCTACTAGCAATATACTCACAATCCCTCCTCTGTACATGTCCGAACCATCTCAATGTAGCCTCTCTGACTTTGTCTCCAAAACATCCAAAACATGTGCTGTCCCTCTGATGTACTCATTCCTGATCCTATCCATCACTTCCTGTTTCCCTGGGGTATAAATATGATGCAACACAGGCCATTTCTCTTATCCACTCTTCAACATTTGAGAGACAAAGGAACACACCATTCAAGTAAGGTAGATGTGTATCAACCCTAACAAGTCAGGCAATGGCTATAAAAAAAATCGACCCTCGCCTGCACTTGCACATGTCTACTGTCAGAGGAATCATTAAGAAGTTTAAAACAAGCGGAACAGTGGTAAACAAGCCCGGACGAGGATGTGAGGTTATTTTCCCACCACGCACAGTGAGGAGGATGGTAAGAGAAATGAGAAGTTCTCCAAAGCTCACTGTTAAAGAATTGCAACAAATGGAAGTATTTTGGGCTCACAAAGTCTCCAAAACCACCGTCAGGCACCATCTACATGCCAACAAGGTGTTTGAGAGACATGCATGGAAAAAAAATTTCTCACTTACAATCGTAAACACAAACGTCTGGAGTTCATTCAGCGGCACTGGGACTTCAACTGGGACTGGTGCTTTGATTATATGAGACCAAGATAGAACTTATTAGCCACTAACACTGTAAGTGGATCTGGCAGAATATAAAAGATGAGTATGGAGAAAAGCACCTCATGCCCACTGTGAAGTAAGGTGTGTGTGTGTGTGTGTGGGGGGGGGGGGGGGGGGTCAGTGATGCTGTGGGCCATGTTTCTCTTTCAGGGGTCTGAGAAGCTTGTTCGGGTGCATGGCGTCATGAATGCTTTGAAATACCAGGACATATTAAATCAAAATCTGGTGGCCTCTTCCTGAAAGCTGAAGATGGGTCTTTCAGCAAGATAATAATCCTAAACATGTGGCCAAATCTACACAGAAACGGTTCACCAGACTCATAATTAAGCTCCTCCCATGGCTATATACTAGTAAGTCACCAGACTTCAACCCCTTTGAAAACCTATGGAGTGAGCTGAAGTGGAGAGTGCAGAAGTGAGGACCCAGGTCACTGGATGATTTTAGAGAGACTGTGCAGAGAGGAATGGTCCATTAGATTAGATGAATAAATGCAAAAGATTAGATGAATAAATGCACTTGAATTAAAGTTTTCTGTTTCCATTATTGTCCGATATTGAGAAAAAAAAAATTATTAGAAGCTAAAGAACACATTTAACCAGGGGTGCCAATAATTATGGAGTGCAGTGTGTGTGTATGTATATACCGTATATATTGTGTATATATATAAGTAAAACTTTATTTGGGGCAGTGGTGGTCTAGTGGTATAGGGCGCTGGATTGCTGATCCAAAGGTTGGGGGTTCGAGTCCCACTCTCCACAAGCTTGTCACTGTCCCGCCCAGTGCGGCTAACTGGGTTATCAAAGGCGGGCCATGTCTCTCACTGTCTATGGTGAGAGGTATGTAAAAGAACCATTGCTGACTTTCGTAAAGAGTAGGCTGCAAAGTCGTCAGCGTGTTTCTGTCCCTTGCTAAAAGGGTTGTGACAGGAAGGGCATCCGACGTAAAAAAAAAAACTCTGCCAAATCAAACGTGCGAATCAGATGATTCGCTGTGGCGACTCCCGAGTAAAAGGGAAAAAGCCGAAAGGAAGACAGACAGAATATATAAAACTTTATTTATATTTTTTGTTTAGTACATTTATTTATTCTAAATGTTGATAATGTGAATTTTTCATTGTGCATGTACACTACATTCATTTGTAAACATGCTGTAACTGCATATTATTGGAAGAAAGAAGTGGTGACAGTGATGAACTCATTTCAAATAAATAAAATGAAAGAAAGATATGTAGACAGAAAATTAATAAATATATAAATAAATAAATGAACGAGCAACAAATAATCACCGTGAAAGTACAATATAAAAAGAGAGGCATTGTATTTGCTACACAAAACCTTTCGTGACCGGATTTACTGTGCGACTGCCAACTAGGAAGGATGGAAGCAACAGCCATGTCCGCTTTACATATATCAATTTGATTAAGCCACTTTCATGCATCATTACACATCCACTTTCCATAATTCAATGAGACGCACTCAAGAGTCATATTCAAGGCATGACATGGTCAAAATGGCCATACACTGAATGACCAGTAGTAAATGATAACCAATAATACAGCAGTATACTGTATTTCCAAATATGTTATTGATTAATAGGATTATACAGTCCCATTTTGCAGTGGTGACCTACTGGTAAAGGGCACTGGATAACTGATCCTAAGGTTGGGGGTTCGAGTCCCACTCACCACAAGGTTGTCACTGCCCCCCCCCAGTGCAGCTAACTGGGTTATCAAAGGCCGACCATGTCTGTCATTGTCTATGGTGAGAAGTTCATGTAAAAGAACCATTGCTGCCTTTTGTAAAGAGTAGCTGCAAAGCCGTCAGCGTGTTTCTGTCCCTTGCTAAAGGGTTGTGTCAGGAAGGGCATCAGACGTAGAAGCCTATGCCAAATCGGGCATGCAAATCAGATGATTCGCTGTGGCGACCCCTGGAAAGGGGAAAAAAGCCAGAAGGAAAAGAAGAAGAAGAAGGCGGTTCCACTCTGTATTAGAATTTTAACTCCAAAAAGTAGTGAGAGAATAGTGGACAGAAACAACAAACAAGCATTACTTTTCTTTCTAACTTCAGATTTATGCTTGAAACAAATCACAAGTTTGATGTTATAAACAAGTTTATTAAAACACAGTGGTCAGGTTATTATTTGCCATGAAACAGAAGTGGGAATCTTTCTTTGCTCCAGGAAGTCCTATTTAGACACAGGTCTTCTTCTTTTCCTTTCGGCTTTTCCCTTCAGGGGTCGCCACAGCGAATCATCTGCCTCCATCTCACCCTATCCTTTGCATCTTCTTCTCTTACACCAACGACCTTCATGTCCTCCTTTACCACATCCATGAATCGTCTCTTTGGTCTTCCTCTAGGCCTTTTGCCTGGTAGTTCCAGCCTCAGCATCCTATTACCAATATACTCACTATCCCTCCTCTGTACATGTCCAAACCATCTCAATCTAGCCTCTCTGACTTTGTCTCCAAAACGTCTTACATGTGCTGTCCCTCTGACGTACTCATTCCTAATCCTATCCATCCTCGTTACTCCCAAAGAGAACCTCAACATTTTCATCTCTGCTACCTCCAACTCTGCCTCCTGTCTTTTCCCCAGGGCCACTGTTTCTAACCCATACAGCATCGTTGGCCTCAACACCGTCTTGTACACTGTTCCTTTCATTTTTGCCGATACCCTCCTATCACACATCACACCGGACACTTTTCTCCAACCATTCCAACCTGCCTGCACACGCTTCTTGACCTCTTTTCCACACTCGCCATTGCTCTGGATTGTTGAGCCTAAGTACTTAAAATCCTCCACCTTTCTTATCTCTGCTCCCTGTAATCTCACCGTTCCTCTTTGGTCCTTGGCATTCATGCACATGTACTCTGTCTTACTGAGGCTAATCTTCATTCCCCTCCTTTCCAGGGCATACCTCCACCTCTCTAGATTTTCCTGCACTTGTTCTCTGCTCTCACTACAGATTACAATGTCATCTGCAAACATCATAGTCCATGGGGAATCTTGTCTAACCTCGTCTGTCAGCCTGTCCATCACCATAGCGAACAAGAAGGGGCTGAGAGCTGACCCTTGATGCAGTCCCACCTCCACCTTGAACTCTTCTGTCACACCGACAGCACACCTCACCACTGTCTTACATCTCTCATACATGTCCTGCAATCACTCTAACATACTCTCTCTGCCACTCCAGACTTCCTCATGCAATACCACAGTTCTTCTCTCGCACCCTGTCATATGCTTTCTCCAGATCCACAAAGGCACAATGCAGCTCCGTCTGACCTTCTTCTGTACTTCTCCATTAACATCCTCAAGGCAAACACTGCATCTGTGGTGCTCTTTCTGGGCATGAAACCAAACTGTTGTTCACAAATGCTGACTTCTGCCCTTAGTCTAGCTTCCACTATTCTTCCCATAACTTCATCAGTATGGCTCATCAACTTTATCCCTCTGTAGCTGCCACAACTCTGCACGCCTCCCTTGTTCTTAAAAATGGGCACCAGCACACTTCTCCTCCATTCCTCTGGCATCCTCTCACTCTAAGACCTTGTTAAATGTTCTTGTCAGAAAATCTACTGCTACCTCTCCTAGACACTTCCATACCTCCACCGGTATGTCATCAGGACCAACTGCCTTTCCATTCTTCATCCTCTTCAATGCCCCTCCTCACTTCACCCTTACTAATCTTTGCTACTTCCTGGTCCTCAACAGTCACCTCTTCTACTTTTTTTCTCTCATTTTCCTCATTCATCAGCTCTTCAAAGTACTCTTTCCATCTTCCCAGCACACTTCTGTCATCAGTCAATACATTTCCTCTCTGTCCTTTATCAATCTAACTTGCTGCACGTCCTTCCCATCTCTATTTCTGCTGTGCAGCAACCTGTATAAATCATTTTCTCCCTCCTACTTTCCAGCCGAAAGCATACAAGTCATCAAACGCACTCTGTTCTGGCCTTTGACACTGCTACCTTTGCCTTACGCTGTGTCTCCCTGTACTCCTGTTTACTCTCTTTCGGTTTTCTCAATGTCCCACTTCTTCTTAGCTAATCTCTTCCTTTGTACACACTCCTGCACTTCCTCATTCCACCACCAAGTCTCCTTATCTACTTTCCTTCCAGATGACACACCAAATATTCTCCTACCTGTCTCCCCTGATCACATTCGCTGTAGTTGTCCAGTCATCTGGAAGCACTTCCTGACCACCCAAAGCCTGTTTCAACTCCTCCTTGAAGACAACCCGACACTCTTCCTTTTCAACTTCCACCACTTTGTCTTCTGCTCTGCCTTTGCCTTCTTCACCTTCCTCACCATCAGCATCATCCTGCACACCACCATCCTATGCTGTTTGGCAACACTCTCACCCGCTACTACTTTGCAGTCACTGACTTCCTTTAAATTACATCGCCTGCACAAGATGTGTAGTCTACCTGTGTGCTCCTTTACTCCGCTTTTATAAGTCACCCTATGCTCCTCTCTCTTCTGGAAGAAAGTATTCACCACAGCCATTTCCATCCTTTTGCAAAATCTACCAACATCTGTCCTTCATGCTCCTGTCCTGGATACCAAACCTACCCATCACTTCCTCGTCCCCTCTGTTTCCTGCACCAACATGTCCATTGAAGTCTGCCCCAATGACCACTCTTTCACCTCTGGGGGTACTCTGCATCACTTCATCTAACTCCCTCCAGAATTCCTCCTTCTTCTCGCTCACATCCTGTCTGTGGCGCATAAGCACTAACACCATTGACCATCACACCTTTAATTTCTAACTTGAGACTCATCACTCTGTCTGACACTCTTTTCACTTCTAGAACATTCCTGGCAAACTCCCCCTTCAAGATGACTCCGACTCCATTTCTCTTCCCATCCACACCGTGATAAAACAGCTTAAACCCTGCTCCTATGCTTCTAGCCTTGCGACCTTTCCACCTGGTCTCCTGAACACACAGTATGTCCACCTTCCTCCTCTGCATCATGTCAGCCAGCTCTCTACCTTTTCCTGTCATAGTTCCAATATTCAAAGTCCCTACTTTCAGTCCTAGGCTCATGCCTTCCTCTTCTCTCTCTGGCAACGGACACGCCTCCCGCCTCTCCTTCTTCGACGTCTTCGACCAACAGTAGTCCAATTTCCATCAGCACCCTGTTGGTTGACGGCACTGATGGCGGTCGTTGTCCTATTTAGACACAGGTAATTTAAAAAAAAAAAAAAAAAAAAAAAAAAAAGGTTAACAGAGTGGGTTCCCCTGCTAGAAATACAGTTGTACCCAACAATGAGTAGATATGTTTCTCGGTCTACTTTTAAGGACCACTGGGGTTGGATACCTATTCGAGGTTCGCTGTTTCCTGCCCCACTTCAGACACTGTCTTTGTCATTGTACTAAGAATCATAAATCACTTAATCTAACTCTGCCACCTGGTGTTTGTTTCGTCTACTACATCAACACAACAAGAATAGGGCAGCCACGGCCTCATGGTAAAAGTGCTGGATCACTGATCCCAAGGTTGGGGGTTCAGGCCCCACTCTCTACAGCAGGGATCACCAACGTGGTGCCCGTGGGCACCAGGTAGCCCGCAAGGACAATATAAGTTGCCCGCGGACCTGTTCACTGCTATTTTTAGGACAGGCCCATTTTTAGGACAGCGCCACTCTCCATTGAGCTGCATATAATTTTTTTGAATATATTTTTAAATCAAGTCAATATCTTCACATAGATGAATATCATTAATTATTAATAATAACATCTAATTAAATCTAATTAAATGTAAATTGAGCAAATTTGTAATTTCAGAGGTGTGTATCGACCTAGTAGCCCTTCGCATTAATTGGTACCCATGAAGTAGCTCTCAGTTTCAAAAAGGTTGGTGACCCCTGCTCTACAGGTTGTCACTACCCCCCCCCCCCCCACGTGCAGCTAACTGGGTTATCAAATGCCAGCCATGTCTGTCACTGTCTATGGTGTGAGGCTGTAAAAGAACCATTGCTGACTTTCAACAAGAGTAGCTGCATAGCCGTCAGCGTGTTTCTGCCTTGCGATTGGCCTGGCGAGCCGTCCAGGGTGTACTCTACCCTTGCCAGGAGTTGGTCAGCACCAGCCTCCCCGCAACCCTAATTAGGATTAAACAGTTACAGAAAATGAACGATGATGATATATGTAATGAATATTTTAAGTCTTCTGTGTTTTTGTTTATTTGAAGGCTATGTTTAGCTATGATTATGAGCATGGCTGATATCCACCATTGACAACGATCTGTATTCACTCATACAATACATCCATGTCCTATGTGATTACATAATCCTACATTCTGCTCAGAGTCTGTGTATATGTCTGGATTGATGATTGAAAGTATGCCTGTGTGTTCTTCTGGGGTTGGAAAATAATAACGAAGGCCCTCGGCATAAAGAAACTCACAATAATTCCATATGAACTGGACAGCTGTGCCACTGCATTAAGAAGTTGTATGTAAGCTCCTCTGAACACAATGTATGCTGTAAAATACGCAATCCAACACAAGTAAAATAAAAGTAGGCTGAATGTGATGGACTTTGCTTCATTGTAGCTCTTTGGAAGGTCTTTGCCCATGTAGGACAAACAGAAACAGACGACGCTAAGAAACCATAGACCACACCAAGCCAAGGTGGACGTGACCATCGAACCCATATCGCATGTCAAAATAGTCTGATCCTTAAAAGAAAGAATGTCATTGTAGGGTTTGGGTCTTCCCGTTAGAATCCATATCAAACAAGCAACCAGCTGTATGAAAGAGTAGACATTAATACAAAGCCACTGACCATTGTTCTTCATCCACCATTGGTAGACATCTGGAAACTGCGCAGCCATTTTGAAAACACAAACAATTTGAAAGGAACGTACAGCCATGCAAGAAAGGCATATGGTGTAGAAAAATATAAAAAAGACATTCCTTAAAGCACAACCCACTGGGTCGGGTACTCCAAAGTAAAAGAACACACCAATGTTGGCCAGAACCAAACAACCCAACATGAGGAAGCACATATTACCACCGGCAGACTTTACCACCGGAGTGTTGTATTTGATGCCAAAAAGGATCATGAGTCCAACAGAGACAACCATGAAGACCACAGCACACACCAAGAATAGCATACACAGAGGGTCCTTGAGTTGAAGATGGACAATAGTCCGCTTTTTGCAGATAATGCTCTTTTCATCTGACCAGTAACCCTCTTCACATGGAGCGCAAGTATATGCATCCGCTGGGTCAAAAATACACAAATATATTATGTCAGGGTAAGTAGGTTTAAACAATGAGGCAGCATGGTAGCATCAAGGTTAGCACATCTACCTCATGGCAAGAAGCTCCTAGGTTCAAGTCCGGGCTTGGGCTTGGCCAGATCATTGCTGTGAAAGATTGATATGAACTCTCTGTACTTGTGTGGAGTTCATCCGGGTACTCTAGTTTCCTCCTATAGTCGAAAGACATGCACATTAAGCTAATTGGCTGTTCTGAATTGACTCTTGGTGCCAGCATGAGAGCTTGTGCGTGTTGGTTGGTGCGACTGTTATGATTAAGGATTTCGGCAAATGAATAAATGAGATTTAATAATTAATAGAATTGATAATGAAGATGATTTGGAGAGGAAACAGTCATCAGGCCGGAGGTTTGAAACCAGAAGCTTCCTAATGTGAGGCAACAGTGGTAACCTCTGCACGACCGTACCACCACAATACCAACATTAAAAACCAAAAAACAGACACACTTTTCTATGAATTTTACCTGTGGTGTTGATGTATGTGTGGGTCTTGCATTTCTCACACTGAAAACAGCATTTATGTGTGGAAGTTTGCACTCTTTTATAACCAGTCTCACATTCAATCGAACAATTAGAATAGGGCACCTGGAGAGAAAAATGTGGTCATATTTACTCAACTTCTGATGCACAGTCAGAGAATACGGTATTACCTTTACCTACATTAATACCTTACAAATACTTTATATTACTTACTGTGCCATTTTCAGACCAGGGAACTGCCTTTCTGTTCACGGTGAACTGGATAGCAGGGTGTGATTCATAGGTAGCAGCCAATACAAAAGGAGGGTCTTTTTTTGGTCTCCAGAGCACAACACCAAGACTGGCTGGTGGATCTCCATATTGGTCAAATGCAATTTGCTGGTTTTGTAATGTGAAACTCAACTTTTTCAGGTAACCCAGAACCTGAAGAGACAAAAGGGTTGAATTCCATCAGCTCATCATTTTAAGTTCTTTCCCGACTGAAATACAAAAATTCAACTCGGAAATCATACACTGTATGACCAAAAGTATGTGGACACCTTACCATCACACCTGATCAGTACCTTATAATTTCTGTTTATTGGAATTAAAAGGTCCAAAGGTTTTCCAGCATGACAATGTCCCTGTGCTTGAGGATGGTCCATGAAGACATGATTTACCAATTCTCGTGTTGGGCTTAACTGACATCTCGAGTTCTGACAACCTCACTGAACACTTTTGGGATGAACTGGAATGCTCACTGCACTCATGTCCTCCTCAGCTGTCATCTGTGCCAACTGCACTTTTAGCTTAATTACGTTCTTTTACAGATGTTTGGTTGTTAGAAGAGGACAGAATGACCTGGTCAATAAGAACATGTGAGCACAATAATCAGGTGTCCAGAAACCTTTGGTGACATCGCGTACAATTTGATGTTCAAAGAAACTGAGATGCCGTGCAAAATGTAAAAACAGAATGCAGATGTTTTCAAATCGTATAAATTCATATTTTATATAATGTGAAGCTCATCTTTTTCAGGTAACCCAGAACCTCAAAATAAGAGACAAAGGGGTTGAATCCCATCATCCCAACCTTTTAGTTACTAGGTAAACCTTCACCGTATGATCAAAAGTATACAGATACCTTAACCATCACACTTGAAAATCATTCACCATTCATTTTCTGAAACACTTAATCCTAATTAGGATCATCCATCTCAGCCAACTCTGTGCAAGGGCAGAGTACACCCTGTACAGCTCACCAGGCCATCGCAGGTCAGAAACATGCTGATGGCGATCCAGCCTACTCTTGTCAAAAGTCAGCAATAGTTCTTTTACAACCTTTCACCATAGACAGTGAGAGACATGGCCGGCCTTTGATAACCCGGTTTGCTGCATTGGGGGCAGCAGTAACAACCCGATGAGAGTGAGGCTTGAATCAAAAACAGTTAAAAACAGGACAATGGTGATTTAGTGGATAAGGCAATTGAGACGCTAATCCGAAGGCTAGCGGTTCAATCCCCACTATCACCACTGTTGGGTCCTTGAGCAAGGCCTCCTTCTTCTTCTTTTCCTTTCGGCTGTTCCCTTCAGGGGTCGCCACAGCAAATGATCTGCCTCCATCTCTCCCTATCCTCTGCATCTTCTACTCTTACTCCAACGACCTTCATGTCCGCCTTCACCGCATCCATAAATCTTCTCTTTGGTCTTCCTCTGGGCCTTTTGCCTGGTAGTTCCAACCTCAGCATCCGACGACCAATATACTCACTATCCCTCCTCTGTACATGTCCAAACCATCTCAATTCTAGCCTCCCTGACTTTGTCTCCAAAACATCTAACATATGCTGTCCCTCTGATGTACTCATTTCTGATCCTATCCATCCTCGTTAAGAAGAGAACCTCAACATTTTCATCTCTGCTACCTCCAACTCTGACTCCTGTCTTTTCCCCAGGGCCACAGTCTCTAAACCATACAACATCGCTGGCCTCAACACCGTCTTTTACACTTTTCCCTTCATTCTTGCCGATGCTCTCCTATCACACATCACACCGGACACTTTTCTCCATCTATTCCAACCTGCCTGCACACGCTTCTTCACCTCTTTTCCACACTCTCCATTGCAAGGCCATTAACCCTTAGCAAGGCCATTAATCCTTAATTGGTCAGTTATATTGAAGAAAAATGATAATTGTAAGTCACTCTGGATAAGAGCGTCTGCCAAATGCGGTAAATATAAAAGTATATTTATTATATACTCAACATGGTTTATTAATTAACTAGGTATGTAATATGGTACATACAGTATGTTGGCACTTCTACAATGACTTACCACATAAGGTGGAATTTCTCGAGGTGGATCACATCTTGTGGTGCTGCAGTTGAGCACCTGATGCAGCGCGTGAGCAAAGGCGTAGACAGCTGCTAGAATTGAGAACGAGTAAGTTGGATTTTGGTTGATAATGTCTTCTGCGTCCAGGCTTGTACAGTTTTCACATACTTGATTGCACTTTTTTCCATCCTTACAGTTCACACAGTCATCATTTTCACCACTTAACCGTGTTTGGTAGATAAAGTCATCAAATCCTGGTAAACTTAGCGTTGTTGCCGTAACCCCGAAAATAGTCCCAATTTTCTCAGTGCCTGGGTAACTGATAAGTGTCTCATCCATTGCCCATGCGTCCCCTGCTATCCAAACTTTATCTCTTATATTTGATCTGATGGCTGTTTTGACAAATTCCCGAGCAGTGAGTTCATGCATGAAGACTATAATTATGTTGATGTTAAGGGAGTCTATTTTCTTGAGTATATTTGAATGATTGGACTTTAATGCAAGTTCATAGAAAAAGGCCAGGCAGATGCCGGTGTCTTTGATGTTATCGCGAAATAATTTGAGGCCGTTTAGACTGTATGCATCATTACCGCTGATGAACGCAACCCAATTCCAGCCAAAGTGCTGAATGAGCTTAATGATGACCATAATTATATCTTGGTTGGTCGCGACAGTCCTCAAAAAACTTGGATATAGCCACGTATTGCTTAGATCATAGCTTGAGGATCCAAAGCTAATCTGAAAGAAAAAAACTGAGATAGTTACATTCATTAATGTAAACAGAACCTTCTTATAAAACATGTCGTATTTCTCAATTGATACGTACCATTGGAATGAGGTCCATCATCAACAATGGTGCAACAGACAAGGAATGTGAACTTGCATATGGACCAACAAGGCCAATGACATTGTGCTTTCTCTCCTTGGCTGATACATTTATTCGTCCATTGTCTGAGACGAAATCGAGAATTGAGGGAAAACTCCGAGTTTTTAAGCAATAGTCAAAGATCTCATATCCGAGAGTGATGTTCGGCAGAATATCGGTGGAGTTGTTAACCTGTTCCACAGCAAATCTCATCACCTCAAACATCTGATAAGCTGATATTGTAAACGGCTGCCTGTGGAGGATTTAAAAAAATGTAAATAAAGGAATTGAATGATATTGAGTGGTGATTTTTTTTTTTTTAAAATAGCAATTTAAACCAAACACACCACATACATTATTTATTCTGCTGTTGCTTTTCATACTATGTATCCAACAGGAAACCTGCTATACAAACCATAGGAGACATTCGTACTCACAAGTCACATTCGAGTGCCATAGGAGATTTCGGAACCGTGACATCACCGGCTGAATGTACATGAAAAAGTCCTCCAAGTTTATAGTCCCCTGGTGCGATAAACTCACTTGCACTGCATTCATGTTTGTTGAAAAAGTAAAAAGTGAGCCTCAGCACTAAGAACACACCGCACAGCATTGCTCCTTGTGATGAATGTACCCCAGTATAATGAACTGTACAATGAATATGGCGTGCAATTAAACAGGAGCTGGAAGATGATTTGGGCTGACTTTACATAATCTATTTTGCATTTTAGAGGCAAATGTCAATTTGCATATGCTACCTTCCAGATATATTGACGTAACCCTCAAAAGAAACTTGTACAGTACTGCAAAGTCTTCAGATTAGGTGATTCATGCATACATGTTCTCCCTTTCTTTACCTTGCAGCCACCTGATTACGTTATAATTACATAGGTTGCATTTGGAGGCAAGTGCTGCTTTGCATGTCTCCACTTCGGAGACACTTGATATTTTGACATTGACATAAATTCATTACTGATAATACATATATTGATAGAGGTCAGTGGTGGCTCGGCTGTAAGGTGCTGGATTCCTGATCCCAGGGTCGGGGGTTCAAGCCCAATTATCAACAGGTTGTCACCGCTGTCCCCCCTGAACAGCGAACTGTGTTATTAAGGGCTGGTCATGTCTCTCTCTGTGTCTGTAGTGGGAGGCTGTAAAAGAACCTTTGCTGACTTTCGTAAAGAGTACGCTGCAGAGCCATCAGCGTGTTTCTGCCCTGTAATGCCCTGTCAGGCTGTCCAGGGTGTACTCTGCCCTCACCCAGAGTCGTCTGAGATGAGTGCCAGAATCCCCACAGCCCTAATTAGGATTAAGCGGTTCAGAAAATGAACGAGTGAATGAGTTTGTTTATGGAGTGATTTCAGGGGCAGATTGGGAAACAGGAAGTTTGAGACTTTTCCTTGTGGAACATTCCATCTTTGTCTCTTCCATGCATTGTCTAAACAAGTGACACAGTTGAACACACATGAATTTTTGGTCTCACAGAATTGGCTGGGATGGACACCAGCTTCTCTGTGACCGTGATTAGGATTAAGCGGTTCAGAAAACAAATAAATGACAATATACAATATTAATGCATGTATAATCCCAATTTAAAAACAAAAAAAAGTGCTGTCTGTTCATTCATTCATTTTGTAAACCGATTAATCCTAATTAGGCTGGCATCCATCTCAGCCATCTCTGAGCAAAGGCAGAATACACCCTGGACAGTACGTCAGTCGATCACAGGGTAGAAACACACTGATGATGGGTGCTGCATGTGTAAAATATAAATAAAAACAGAATGCAATTCTCATAAACTCATATTTTATTTTCAATAGATAATAGAAAACATACAACAAGTTGTAAATGTGACATTTTTCTACTTAATTAAAAATATTATCTCATTTTGAATCTGATGGTAGCAAGACATCTATAACAATTCGGGATAGAGCAAGAAAAGACTGGAAAACTAAGCAACACTCAAAACAAACAGGCGGATGAATATTTCACAACTACTGTAATTTGCTTTATTGACAAAAGATCAGGTCCATGGTGGGGTACTTAAAATAAAGGATCTCGGTAGAGGTATATTAATCTGAAGAAAAAAAACTGCGTCTGCCAATTATAAAAACAATTAAAAATGTTTTAATATAGAATTATTGTAATTTGACACAGTCGGAAATTAATATTGGCAGAGATGAAGATATTGAGGTTCTCTTTGGGAGTAATGAGGATGGATAGGATCAGGAACGAGTACATCAGAGGGACAGCACATGTAAGATGTTTTGGAGATTGAGATGGTTTGGACATGTACACAGGAGGGATAGTGAGTATATTGGTAGTAGAATGCTGAGGTTGGAACTACCAGGCAGAAGGCCTAGAGGAAGACCAAGGAGAAGATTTATGGATGTGGTGAAGGAGGACATGAAGGTAGTTGGCGTGGGAGAAGAAGATGCAGAGGACAGGGTGAGATGGAGGCAGATAATTCGCTGTGGCGACCCCTGAAGGGAACAGCCGAAAGGAAAAGAAGAAGAAGAAGAAGAAAATCAATATTGGATGCCCGTGGTCTTCAGGCAGCACTGGATACAACACAGGCGCGTTTCTGTTATGGAAATCATTGTATGCGTGTAGGAACACCTTCAGCGATCACTGTCTCTGGACACAGTTCACCATTTCATCCACAAACAGATTAAGGCTCTATCATGCAATGAAAAAACCCAATGTGAACATTATTCAGAAATTAATTCTTTTGGGCCCAAGCACATTATAAATAGATTGAGGCAAATTGTAAAACTGTACTATGGTCAGATGAATTGGATTTGAAATTAAGTTTGGAAAACAGATGGTGCATCATTCAAACTAAAGAGAAGAGTGTCCATCCAGCTTGCTATCAGTCCTCAGATCAGAAACTGCACCTCTAATGGTGTGGGGTATAATAATGCCTAAGGAATTGGCAGTTTGCACATCAGGAAAGGCACCATCAGTGCTGAAAGGTATTTAGAGCAAAATATTCTCCCATCAAAGATAAGGTTTTACACGGAACAACCACGGCATAGTGCATCGAATACACCCGTGTGGTTTCGTATTGGATAAGTTCAGGTGGTGAATTGACACCAACTGAAAATATTTGGTTCACCATGACATAAAAAATACAACAAAGAAGACTCAAGACTGTTAAACAGCTAGAATCCTATATCTGACAGAGTGGGGCAACATTCCTCACTCAAAACTCCAGCAACTGGTCTCATTTCCCAGACGTTTATGGACATATCATGAGAGGAAAGCATTAAAAACAATGGAAAACATAACCCTATTTACACAATGTCACAATACGGGTGTTAAATATTCACCATATACTGTATATTTTTATCTCTGCCTAGGAGGTTATGTTTCACCTTTGGTTTCACTTGCAAAACCTCAGTGATGATGCCTCTGGTGGTGGAGTAGGTGCTTTGTATCTATCTGGGGCAGGAGCATTCAGGATGCCCTTGGATATTTTCGTGGTAGTTTCCGCTGCTCTCTCTGCTATTTCTTGTGGTTTCTACTTAATCCACATGATTTCTTTATAAACTTTCTTTCTTCCGTTCGGCTTTTTCCTTTTTTCTCGGGAGTCGCCACAGCGAATCATCTGATTCGCACGTTTGATTTGGCATAGGTTTTTACGTCGGATGCCCTTCCTGACACAACCCTTTTTAGCAAGGGACAGAAACACGCTGACGGCTTTGCAGCTACTCTTTACGAAAGTCAGCAATGGTTCTTTTACATGACACAGACAGTGAGAGACATGGCCCGCCTTTGATAACCCAGTTAGCCGCACTGGGGGATTTCTTTATAAACATGATCCCTTATTGCCTTCAAATGTTTTCTTTGATGCCAAACATCTACATTTGTAAAATAAATAAATAAAAAAGAACATGGGATTGTAATATACTATTTACTTTATAGGCTGGATTTAAAATGAAAAGAAAAAAAAGGTTTCCCTCACTGCTCCATTTCTGTAAAAACCCAAGATAACTCGACACTAAAATGGTGATTAATATGCCTAAGGCAGTGGTTCTTAAAGTTGTTGGCGGTACTGAACCCAACCAGTATCATATGCTTATCACCGAACCCTTCTTTAGTGAAAAATAAAATGATTTTTTTTTTCAAATTCAAGATATAGGTCTATGTTTTTATGTTTTTATTGGGGCACCAAAATGAACCGTGCATTAACATCACTCTGTTGGTTTTGTCCTTTGAACACAATGCATGAACTCCCCCCCATCACAACTACTTACATTTTATGTGTGGTGTGCATCTGAGTGTGTGCACGTGCGTGCGTCTGTATGTGTGTATTTGTTTTATTTACATCTTATGCATTATTTTTTAATGTTTAATCGTTATTATAAGCATTTATAGTATTGAATATGTATTTATTGATATTATATGTACATGTAGGTATACATCAGTCAGCACAGGGTTGAACCTACTTTACAAACTACTAATATCACGTTCCGTTATATATGTGAATCCATGTTGTACATATTCGTCCGACCACTTTCTTTTTTTTGAACTCTTTGTTGAACTTTGTTGAACTCCTGGGGTCGGTTGTTCAAAACATCGTAATTTTAACCACCGACTAATCCCTAACGGCTGATTAAATTTTTAACCCGCCGTTCGCTAACCGACCGTTAAATATGCGTTGCTCAAAGCATGGTTAGTCACGTCGTTAGTTAACGTTGCCATTAAAGTTAACAGTGCGGTTAACGTTACTGGTTAGCACTAAGGCGTCATTCAACATTTTCAACATTTTCCTAAGCGTACAAAACATACGCTAGGGGGGAGGGGGTAAGATGTCTGTGTACATTTTTTAATACTCTAAAAATGTCGATCAACAATAATACATGCGCTCGTGAATATTTTGGTTAGTTTTTTTATGCGTATACGTTTGAAACTCTCAATGCGCGATTCACCAAACACCTGCGGTGTTGCATATCTGCAAAGTCTGCAATGAATACAGTACAGGACTACCCAACCTGGTATCAGCTGCTGAACTGTCAGAAGGCAGCTGATCAAGGGTGTAGGCTGGAGGGGCACCCTGTGCCCCCCCACAGCAGGAGTTGAGTTTCGCTGGACAATAAATTATGTGTATTCACAATCTTATAAATAAACTTAATGACTGTTATTGAAGAGAAAGTCGGAGATAAGTTCCGCATGAGTGGAGTCAGGAAGTAAACCGGAAGTTAACATGTAATGGGCACTGCGCATGTGCACGCCTGAGCTGACCAATCAACAAACATAATATTATCAGTAAGCAATAATAGCTGAACACTGTCAATCAAACAAAGTGCGAGTGTGAGAATAAAGCACAGTTTGTTAGTCCCGCCTCCGGCTCCTGCACATGTGTTAGAACACAAACATCGATGCACAGAGAATGAACGGCTAAAATAATCATAAGCCATCCAGCCTGGATCTGCAGCCTAATGCTCAGTACTTTTATAAAATATATTTTAATAACATATATAAAAAAATGTAATAAATAAAAATAATAAAATATATAAAAAATAGTATGTCTTTGTGCTGTAAATATGATTAATGTTTGTTTGTGCCTTGGAATAGATAAATAACTTGAGCTCAATTTGTAAATGTATTTAGCACATGTACTTGCAGATGTAGTTTGAAATATATTTGAGAATGTTTTTGGTTGAACTGTAATATTAATAATATTTATAAGAATCCACCCCCTCTGATTCGGCAACATGAATGCAGCATTAGCCATGAACGCCATCTTGCAAGTTAACCACACGGTTAAAAATTTAACGGCGGTCCTTAGGTGTGTTAACTTTAACATCAAGTTAACACTCGGTTAAAGTTAACCGAGTTTTTAACAACAAGATAACGGCAGCGTTAAATTTAACGGTCGGTTAACTCTACTTAACCAGTGGTTAAAAAATAACTGTGTTTTGAACAACCAGCTCCTGGTTGCTTCACGCTATGGAAACCGGGGATAAGCACCGGCCTGATGAGCCACTAGGCTCGGGGGTAAAAAGCCAAAGGTCCAGAATGCTTTGATTTGTGTGGTTGTGGTAGCTTATCAGGATTACGTTAACGGGAATCTCCATATTTTTATCAAATTTCAACAAAGAGATCAATTTCTGGATCCATGCGTCCTTTAAAGGATTATACATGTATTCATTCATTCATTTTTAAGACACTTAATCCTAATTAGGGTTGCGGGGAAGCTGACGCCCATCTCAGCTGACACTGGGCAAGGGCGGGGTACACCCTGGACAACTCATCAGGAAATCGCTGGGCAACACACACACACACACACACACACACACACACACCCACACACACACACACTTACATCTAGGGGTAATTTCAAACAGCCAATTATCCTACTGCCCTGTGATGGCTGGTGAGCAGTTCAGAATGTACCCCATCCTCGCCCAGAGCCCGCTAAGATGAGCGCCAGCTTCCCCATGACCCTAATTATGACTAAGTGGCTTATTTTAGTAAATTAATGAATGAATTAGCCTACTGTGTGTGTTAGAGTATCCAGGGAAACCCACACAAAGACAGGGAGAACATGCAAACTCCACACAGAAACGCCTGAGCTTGAAAATCGAGCACAGGCTTTCCTGCTGTTAGGCAGATGTTCTAAACACTGTGTCGCTGTGCCGTCGAAGGATTATTTAACATTTTGAAATAGGACAGTTTTTTGACACTTTAGTTCATATGGAGGATTGCACTCTCTGTGTGCTCATGTTCTGCAGTGTATTTAGGGTGCTGTTTCACTGTACATTTACTTATCATTGGTGTTTTCATAATAATAATAATTTTATATACCGTGTCTTGGTCTAGTTGGACAAAATTAGAATGAGAGTCCACTGTGATCGAAAATACATATTCTATTACGAAACCTTTAAAATATCCACTTTTTAAAGATAAGTAACTCACAAAATGCTGGCACTGGTGAAAATATTATAATGTCCTCCTATGCATGACTACCTTTTATAAAGTCAGGGGGGGTAGAACTGATTAGTGGTGAATCTGGATGGACCAAGAATCCATTTGCAAATGTTTACTCTGAGTATTTATGGCTTGCTGCCTCCAATTCTGAAGAAATTAAATAAAGACAAGAAACAATGAAACAACAACAAAAAAACATAATATATCCACATTTGGTAATGTATATACAGTATTTTAACATCATTTAAAAACTCAAGCAAAGATACTTTTAATTGAAATCAAATAAAACAAAGTGTTGACGGAACAACCGATGAAGACAACAAATAAGAATTACTTTTTTTTTCTTAGTTATGATTTATGTTTGTCATAAATCATAATGTGATGTTCTCAGTAATTTATTGAAATACAGTGTTAAGGTTATGAATTGCCATTAAACTGAGTGGGAAGCTATCATTGCTCTTTGAAGGGCCATTGAAACAAACTGGGAAATAGGTTTAAAAATGTTTACCTGCTAGTACTACAGTTTTACTGAACAGCAATTATAAGAAAATATGCTTTTCCATTTAATGTTAAGAGGTGCCCGGGGTCGACCCCATTCCAAACAGTCCTGTTTCATTCCTCAAGGGCTCAGTGTTGGTGTCTATCTCTTATCCGTCTTTTGCATAATTATTAATCCTATTCCTTTCTAAGTCTCGGTGATGTTCTCAGCCCAGTCCAGGTTTTGTGGTTCCTATTCCTTCTATCCCTCTGATAATGTTATTATTCTTTTTTTAATTATTATTCTAATTGCATTCTTGGTCCGTACCCTGATCTGGTCTGATCTCTGTTTGCTGTCTTTCTCCAGGCATTGTTTTTGTCAGTGGACTGATAATCAGCAAATAGTTATTCTAACTCTGCCACCTGGTGTTTCATCTTCTGCATTACCACAACCAGAATTTTGACCACACTATATTTACAGTATCATATTTATGCTTTTAAAACAGGTACATTTCATTCTCATGTGTTGTCTTTGTCTGTGTTCCTGTTTACCTGGATTTATGAGTATAGATTTGTCCATCATAAATGAGCTTATTTGTGAACCCATTACAGATACATCCATGTCCTATGTGATTACATAATCCTACATTCTGCTCAGAGTCTGTGTATATGTCTGGATTGATGATTGAAAGTATGCCTGTGTGTTCTTCTGGGGTTGGAAAATAATAACGAAGGCCCTCGGCATAAAGAAACTCACAATAATTCCATAAGAACTGGACAGCTGTGACACTGCATTAAGAAGTTGTATGTAAGCTCCTCTGAACACAATGTATGCTGTAAAATACGCAATCCAACACAAGTAAAATAAAAGTAGGCTGAATGTGATGGACTTTGCTTCATTGTAGCTCTTTGGAAGGTCTTTGCCCATGTAGGACAAACAGAAACAGACGACGCTAAGAAACCATAGACCACACCAAGCCAAGGTGGACGTGACCATCGAACCCATATCGCATGTCAAAATAGTCTGATCCTTAAAAGAAAGAATGTCATTGTAGGGTTTGGGTCTTCCCGTTAGAATCCATATCAAACAAGCAACCAGCTGTATGAAAGAGTAGACATTAATACAAAGCCACTGACCATTGTTCTTCATCCACCAGTGGTAGACATCTGGAAACTGCGCAGCTATTTTGAAAACACAAACAATTTGAAAGGAACGTACAGCCATGCAAGAAAGGCATATGGTGTAGAAAAATATAAAAAAGACATTCCTTAAAGCACAACCCACTGGGTCGGGTACTCCAAAGTAAAAGAACACACCAATGTTGGCCAGAACCAAACAACCCAACATGAGGAAGCACATATTACCACCGGCAGACTTTACCACCGGAGTGTTGTATTTGATGCCAAAAAGGATCATGAGTCCAACAGAGACAACCATGAAGACCACAGCACACACCAAGAATAGCATACACAGAGGGTCCTTGAGTTGAAGATGGACAATAGTGCGCTTTTTGCAGATAATGCTCTTTTCATCTGACCAGTAACCCTCTTCACATGGAGCGCAAGTATATGCATCCGCTGGGTCAAAAATACATAAATATATTAGTCAGACCAATTCGGGTTAAACGATGTTTAAACAAAGATGATTACCAATCTAATGATACAGATGATTACTTATACTGAGTGGGTTAATATTGCACTAAGTAAAAAATTACTTAAAAGACAGAAAACAATCTTTGAAGTTGAGAAAGTATTCAGTGTCCTATTTAGACATTGGTTGTGGTATCCCAAGGGCTCTATCTTGGGACCAAAACAGTTTATTCATACATTTGCCAAATTAATCATTTCTACTAGAGAAATGATGACGCTGGACCCTATCTCTGCCTCATCTGGCTGAAGGTAGGGTATACAACACACACACACACACACACACACACACACACACACACACACACACACACACGCACATATTGTGTGTGTGTGTGTGTGTGTGTGTGTGTGTGTGTGTGTGTGTATATATATATATATATAAGATAGGCAGGTAGATAGAACCATGTCATGTTACTGAGAAATTGATCAAAATTGTGATTTTTAATATCACTGTCGTAATCCCAGCTGACCCTGAGTGTGCAACGTGGTGAACAGGTTGTCAATCCAACACAGAGACGAGCAACCATTCATACTCACATTCACACCTATGGGCAAATTGGAATAGCCAATTGACCTAACCGCATATCTTTGGCCTATGGCAGGAAACCCAAGGAAGCATGAGGAGAACATGCAAACTGTGCACAGGAACAACCCAGTCAGCCATGATGTTGGAAACCAGAACCATCTTACCGTGAGGCAACAGTGCTAACCACTTCACAACCGTACCTCATAGCATCAACATACATGAAAAAAACAGACACACTTTTCTATGAATTTTACCTGTGGTGTTGATGTATGTGTGGGTCTTGCATTTCTCACACTGAAAACAGCATTTATGTGTGGAAGTTTGCACTCTTTTATAACCAGTCTCACATTCAATCGAACAATTAGAATAGGGCACCTGGAGAGAAAAATGTGGTCATATTTACTCAACTTCTGATGCACAGTCAGAGAATACGGTATTACCTTTACCTACATTAATACCTTACAAATACTTTATATTACTTACTGTGCCATTTTCAGACCAGGGAACCGCCTTTCTGTTCACGGTGAACTGGATAGCAGGGTGTGATTCATAGGTAGCAGCCAATACAAAAGGAGGGTCTTTTTTTGGTCTCCAGAGCACAACACCAAGACTGGCTGGTGGATCTCCATATTGGTCAAATGCAATTTGCTGGTTTTGTAATGTGAAGCTCAACTTTTTCAGGTAACCCAGAACCTGAAGAGACAAAACGGTTGAATTCCATCAGCTCATCATTTTAAGTTCTTTCCCAACTGAAATACAAAATTGAAATCGGAAATCATACACTGTATGACCAAAAGTATGTGGACACCTTACCATCACACCTGATCAGCACCTTATAATTTCTGTTTATTGGAATTAAAAGGCCCAATGATTTTCCAGCATGACAATGTCCCTGTGCTTGAGGATGGTCCATGAAGACATGATTTACCAATTCTAGTGTTGGGCTTAACTGACATCTCGAGTTCTGACAACCTCACTGAACACTTTTGGGATGAACTGGAATGCTCACTGCACTCATGTCCTCCTCAGCTGTCATCTGTGCCAACTGCACTTTTAGCTTAATTACTTTCTTTTACAGATGTTTGGTTGTTAGAAGAGGACAGAATGACCTGGTCAATAAGAACATGTGAGCACAATAATCAGGTGTCCAGAAACCTTTGGCGACATCGCGTACAATTTGATGTTCAAAGAAACTGAGATGCCGTGCAAAATGTAAAAACAGAATGCAGATGTTTTCAAATCATATAAATCCATATTTTATTGATTTCTTCTTCTTCTTCTTCTTTTCATTTCGGATGTTCCCTTCAGGAGTCATCACAGCAAATCATCTGCCTCCATCTCACCCTATCTTCTGCATCTTCTTCTCTTACACCAACTACCTTCATGTCCTCCTTCACCACATCCATCCTCTTTGTTCTTCCTCTAGGCCTTCTGCCTGGTAGTTCCAATCTCAGCATCCTACTACCAATATACTCACTATCCCTCCTCTGTACATATCCAAACCATCTCAATCTAGCCTCTCTGACTTTGTCTCCAAAACATCTTACATGTGCTGTCCCTCTGATGTACTCATTCCCGATCCCATCCATCCTCGTTACTCCCAATGAGAATCTCAACATTTTCATCTCTGACATATTTTATTGATTTGTAGGCCATATAAAGCATATCCAGTGTTGAAAGTGAAAAAAAAGTAAGTGGTACTAAAATGAAACAGCAGGCAGAATGTTTTGCAAATAAGCGGCAAAAGGTCATTAACATACATAGGTATAAAAAGAAACAGCTGGTTAAAGGTACACTAATCTGCAAAACACTTTCTATGTACAAGGGAAAATACTGGATGACTTCAGGATGCACTGCATTAAAAACAGGCATGATTCGGTCATGACAATCAATGTTTGGGCTCAGGAACACCTCGAGAGATCACTGTCCATGAAAACAGTTTGCAGAGATTCAGACTTCTGAACTGAACAATGCTAACAAGCCAAAGGTCAGACTCAAATTGAGGATTCGGGTTGTAGTGTACATAAAGGTGACAAATATGTACAATTTATTTTATAACACAGTCTTTTAACAGGACTTCACATTCATTCATTTCATTTCATTTGCAACGATGTTTAAATCGAATTAGTTGTGGGGCCGGTGGCATAGTGGTTAGGGTGCTGTGCTCATGATCGGGAGGTTGTGTGTTCAAATCCCAGTAAGACCCTCACTGTGCTAAGACCCCTGGGCAAGGTCTCAACCACAAGTGTGCCTCTGTTCACCCAGCAGTATAAATGGGTACCAGTAAAAATGTACTGGGAAGGTAACCTACGATGGACTAGCGTCCCATCCAGGAGGAGTTGAACTCCGAGTTGCTTCACTCTACAGAAACCAGGAATAAGCACCGGCCTGATGAGCCGCTCGGGTGTAAAAAGCCCAAAGGACTTTACCTTTTAAATCTAATTAAGGTCAAGGGAAGGCTGACACCAATCTCAGACTCCAGGCAAGGGTGGCATACACCCTGGACAATTCACCAGGCCATCGCAGGGCCAACATTCACACAACCATTCACACTCACAACTAGGAGCAATTTGAAACACTACTATGTATGTTTTTGGACTGTGAGAGGAAACCGAAGTGTCCGGGGGAAACCCACGCAAGCAAACTCCACATAGAGATGCCTGAGCCCGGAAATAGAACCCAGGACCTTCTTGATGTGAGGTGGACTTGCTAACTACTGTGACACTGTGCTGTCATATTAATCAACATGGTTTATCAATTGAGTAGGTAGTTATACAGTATGTTAGCGCTTCCATAATGACTTACCACATAAGGTGGAATTTCTCGAGGTGGATCACATCTTGTGGTGCTGCAGTTGAGCACCTGATGCAGCGCGTGAGCAAAGGCATAGACAGCTGCTAGAATTGAGAATGAGTAAGTTGGATTTTGGTTGATAATGTCTTCTGCGTTCAGGCTTGTGCAGTTTTCACATACTTGATTGCATTTTTTTCCATCCTTACAGTTCACACAGTCATTATTTTCACCACTTAACCGTGTTTGGTAGACAAAGTCGTCAAATCCTGGTAAACGTAGCGTTGTTGCCGTAACACCGAAAATAGTTCCAATTTGCTCAGTGCCTGGGTAACTGATAAGTGCTTCGTGCATGGACCACGTGTCCCCTGCTATCCAAACTTTATCTCGTATATTTAATCTGATGGCTGTTTTGATAAATTTTTGGGCATTGGGTTCCTGGGTAAAGACTATGATCACATTAATGCTGAGGGAGTCTATCATGGTTAATACATTTGAATAATTGGACTTTGATGTAAGTTCGTAGAAAAAGGCCAAGCAGATGCCGGTGTCTTTGATGTTGTCGCGAAATAATTTGAGGCCGTTTCGACTATATGCATCAGCGCTGCTAATAAAAGCAACCCAATTCCAGCCAAAGTGCTGAATGAGCTTAATGATGACCATAATTATATCTTGATTGGTTGCTACAGTCCTCAAAAAACTTGGATATAGCCACTTATTGCTTAGATCATAGCTTGAGGATGCATAGCTAATCTGAAAGAAAAAAAACTGAGATAGTTACATGCAGTAATGTAAACAAAACCTTCTTATAAAACATGTCGTATTTCTCAATTGATACGTACCATTGGAATGAGGTCCATCGTTAACAACGGTGCAACAGACAAGGAATGTGAACTTGCATATGGACCAACAAGGCCAATGACATTGTGCTTTCTCTCCTTGGCTGATACATTTATTCGTCCATGGTTGGAGATGAAATCGAGGATTACGGGAAAACTCCGAGTTTTTAAGCAATAGTCAAAGATCTCATATCCGAGAGTGATGTTCGGCAGAATATCGGTGGAGTTGTTAACCTGTTCCACAGCAAATCTCATCACCTCAAACATCTGATAAGCCGACATTGTAAACGGCTGCCTGCGGAGGATTAAAAAAAAAATTTAAATGAAGGAATTGAACGAGATTGAGTGGTTGTGGGGGTTTTTTTGTTGTTTTTTTTTTTTTTTTACCAAAGTTAGACTAAATATCACATCCATTTTTCTTCTGCTTTTAATGCTCCTTTTCACGCTATGCATCCAGCTGGAAAGCTGCTACACAAACTAAATAAACATTTGTACTCACGTATAGCATTCGAGTGCCATAGGAGATTTTGGAACCGTGACATCACTGGCTGAATGGACATGAAAAATTCCTCCAAGCTTATAGTCCCCTGGCAAGTTAAACTCATTTGCACTGCATTCATGCATGCATATGGTGAAAAAGTAAAAAGTGAGCCCAAGCACTAAGGACACACCACACAGCATTGCTCCTTGTGTTGAATGTACAGTATGGTGAACTGAGCAGTGCTTATGGTGTGTAATTAAATAGAAGCTGGAACATAACCCACTTTGCATTTTGGAGGCAAATGCCATTTTGCATATACTGCCTTCCAGATATACAGCCCAAACACTTAAAAAAAGAGACATTTATGCATATGTGGGTTTTTCTACTTTACCCTGCAGTGTGTCATTGCATAACCATAGTTTGCATGTTAGCATTCATCCATTCATCGGTAACAAGATATTGCTGTACCGGAAATCTCATCTACTGTAACCAAAAGCTAATACTTGATTATGGGAGTACAGTGAACCTCTGAATGTTAAAAATCAAAGCTTTAACCAGGTTTACATGACAAGCAGAACCAAATCTATACCTACCAAACAAACTTTACTTTTTTGGAGTACAGTACCTGCAACACATGGGTACTAATCTCATGTTTAGAAACAGATAATACCACTTGATCATACTGAAAATGTGGTGGGGCTGAAGCTTATTTCAGACAAAACTGGACAAAGGCAGGGTACACCCTGAAAAGCTCACCAGACCAGTGCAAGGCAGCACACACAACCACTCCCACTCGAATTAACACCAAGGGGTGTTTGCAACAGCAATTTGCCTAATGTGCGTGTTTTTGTTCTGGTGGAGGAAATGTAAGTACCGAGAGAAAACATCAACTATCAGGGGGAGAACATTCAAACGCCACACAGAAGAACCTGGAATAAAACCCGGGTCGTTCTTGTGAGATGGATGTGCTGTCCATATGTCTATACCTGTATTTTCCGCATTCCATTTAAAGCACAGAACAAATAATTACAAAAAAAAAATTCATCTACATTTTTTGACTCATCAATCAACTGAGTTTTAACAGACATTACAGTTGAGAACACAGGCATTGTTTTCACAATTAAACTCAAATATTGTTCCCAAAGTTTCTTTATGACATTCTAATCAAGGCTTAAGGTGGCCCAGCAACATATTAGAGAGTATGCAATTTTTATTTTAAATCTTTTTTTATTATTGTTTTAAATGTCAACAATTGGAAATGTCTAAAATTAATGATTTTGATCCAACTTTAAACAGTTTCAGTGACGTGATGTGTGGTGATTTTGAGGGTCGTAAAAGGCAGGCACAAATTTATGATGAATGTAAACAGTACTACAGCAGTGGTGGCCCGGTGGTAAGGTGCAGGATTGCTGATCCTAACGTTTGGGCTTTCAGCCCCTTTGTCAACGGTTGTCACTGCCCCCCCCCAAAAAAAAAAAAAACTGGGTTATCAAAGGCCGGCCATGTCCCTCACTATCTATAGTGTGAGTCATGTAAAAGAGCAATTGCTGACTTTCAACAAGAGTAGCTGCATAGCCGTCAGCGTGTTTCTGCTCTGCAATGGCCTGGCAAGCTATCCAGAGTGGACTCTACCCATGCCCAGAGTTGGCTGAGATGGGTGCCAATCTCCCCGCGACCCATATTAGGATTAAGTGGTTCAGAAAATTAATTAATAATACTATAAAAGCACAATGAAATCTATTAGATTTATTATTTATTAGATTATTTATGAGTGTGATTAGTACAGTATTGGTATGTAAAGACAAAGTTGAATCTAAAATGTTTCAAGGTAAAATATCTTGAATATAATTAATTATAACAAATTTAGCTACTATTTTCAATTATATGATTAAAATACACCAATTCAGTCTAAAAATTATGAAACATTTTGAGACAATTTCATAAATGTCATGCATGACCCTTTATTTTCTGAAAATAAATGCTTACAATGACCAATAATCATCAGAACAATCTCTATCTCAATCCACTGTATACAGCTTGAAATGAGCAAAGGTTTCTATAAATAGATTACCGTGATCAATATATTTTGAGTTGGCAAAAGGATTTAATGGATATATTTGAATAAACCAAAAATATTTTAATGGATAAGATTACTTTTGCACTTCCCGGCCAACACAAAGCCACACACTAATATTTTCATGGAGCGCATTTATCTTTGATCACAGCATATAGTCTTCATGGTCGTGTTGCTCCAGTCAAGGCTCAGCAACATTAATGTGGCAATAAAATGAAGTCAGCTGAATGAACAGGTTATAACGTAAATGGACTTTTTTCCCCTGATGGCACGGATAAAAAAAAATGGGGTCTCAAATAATGAAAAAGTGGTTCTGGGAGCATGAGGCTTCATTTGAACACTTGTTAACCATTGGTATGTCAGAGTCCTGATCTTAACAATATTGAAGGTTTTCTAAATGTGCTGGAGAAGACATTATGGAGTGGTTCAGTTTTTCCCTCATAAAGTCAAGACGTTTGTGAAGAATGAACCCAATACTGGATGGAAATAAATGTCAAGTTGGAGTTTGTTGAAACAATAGCATGATGATTAACTGCTTTAAGCAAAGCCAAAGGAGGAACAGCAACATATGTGTGGATGCTTTCTCTCTCTCTTTTTTTTTGGGGGTGGGGGGGTGGGGTGGGGGGGTTAAGTTGTAGCTGGGCAGCATAACTTAATTTCCTGAATCTTGGTCTGGTTATAGAAAGCAAGAATGGATGGTCACTGTCGTAAAAAAAAAATCTATTATTAAAGCTTGAAAGAATTCCTTTGCTTTCAGAGAATTAAGTCACATGATGTTAATGCTGATGGAAAAATAATTTCCTCTTACACAGGACTACATTTTTAAAGTCGGTGAAAGAAGCCATGAATCATATTGTACTAAAAATCCATTAAAAATGTGCACTCCGGTTATTTATGGCCAGTTGCTTCCCATTCTGAACAAATGAAATAAGAGGCAAGAAGCAAAGTAATGACAAAAAACCTTATTTCCAGATGTATATACTATACACATAGTTTAGTTATGTATATAATTTAGCATAAACATACAAGTTATTCAAGAAAAGTTACTTTTATTAACAGTATTAAACAGACACCCCGTGGGAAATGTTTCAGAGGTACGGTTCATCAGTAGACAAAGGGAGCTCTTTCATCACCGGGCCAGGCAGGACCAGATGCTTGGTCTTTGCTGAAGCTTCACTGTGAACACACAAAATGAACCAATCTTTAACTACAACATTCATTTCGGCCCAAGTTTTATCACTCTTCAGTATTCGTTACACAACCTTCCCCTGAATTTCCTTATGCAGATCAGAGACAAAAGCTTTTCCCTACTGTTTAAACTGGGGATTTGTGTGGAAAACCATGTATGCAAATATTAAGTGGTTAAAACATTTAAATATTTAAGAACCCATTTAAGGAACACACAGAAGAACCATATATTAAATATTACACATATACTTAATGCATAGCTGTAATTACATTGTATGCAACTACATGGTTTGCATTTTAATCTGGTTTCAGGGACATCTGGATGGGTTTCCCCTTCGAGTCCGGTTCCTCTCAAGGTTCCTTCCTTGTGTTGAGTGAGGATGCTTTTCTTTGCCATTGTTGACACACACACTTGCTCATGAGAAATGATTTGCTCTACAATGTAAAGCTTCTTTGTGTCGTCAAATGAACTGAATTGAATTAATTAGAGAGCTACGAACATCCTGAACAGACTGAAGCAAATTCATAAATAAACCATTTGATACTACAGTTGGAATGGTATGATCAATTTGAAATTCAATCTAATAAATAAATATTTAATTAAACAAATACAGGGATCCCTCACTTTACGTGGTTAATTGGGACCGAGATCCCCATGGCAACCATTGAAATCCTCGAAGTAGGATCACCCCCCCCCAACCGATGTATACATACATTAATGTGTATATAATATCAATAAACACATATTCAATGCTACAAATGCTTACAATAACAATTAAACATTAAAAAATAATGCATAAGATGTAAATAAAATATAAATACACACACAAACAGATGCACGCACTCAAATGCGCACCTCACATTAAAATGTAGGTAGTTTTGAATGGAGGTTTTGGGTTGTTTTTTGTTTTTTTTTACAGAATTGCCCTTGTTTTGCGGCATTTTCCTTAACCTCTCACCCCTATTCTTTCTTAATTTCCTTATTTTTTAATTTGATTAATATTTTAGAAAAAAAAAACCACGATGCACTGAAGCCGTATGAATTGAAGCGCGAAGCAGCGAGAGATCCCTGTATTTCTTTTGGGGGAAAACAACAAAAAAAATACATTTAATACGATAATATACGAAATAAAATACTGGTGTACTGTCTTGGGTGCAATGAATGAATGAATCGATGATTTCCAAGAAGGAATTACATATCATCTAGGAGGAGCTACAGAGTCTTGCTGAGTACAGGGATGCCTGGGGTTTCTTCCAAGACCTGTTGCCTTCATGACTCGACCTTGGATAAATGGTAGAAAATGGATGGATCATTTAATTTTCCGATGCATATGCTTCCCAAAGTCTAGGCTTTTCTTGGATACTACTATTGTACCAAATAGGGTCTATGTTTACCTTTTGCCATCACCTCTTTCGAATCACATCATGATTTGATAGGTTTTCCACATTACTAGCCAAAAATGGTCTCCATTCCAACAAGACATGAAACATCTCAAATTCAGAGTCCGCAATGAAATACATGTCAAGCAAATTTAGGAAACATTGGTTTGTTAATTTATTTACAATTTACATACCGTCCCCACTCCCTACATTTTGAGATCGAAAGTTATAGAATAAACTCTTCTTTCTTTGGCTCTTGGTAGTGGTTTGATTTTTTTCCACATAAGCACGAGTTCTGTGACTAGTTGTGCACCCAAATGAAATGGTTAAGAAATCTCCTGGACAACGATATGTATATCATCCACCATATGGCTATTAAGGAATTTTAGAGAACCAGTAATTATTTATTTTATTTAATTTCAAACAGGATTTCTTCTGCATACTGGCAGGAAAAGTACTTTTGCCAAGTAATAGGAATCTATCAATTTATGTTAAAATGAATACTGTATTTCTACAAGTATGGGTTACCTGCCAGCTTCCAGGGCCTTCTGAGAAGACATTATAATAGTTGGAGGAACAGCTTCCCGTCTTCCATCTCTAGTAAGGTAGTAGTTGTTGGCAAACTTATGGCTGGGTCCAACAGGAAGTTTTGGAGGCGGTTGAGTTCTGGAGCCAAAACAATGTAATCTTATAATTAATACATGTGTGTGTGTGTGTGTGTGTGTGTGTGTGCATACAGTGGTTCCTCAAACGCTTTAGAGGTTGAACAAATCGGAATTCGACCAAAAAATCCGGGATTTTTTTTGTCCTGGAAGTCAAACGCGAAAAAAGCACAAGAAAAAACGAGAATGAACGAGAAAGAACAAGACCGAGAGGGAGGGTAAACGCACGCTTTCCGGAAGTCCGGAAGTTGTTGAGCTGTATCACCCTGATAAAGCTAAAGCTAGCAGAGCTGTGAATACATTTAACAATGAGGTCATGAGCCACTTCTGTAAGGTTTTGAAAAGAAGGCACAAACAAGCCACGTTAGAAATGTTCTTCAAGAAAGGAAAGGGACATCCTGAAGAAGAGTCATCCATGCCAAAGCGAGTAGCAAGAGAAAAAACACCTTTGGTTGATTCACCTGAAGCTGTTTTTGGAAGGGGATCCTCCATTTCTCTCCCTCTCTGTTATGGAAGGGGATCCTCCTCCTCTCTCCCTCTCAAACATTTACGTATGCCGACTGCTTACCACCACAAAGGTAAACATTCTTATCTTTATTGTTCTTATGCTTTAACTGTACTGCGATTTTTATTTTAGTGTAATGTATTCAATAATTTTTCACTTAATTTCAGGACCTATGGTACAAGTTACGGTATCATAAACTTCTGTTCAGAAGAGAACGGAACGAATTAAGACCATTTATATTATTTATAATGGGGAAACCATTGCTGACTTTCGTAAAGAGTAGCTGCATAGCCGTCAGCGTGTTTCTGTCCCTTGCTATAGGGTTGTGTCAGGAAGGGCATCCGACGTAAAAACCTATGCCAAATCAAATATGTGAATCAGATGATTCGCTGTGGTGACCCCTGAAAAAGGGAATAGCCGAAAGGAAGAGAAGATAATGGAAAATAGATTCAGAATTCGACCAAATCGGAATTCAACTAGCTGTCTGGAACAAATTGTGGTCGAGAACCGAGGTACCACTGTGGATATATATATTTATACATACAGACGCTCTCCAACTTACGTTTTTAATTGGTTCCAAATGACCAAACGTAAGTTGAAAGTGAACGTAATTTGTTACAGTGACGTATGACGTTCATACTGTACTATACATCCATAAATACCATTACCGTATCTTATTAAACACCCCTAAATCAATTATTATAAACATAACATTGTAAAATAATATCAAATATATCAAATAATATCAACATTAATTTCCAACAAGTCAATTTATACCGAGCCACTTTACATGAAGCTTAAAACAGCCAATCAACGCTTACAATATGTGAGGCGCTCAAAACTGAAAGTAGTGTACTTGCGCAATTGAAAGACCGGAAGTCCGTATAACCCGCAGCAAAGGTGCCGTTGAACTTGTTTCAAACACAGCCTGCACTGATGTGAATCACCAGCAGAGCGGAGAGTTCTTTCTTTTGTGGATTCAGATTTTCATTCGGGGCAGTGGTGGTCTAGTGGTATAGGGCGCTGGATCGCTGATCCATAGATTGGGGGTTCGAGTCCCACTCTCCACAAGGTTGTCACTGTCCCCCCCAGTGCAGCTAACTGGGTGATCAAAGGCCGGCCATGTCTGTCACTGTCTATGGTGTGAGGCATGTAAAAGAACCATTGCTGACTTTCGACAAGAGTAGGCTGCAAAGCCGTCAGCGTGTTTCCGCCCTGTGATGGCCTGGCGAACTATCCTGGGTGTACTCTGCCCTCGCCCGAAGTTGGCTGGGATGGGCACCAGCCTCCCCGCGACCCAAGTTAGGATTAAGCGGGTACAGAAAATGATGATGATGAGATTTTCATTCATTTTACAATTCTCTTTGCTTAACCGAGTATACATGATAGATTGCACCGATCCGAGCAGATAGTTAATTCATCTCTATGTATGAGACATATGCTAGTAGGCTTACACTTCTGACCAACCATATTTGCTTAGGGTTACAAAAGTCCGCAAAACAGTGTAAACGAAAAGTGCAAAGATCACTGAGACAACGTCTTAACACAAGAGTAACATGCTATATAACTGAGATATATATATATATATATATATATATATATATATATATATATAAAAACTGAACTGGGAAGAAGGAGGGACACGTTCAGTCTGTTGTTTGTAAACAATGGACGCAGTGTCATTACGTCATTATGTCAGTGTACTACGTAGGTACGTCTAAACTCAAAATTTGACTTTTTTTTGTAAAATAAAAAATAAATAAATAAATAAATAAAAAGTAAAATTGAAAAAACGTAAAACGGATGAACGTAACTCGGGGAGCGTCTGTGTGTGTATATATATATATATATATATATATATATATATATATATATATATATATATATTTTACAGGTACTGTAAAACTTCTAAGAATAATTTGCTTAACTATTCAATTGTGGTTACTTTTTACATGTTATTCACATGCACCGTCATACTTGGATACCAGAGAGAGCTTGACTAAGTTGGATAACTTGTGCCCAATCCTGATCTTGAATGAATAAAATATGTTTCAATCAATACTTGGATAAATTTTTCCCCCACACAAAGTTTAATAAATCATAAAAATTAAGTGACCCGATAACACACGTGGTACAGCGAAGGGAAGAGAAGGGTGGAGGGTCATACAAAATAACTACTGACTTCATTTAATTAAATGTAAATTTACATTGTTCAATTAGTATTGAACATTTACGCGCTGGAGTACACCTTCATTCACTCAGAACAGGCGGAGAAGCTGCTAGTTTGGATGACTCAGTGATATTAAGGGCAGAGAGAACAGTCAAATATACAGGAAGTGGGGGGGAGGCGTTCATTGGGGATGGGTTTTATCAGGACCAGAGTTGGAAACCTGTGCATTAGTGTATGAGAGAAGCAAAGTAAAGCAGTACTGTATATCAATTCATGAGATGTAATAATGATGTTACACCATAGTTTGTAGATGTCAATATCGAGCCAAAGTGGGCATAAAACTTAGTTGGAATAAAAAAGCAATGATAGTAAATAGAAACATGCAAAATTATCAATAACCTTTTTGCAACTTCTTCATAACGCAGCTGAAGCTTTGCCTGAAGATTCCGCTGTAAAAATCAGGAAATAAATATGATTAATCTTGTATTAGAGGTTCCCAGTTTATATCTGTCAGAGTCCTAATGCAAGCTTTGTGTACATACAGTGGTATGAAAAAGTATTTGAACCTTTTGGAATTTCTCACATTTCTGCATAAAATCACCATCAAATGTGATCTGATCTTTGTCAAAATCACACAAATAAAAAACGGTGTCTGCTTTAACTAAAACCACCCAAACATTTATAGGTTTTCATATTTTAATGAGGATAGCATGCAAACAATGACAGAAAGGGGGAGGAATAAGTAACTGAACCCTCTGCTTAAGGAGACTTAAAGAGCTATTGAAACCAATTTTTACCAAACAATTTAAGTCAGGTGTGTACCCAATCACTGATGAGTGGCTTAAAGCTGCCCTTCCCACTATAAAACACACACCTGGTAAGAATTGTCTTAATGAGAAGCATTGTCTGATGTGCACCATGGCTTGCTCAAAATTGCTGTCTGAAGACCTGAGATCAAGAATTGTTGATTTGTATAAAGCTGGGAAAGGATACAAAACCATCTGTAAAAGTCTGGATGTTCATCAATCGACAGTCAGAGAAGTTGTCTACAAATGGAGAGAGTTTGGCACTGTTGCTTCTCTCCCAAGCAGTGGCCGTCCACCAAAGATGACGCCATGAGTTCACCGCAGAATACTCAAGAGGTAAAAAAAACCATAGTGTCTGCTAAAGACTTACAGAAATCACTGGCACAGTCCAATATCTCTGTGCACACATCAACTAATATGTAAAACAATGGCCAAGAATGGTGTTCATGGGAGGACTCCAAGGAGGAAGCCACTGCTGTCTTAAAAAAAAAAATTGTTTAATGTTCGCAAAAAGGCACTTGGACTCCACAGAAGTTTTGGCAAAATATTTTGTGGACTGATGAAACCAAAGTTGAATTATTTGGGAGGAACACACAACGTCATGTGTGGAAGAAAAATGGAACAGCTCACCAACATCAACACCTCATCCCCACCGTGAAGCATGGTGGCGGGTGCATCATGGTTTGGGGCTGTTTTGCTGCCTCAGGGCCTGGACAACTTGCAATCGTTAATGGAAAAATGAATTCAAAAAAGTTTCTTAGGATGTTTTGCAGGAAAACCTGAGGCCGTCTGTCAGACAGTTGAAGCTAAAAAGAGTATGGATGCTACAACAAGACGATGATCCAAAACACAGAAGTAAATCAACTTCAGAATGGTTTCAGAAGAACAAAATACATGTTCTGGAGTGGCCAAGTCAAAGTCCAGACTTGAACCCCATTGAGATGCTGTGGCATGACCTCAAGACAGCGATTCATGCCAGACATCCCAGGAATCTGACTGAACTACAGCAGTTTTGTAAAGATGAATGGGTCAAGATTAGTCCTGATCGATGTGCCAGACTGATCTGCAGCTACAGGAAGCGTCCGGTTGAAGTTATTGCTGCCAAAGGGGGGGCCACAAAATATTAAATGTGATGGTTCAGTTACTTATTCCTCCCCCTTCTGTCATTGTTTGCATGCTATCCTCATTAAAATATGAAAACCTATAAATGTTTGGGTGGTTTTAGTTAAAGCAGACAGTGTTTTTTCATCTGTGTGATTTTGACAAAGATCAGATCACATTTGATGGTGATTTTTATGCAGAAATGTGAGAAATTCCAAAAGGTTCAGATACTTTTTCATACCACTGTATAGCACACCATATAACTGACTTCAGATCAGTATGAGGTCTTTTACCCCTCTGTATTTCACACCGTCACTGTCATGTTGCAGTAAATTTAAGCAAATCTCAGAATTAACAACTGAAGCCAAAACAGTAAGCGAATTATTGTATGGCTGTTTTCTTACCAACAAGAAATAATCAGATATTCTGCAAAGGTGAACTGAACATTCTTCACAAACTTGTCTGTGAACTCAGATCAGAAACAAACACACTGCATGTACTATCTTTCTAAAAAAAATAAGCTTCCAGAACCTTCAGGGACAGGTTTTTCATTTAAGTATATTTTTTAAATTATTACAGGAAATCAATTGTAACAATACAAAATTTTAATATGTTACTCTTTTGGGGGGGTCATGCAGCCGTGGAGGGAGGGGGGCACAAACCAGTGTCTCTCCCTCATGCCGGTCCCAAGCCCGGATAAATGCAGAGGGTTGCGTCAGGAAGGGCATCCGGCGTAAAACAAATGCCAAATAAACTATGCGAATCACAAGAAAGAATGACATACCGGATCGGTCGAGGCCCGGGTTAACAACGACCGCCATCAGTGCTGTCAACCAACAGGGTGCTGATGGAAATTGGACTACTGTTGGTCGAAGACGTCGAAGAAGGAGAGGCGGGAGGCGTGTCTGTTGCCAGAGAGAGAAGAGGAAAGGCACGAGTCTCGGACTGAAAGTAGGGACTTTGAATGTTGGAACTATGGCAGGAAAAGGTAGAGAGCTGGCTGACATGATGCAGAGGAGGAAGGTGGACATACTGTGTGTTCAGGAGACCAGGTGGAAAGGTAGCAAGGCTAGAAGCATAGGAGCAGGGTTCAAGCTGTTTTATCATGGTGTGGATGGGAAGAGAAATGGAGTCGGAGTCATCTTGAAGGAGGAGTTTGTCAGGAATGTTCTAGAAGTGAAAAGAGTGTCAGACAGAGTGATGAGTCTCAAGTTAGAAATTGAAGGTGTAATGCTCAATGTTGTTAGTACTTATGCCCCACAGGCAGGATGTGAGCGAGAAGAGAAGGAGAGATTTTGGAGGGAGTTAGATGAAGTGATGCAGAATACCTCCAGAGGTGAAAGAGTGGTCATTGGGGCAGACTTCAATGGACATGTTGGTGCAGGCAACAGAGGGGACGAGGAAGTGATGGGCAGGTTTGGTATCCAGGACAGGAATGCAGAAGGACAGATGTTGATAGATTTTGCAAAAAGGATGGAAATGGCTGTGGTAAATACTTTCTTCCAGAAGAGAGAGGAGCATAAAAGTGGAGGTAGGAGCACACAGGTAGACTACATCTTGTGTAGGCGATGTAATTTAAAGGAAGTCAGTGACTGCAAAGTAGTAGTGGGTGAGAGTGTTGCCAAACAGCATAGGATGGTGGTGTGCAGGATGATGCTGATGGTGAGGAAGGTGAAGAAGGCAAAGGCAGAGCAGAAGACAACGTGATGGAAGTTGAAAAAGGAAGAGTGTCGGGTTGTCTTCAAGGAGGAGTTGAAACAGGCTTTGGGTGGTCAGGAAGTGCTTCCAGATGACTGGACAACTACAGCTAATGTGATCAGGGAGACAGGTAGGAGAATACTTGGTATGTCATCTGGAAGGAAAGTAGATAAGGAGACTTGGTGGTGAAATGAGGAAGTGCAGGAGTGTGTACAAAGGAAGAGGTTAGCTAAGAAGAAGTGGGACATTGAGAAAACCGAAGAGAGTAAACAGGAGTACAGGGAGACACATCGTAAGGCAAAGGTAGCAGTGTCAAAGGCCAAACAGAGGGCGTATGATGACTTGTATGCTCGGTTGGAAAGTAAAGGGGGAGAAAACGATTTATACAGGTTGGCACAGCAGAGAAATAGAGATGTGAAGGATGTGCAGCAAGTTAGATTGATAAAGGACAGAGAGGGAAATGTATTGACTGATGACAGAAGTGTGCTGGGAAGATGGAAAGAGTACTTTGAAGAGCTGATGAATGAGGAAAATGAGAGAGAAAAAAAGAGTAGAAGAGGTGACTGTTGAGGACCAGGAAGTAGCAAAGATTAGTAAGGGTGAAGTGAGGAGGGCATTGAAGAGGATGAAGAATGGAAAGGCAGTTGGTCCTGATGACATACCGGTGGAGGTATGGAAGTGTCGAGGAGAGGTAGCAGTAGATTTTCTGAAAAGAACATTTAACAAGGTCTTCGAGAGTGAGAGGGTGCCAGAGGAATGGAGGAGAAGTGTGCTGGTGCCCATTTTTAAGAACAAGTGAGATGTGCAGAGTTGTGGCAACTACAGAGGGATAAAGTTGATGAGCCATACGATGAAGTTATGGGAAAGAATAGTGGAAGCTAGACTCAGGGCAGAGGTCAGCATTTGTGACCAACAGTTTGGTTTCATGCCAAGAAAGAGCACCACAGATGCAGTGTTTGCCTTGAGGACGTTAATGGAGAAGTACAGAGAAGGTCAGAGGGAGCTGCATTGTGCCTTTGTGGATCTGGAGAAAGCATATGACAGGGTGCCGAGAGAAGAACTGTGGTATTGCATGAGGAAGTCTGGAGTGGCAGAGAAGTATGTTAGAGTGGTGCAGGACATGTATGAGAGATGTAAGACAGTGGTGAGGTGTGCTGTCGGTGTGACAGAAGAGTTCAAGGTGGAGGTGGGACTGCATCAAGGGTCAGCTTTGAGCCCCTTCTTGTTTGCTATGGTGATGGACAGGCTGACAGACGAGGTTAGACAAGATTCCCCATGGACTATGTTTGCAGATGACATTGTGATCTGTAGTGAGAGCAGAGAACAAGTGCAGGAAAATCTAGAGAAGTGGAGGTATGCCCTGGAAAGGAGGGGAATGAAGATTAGCCTCAGTAAGACAGAATACATGTGCATGAATGACAAGGACCCAAGAGGAACGGTGAGGTTACAGGGAGCAGAGATAAGAAAGGTGGAGGATTTTAAGTACTTAGGCTCAACAATCCAGAGAAATGGAGAGTGTGGAAAAGAGGTGAAGAAGCGTGTGCAGGCAGGTTGGAATGGTTGGAAAAAAGTGTCCGGTGTGATGTGTGATAGGAGGGTATCGGCAAGAATGAAAGGAAAAGTGTACAAGACGGTGTTGAGGCCAACGATGTTGTATGGTTTAGAAACAGTGGACCTGGGGAAAAGACAGGAGGCAGAGCTGGAGGTAGCAGAGATGAAAATGTTGAGGTTCTCTTTGGGAGTAACGAGGATGAATAGGATTAGGAATGAGCACATCAGAGGGACAGCACATGTAAGATGTTTTGGAGACAAAGTCAGAGAGGCTAGATTGAGATGGTTTGGACATGTACAGAGGAAGGATAGTGAGTATATTGGTAATAGGATGCTGAGGCTGGAACTACCAGGCAGAAGGCCTAGAGGAAGACCAAAGAGACAATTCATGGATGTGGTGAAGGAGGACATGAAGGTCGTTGGTGTAGGAGAAGAAGATGCAAAGGATAGGGTGAGATGGAGGCAGATGATTCGCTGTGGTGACCCCTGAAGGGAAAAGCCGAAAGGAAAAGAAGACTCTTTTTGGGGTGATGTTTGCACCGCCACCTCACAGCAAGAAGATCCTGCGTTGCGTGTAAATTCTTAGATTCAGTGAGTACGTTTCTCTGTGGAGTTTGCATGTTCTCCCCATGCTTGTGTGGGTTTCCTCTGAGTACTCCTGTCTCCTCCCACAATCAAAAGACATATACATTAGGCTAACTGGCTGTTCTTAAATTGCCCCTAGGTGTAATCATGAATGGTTTTGTGCATGTGTGTTGGATCCGAGATTCTCTGGTGAGCTGTTCAGTGTAGAGTCAGCTAAGATAAGCTCCAGCCTCGCCATAAACCCTAATACAATTAGCAAAGGTGGGGTATACTTGCCTAACCATCTCATGACCAACATACACACGGCCATTCACAATCATATCTCGGGGCAATTTGGAACAGCCAATAAGTCTAATGTGCTTGTTTTTGGACCCTCAAAACCAGACTACCCAAACAGAAAACTCAAACCTTCTCTCTGAGCCCTGAACCCAGGACCTATGTGCTGTGAGGCTGGACATGCCAACCACTTCTCCACCTTACCGCTGCAGGTAACAAACTGATGTTTCCAGTGGTACCCCAGCACATTTATGCTAGTTGGAACCAGGTTGGACTTTTTAGCCTCCTTTACCTTTAACCTGAGGGAACATGAAAACCTCTTTCCTAAAGCTAAACTGGAGTTTGGATACCATAGTATGGATGGTATTAAAAGTCGTCCTTGGACAATCTGTACTGGAATGGTCAGGATAAGTACTAAGCATCAGTCGGTTATCTAGAGTGGATAATAAATGTGAGCTAGAACTGGACCAAGTAAGTACCACAACTCATTTAATATCAGGATGTCCCAATTTGTCCTGCAAACACTAAATAACACTGATCTGGGCACCATGTATTCTTTATATAACCTTGCCTTGTATATAATGACACACACACACACACACACAGGGGTGTGTCACTGCTTCATTATGTGTACAGTACTACCTGGACACACATACAGTACTCAGGTATTATTCATATTATTACGTATAGCTATACAGTAGCAATACTAACATATCGAAACCTGTGTACAATAGCACTGTGTTTTAGGAAGATTACGGTATTTCAACTCTGACCTAAAAATCATGTGCATTTCTGACTATCTGTGCATATCAGTACATGGTCAAATATTTTGTTAAACCGCTCACCCCAGCCAAAAAGTTCCTTAATCTCTGAATAAACCCTGTGGCCGTCGCCATGGCTGAAGTCAAGGTGAAAGATATATTCTGCCTCGGTGCTGATCAGGGCGCAGCTCTGCGTTCGATAACTGGGTATCTCAGTTCATTGGAACTGATCTGTCATCAGTCAAATACACTTCTTGTCTTGCTCAGCTGGAGGCGGAAGTAGAATTTCTTCTTCGTGCCTCAATGAACTAAACAGTGAATTTATCGCCACCTATCGCTCCACGTGCGAACTGAGCTCACGCTTTGATCCCCATAACAGAATGCAAGCTTTTATTGTGGATCATTTCAATGACTCCTTCACTCATTCAATCTTTTGCTTAACCGATTAATTCTTCTATTAGGGTCGTGAGGAGGCCAAAAGCCTATCTCAGTCAACAAGGGGAAAGACTTGGAACACCTGGAACAGCACACCCGACCATGCATACTATGCCTAAAGTGTATGTACTGTATTTAGACTGTGAGATGAAACCTGAGTACATAGAGGAAACACGTGCAAGTTCAAGGAGAACGTGCAGACTCCATACAGCAACGTCCCCAGTCCAGGAATCGACCCCAGGACCTTCTTGCTGTGGGGAAGATATGCTAACCACTATGCTATCATGTCACCCTGGGCTATTATTATTATTCATTCATTCATTTCCTGAACCACTCCCGTCTAGGACTACTCTGGGCAAGGGCGGGGTATAACCCTGGACAGCTCACAAGGCCATCACTCACACAAGCATTAAACCCACTGTGCATGTTTTTAGACTATGGGACGAAACCAATACAAACACAGGGAGAACATGCAAACTCCACATACAGTGGTATGAAAAAGTATTTGAACCTTTTGGAATTTCTCACATTTCTGCATAAAATCACCATCAAATGTGATCTGATCTTTGTCAAAATCACAAAGTTGAAAAAACAGTGTCTGCTTTAACTAAAACCACCCAAACATTTATAGGTTTTCATATTTTAATGAAGATAGCATGCAAACAATGACAAAAGGGGGAGGAATAAGTAACTGAACCCTCTGCCTAAGGAGACTTAAAGAGCAATTGAAACCAATTTTTACCAAACAATTTAAGTCAGGTGTGTGCCCAATCACTGATGAGGGGCTTAAAGCTGCCCTGCCCACTATAAAACACACACCTGGTAAGAATTGTCTTGATGAGAAGCATTGTCTGATGTGCACCATGGCTCTCTCAAAAGAGCTGTCTGAAGACCTGCAATCAAGAATTTTTGATTTGTATAAATCTGGGAAAAGATACAAAACCATCGCTAGAAGTCTGGATGTTCATCAATTGACAGTCAGAGAAGTTGTCTACAAATGGAGAGAGTTTGGCACTGTTGCTTCTCTCCCAAGCTGTGGCCGTCCACCAAAGATGACGCCATGAGTTCACAGCAGAATACTCAAGAGGTAAAAAAAACCTCTGTCTGCTAAAGACTTACAGAAATCACTGGCTCAGTCCAATATCTCTGTGCACACATCAACTAATATGTAAAACAATGGCCAAGAATGGTGTTCATGGGAGGACTCCAAGGAGGAAGCCACTGCTGTCTTAAAAAAAAAAAACATTGTTTAATGTTCGCAAAAAGGCACTTGGACTCCACAGAAGTTTTGGCAAAATATTTTGTGGACTAATGAAACCAAAGTTGAATTGTTTGGGAGGAACACACAACGTCATGTGTGGAGGAAAAATGGAACAGCACACCATCAACACCTCATCCCCACCATGAAGCATGGTTTGGGGCTGTTTTGCTGCCTCGGGGCCTGGACAACTTGCAATCGTTAATGGAAAAATGAATTCAAAGGTTTATCAGGATGTTTTGCAAGAAAACCTGAGGCCGTCTGTCAGACAGTTGAAGCTAAAAAGAGGATGGATGCTGCAACAAGACAATGATCCAAAACACAGAAGTAAATCAACTTCAGAATGGTTTCAGAAAAACAAAATACACGTTCTGGAGTGGCCAAGTCAAAGTCCAGACTTGAACCCCATTGAGATGCTGTGGCATGACCTCAAGACAGCGATTCATGCCAGACATCCAAGGAATCTGACTGAACTACAGCAGTTTTGTAAAGAAGAATGGGCCAAGATTAGTCCTGATCGATGTGCCAGACTGATCTGCAGCTACAGGAAGCGTCCGGTTGAAGTTATTGCTGCCAAAGGGGGGGCCACAAAATATTAAATGTGATGGTTCAGTTACTTATTCCTCCCCCTTCTGTCATTGTTTTGCATGCTATCCTTATTAAAATATGAAAACCTATAAATGTTTGGGTGGTTTTAGTTAAAGCAGACACTGTTTTTTCATGTGTGATTTTCACGGACCAGATCACATTTGATGGTGATTTTATGCAGAAATGTGAAATTCCAAAAGGTTCAGATACTTTTTCATACCACTGTAGAAGTGCCTCAAGCTGAGAATCGAACCCAGGACCTTCTCGCTGTGAGGTGGATGTGCTATGGAACTATGCCATCAAGTATTATGATTTATAAATACTGTGTGTATGTATAAGTGGGTTTTTTTTTTTTTTTTTTTTTTTTTTTTCCCCCAGATATTCCCTTCAGGGGTTACCACAGCGACTCATCTGTATCCATCTCACCCTGTCCTCTGCATCTTCTCTTACACCAATTACCTTCATGTTTTCCTTCACCACATCCATAAATCTTCTCTTTTGGTCTTCATCTAGGCCTTTTGCCTGGTAGTTCCAGCCTCAGCATCTTACTACCAATATTCACTATCCTTCCTTTGTACATGTCCAAACCATCTCAATCTAGCCTCTCTGACTTTGTCTCCAAAACATCTTACATGTGCTGTCCCTCTGATGTCTCTTGTAGGCATCCGAGTCTCGGGAGACTATGGGCTTGCATGCTGGACTTGAAGACATCGTCTGGTGTGGCTGGACAGGCCGATGCGGGAGTGACAGTCTCTCTCACATCCAGGACAGTTGAATGAAGTTGCTTGTCTGTATAGCTGGGTTGGAGCTTTTCTTCTTTGTCTCTTCTCCTCTGACTGTTGAGCAAGGGTCCCCTCAAAGTTTGACAGCCGCCCTTTCACTGACTGTCTCCAGACTGGTCGGTCAGAAGCAGTGGCATCCCAGGTGTTTATGTTGAATCCGAGTGTTTTTAAGTCTCTCTTCCAGACATCCTTGAAGCGGAGTTTGGGTCTGCCTGTGGGGCGGGATCCTTGTGTCAGCTCACCATAGAGGAGATCCTTAGGAATTCTACCGTCCTGCATGCGCACAACGTGACGAAGCCAACGCAGACGTCTCTGTTTCAGCAGACTGTACATGCTGGGGATTGCAGCTCTGTTCAGTACATTGGTGTTTGTGACCTTGTCCTGCCAGGTGATACCTAATATACGGCGGAGACAGCGCATGTGGAAGGTGCTAAGCCTGTGCTCCTGTTTAGCTCTGTGTCCATGCCTCGCTCCCATAGGAGTGTGCTCACTACACAGGCCTTGTACACCTGGACTTTTGTGTGCTCGGTCAACTTGGTGTTTGTCCAAACTCTCTTGTTAAGTCTAGCCATTGTGGTAGCGGCCTTGCCGATACGTCTGTCTATTTCTGTGTCGAGAGAGAGAGTCCGAGATGGTAGAGCCCAAGTACACAAAGTCGTGGACAACTTCAAGTGTCTGATCAGATAGTCTGATGTCAGGTGGAGAGCCTGTGTCCTGCCCCATGACTTGCGTTTTCTTCTGGCTGATTGTCAACCCAAAGGCCTCGCATGCCTGGCTGAAGCGGTCCATGAGCAGTTGAAGCTCCTCTGCTGTGTGGGTCATAATTGCAGCATCATCTGCGAAAAGGAAATCACGGAGGCATTTTTGCTGACCTTTGGATTTGGCCTTGAGTCTGGAGAGGTTATAGAGCTTGCCGTCTGATCTTGTTCTAATATAGATACCCTCTGTGGTTGATCCAAAAGCATGCTTCAGTAGAACGGCAAAGAATATTCCAAATAGTGTCGGGGCAAGTATGCAGCCTTGCTTTACGCCGCTCTTGATCTTGAAACTTTCTGATGCTGATCCATTGAAGACTACAGTGCCATTCATATCATCGTGGAAGGATTTGATGATGCTCAGCAGCTTGGGTGGGCACCCTATTTTTGGCAGGATCTTGAAAAGGCCGTCTCTACTGACTGTATCAAAGGCCTTTGTCAGGTCAATGAAGGCTATGAAGAGTGGCAGTCTTTGCTCTCTGCATTTCTCCTGCAGCTGTCTTAGGGAGAAGACCATGTCAATGGTGGACCTATTGGCGCGGAAGCCACACTGGGATTCGGGGTAGATTCTATTTGCAATGATCTGGAGTCTCTTCAGTGCAACTCTTGCAAACAGCTTGCCAACAATGCTCAAGAGAGAGATGCCACGGTAATTGTTAGTCACTCCTGTCACCTTTGTTCTTATATAACGTGACGATGTTTGCATCTCTCATGTCTTGTGGTACTTCCCCTTCCCTCCAGCACATGCAGAGGAGATGATGGAGTTCCTCAACCAAAACGCCTTTACAGCATCTCAACACTTCCGCTGGGATAGCATCTTTCCCCGGAGCTTTGCCAGTGGCAAGGGAGTCAAGGGCGTCCTGCAGTTCTTTAAGTGTAGGTTCGCTGTCAAGGTCCTCCAGCACAGGCAAACACGCGACAGCATTGAGGGCTTCTTCTGAAACAATATTCTCTCTGGTGTATAGCATGGAATAATGTTCAACCCACCGTTCCATCTGTTTTGCACGGTCCTTGATGATTTCACCATTGGAGGATTTCAGAGGAGCTGTTTTTTTCGTTGTTGGTCCTAAAGCCTGCTTTATGCCATCATACATCCCCTTGATATTGCCTGTGTCCGCTGCAAGTTGGATCTTGGAGCACAACTGGAGCCAGTAGTCATTGGCACTCCGTCTAGCAATCTATTGGACTTTGCTGCGGACTTCCCGCAGGGTCAGCAGGTTCTGTTCGCTTGGGCTGGTTTTGTAGGCAGACATCACAGCCCTCTTTGTTTCGACAGCGGGTCTGATGTCCTCAGCGTAGGCTTCAAACCAGTCTGCTGACCTGTTTGTTTGCTTTCCGAACACCGCCATTGCTGAGCTGTACAGAGCATCACTCAGGTATTCCCACCTTTCTTCAGCATTGTTACTTTGTGGGCTATGTAAGCATTTTTCCAGGGCTGCAGTAAACTCTTCTACCCTGACTGGGTTTCGGGTTTTGCTGGTGTTAATGCGGGGTCTGTCAAGTTTCTTTGTGCGGCAGATTCTTCTGGCCTGCAGTTTCACCTTGCTGCACACCAATGAGTGGTCCGTATTGCAGTCGGCGCTATGATAGCTGCGGGTGAGTTTGATGCTAGGTAGATTGGGACGCCTGATGAGGATCAGATCTAGTTGGTGCCAGTGCTTGGACCTGGGATGTCTCCAGGAGACTCGATGTTGAGGTTTTGTGTTGAAAAAAGTGTTGGTAATGCAGAGGTCGTGATGACAGCAAAGTTCGAGCAGGCGCTGTCCATTGTCATTCATGCGTCCAACACCGAAATGACCCAGACAGTTAGGCCAGGTCGTGTGATCCGCTCCGACTCTGGCATTGAAGTCGCCAAGAATAAATAGAGAATGTGTATCAGGGGTGTTACTAATGACAGAGCTGAGGTCGTCGTAAAATTTGTCTTTCACTTCTGTGGAAGATGTGAGGGTTGGGGCATAAGCACTAATGAGAGTGACTGGTCCGGCAGTGGTATGGAGCTGAAGGGACAAGATTCTCTCAGTTCCCTCTGTCGGTGGGATGATGGATCCCAACAGGTTGTTCTTGACTGCAAAGCCAACGCCGTGTTCCCTTATCTCATCTGTTGACCTCCCTTGCCAGAAGAAGGTGAAATCCTTTTCTCTAACTGAGCCTGCACCATAGAGTCTGGTTTCTTGGAGGGCAACAATGTCCATCTGTAGCCTACTTAGCTCCCAATCGATAATAGCTGTTTTTCTGGTGTCACTGATGTCTTGGAGATTGTCTGAGAGACCCGGAGTCATTGTTCGGACATTCCATGTGCCCAACTTCAGGGCAGCAAACTTCTTTACCTTTCTCATTGTCTTTTTCTTTTCGTCTTTGTTGCTTGGTGCACAGTTAAAGATCCGCTTATCGGTTTTCACCCTAAACCCCATGCACCCAGTGAGGTTAACGGAGCGTGGCGGGACAGAACCTTACTGGCTGGGGGCTGCCCAGGTTAAGGCAGGCGGTAGCTGCCCAATGAGGTGCAATGGGCTCTCCTACCGTCGGAAATAACCCCTGGCGTCCAGCTCTACGGCAATTGAACTGAGGACTTATAACCGGTAGACTGCTGCTTCCCGTGTTTTGTCTACACAATGTAGCGAAGCTGGAGTGTCTTCTCCAGTGTGCAAGGGCCTGGGTAAATGTTTATGGAGAACGAACTGTTACCCAGGCAGGACCTCCCCCTCTCCACGTCACTAGAATGGTCCAATGGAAAGGCAGATGCCAATACACATGGCTCTGTCGCAGGAGTTGCCGGAACGGGCTGAGTACAGCATCGAACCGCCTTAAGGACTCCGGCTCCGGATTTTCTGTCAGGGTTGACTCCCTTGGCCTTCTCTCCCGAGATTCCTACAAGGCAGTAGAGCTATTTGCCCATAGCTGGGGGTTCGGTTCGTGAGGCACCAGGGCGTATCCACTTGCTAGTGGGCCTGCATGCCTCACGTCTGGGGGCCAAACCTCCTCCGAGTCCTTGCCAGTTCTGCCCGAGTCCGTGAGGTACTCAGTTGCCCAGGTGACGGCACGGGGAGCCACTGGCAGAGGTCTTGTGGCGGAGAGGCTGTGTACTGGCAGGGGAAGACTTACGCACTCGGCTCCCCTTTTTGCATAAATGCTAGCCAGCGATGTTAGCTGAAAGCGAGAAGTGACAAGCACTACTCTACAACTTGACACACTAGACACTTCGCACCACCTCAGTCACCTCCCTCTGATGTACTCATTCCTGATCCTATCCATCCTCTTTACTCCCAAAGAGAACCAACATTTTCATCTCTGCTACCTCCAGCTCTGCCTCCTGTCTTTTTCCCCAGTGCCACGGTTTATAAACCATACATCACTGCTACCTCATCACTGTCTTGTACACTTTTCCTTTCATTCTTGCCAATACCTTCCTATCACACCAGATACTTTTCTCCATCCATTCCAACCTGCCTGCACACACTACTTAACCTCTTTTCCACACTCTCCATTGCTCTGGATTGTTGAGCCTAAGTACTTAAAATCCTCCACCTTCTTTATCTCTGCTCCCTGTAACCTCACCATTCCTCTTGAGTCCTTGTCGTTCACACATGTATTTTGTCTTACTGAGGCTAACCTTCATTCCTCTCCTTTCCAGGGCAGACCTCCACCTCTCTCGATTTTCCTGCACTTGTTCTCTGCACTCATAACAGATCACAATGTCATCTGCAAACATCATAGTCCATGGAGATTCTTGTCTCACCTCGTCTGTCAGCCTGTCCATCACCAGAGCAAACAAGAAGGGGCTCGGAGCTGACCCTTGATGCAGTCCCACTTCCACCTTGAACTCTTCTGTCACACCGACAGCACACCTCACCACTGTCTTGCATCTCTCGTACATGTCTTGTACAACTCTAACATACTACTTCGCCATTCCAGACTTCCTCATACAATACCACAGTTTCTCTCACGGCACCCTATCATACGCTTTCTCCTGTTCTACAAAGGCACAAATGCAGTTCCCTCTGACATTCTCTGTACTTCTTTAACATCCTCAAAGCAAACACTGCCTCTGTGGTGCTCTTTCTTGGCATGAAACCAAATTGTTGTTCACACATGCTTTTTTGGTTTTGTTTCTTTGGGGTTTTATTTATTTGCATAATTGGTCGTGTTTTGCGGCATTTTCCTTAACTTTCCCCTATTCTTTCTTAATTTCCTTATTTTTTTTAATTTAGTGTGTATATTATATAATGCATGCACTGAAGCTGCATGAATTGAAGCACGAAGTAGTGCACGATCCCTGTATTATATTTTATTTACATCTTGTGCATTGTTTTTGAATGTTTAATTGGTATAAGAATTTAGTGTTGAATATGTATTTATTATATACATGTACGTTTCCATCAGTCAGGGGTGGGGTTGGTCCTACTTCACGGAAATCAACAGTCGCAGGGGATCTCGGTCCCAATTAACCGTGGAAAGTGAGGGATCCCTGTACTTTGATTTATACTGAATCACAACTGATTTATGAAAGGATGAGGTATTCATCCTAAAAGGGAAATTATTTCCTCTGCATTGCTCCTCTGGAACTACCAGGCAGAAGGTCTATAGGAAGACCAAAGAGAGGATTCATGGATGTGGTGAAGGAGGACATGAAGGTAGTTGGTGGAAGAGAAGATGCAAAGGATAGGGTGAGACGGCGGCAGATGATTCACTGTGGCGACCCCTGAAGGGAAAAGCCGAAAGGAAAAGATTCATTCAATTAAAAAATAAGGAAATTAAGAAAGAATAGGGGCAAAAATTAAGGGAAACACCGCAAAACAAGGCAAATTATGCAACAAAACCAAAAAACAACCCAAAACCCCACATCAAAATTACTTAAATATTTTATGTGAGGTGCATAATGCAGCCGTGGGGGGCACAAACCAGTGTCTCTCCCTCACGCCGGTCCCAAGCCCGGATAAATGCAGAGGGTTGTGTCAGGAAGGGCATCCGGCGTAAAACAAATGCCAAATAAACTATGCGAATCACAAGAAAGAATGACATACCGGATCGGTCGAGGCCCGGGTTAACAACGACCGCCATCAGTGCCGTCAACCAACAGGGTGCTGATGGAAATTGGACTACTGTTGGTCGAAGACGTCGAAGAAGGAGAGGCGGGAGGCGTGTCCGTTGCCAGAGAGAGAAGAGGAAAGGCATGAGTCTAGGACTGAAAGTAGGGACTTTGAATGTTGGAACTATGGCAGGAAAAGGTAGAGAGCTGGGTGACATGATGCAGAGGAGGAAGGTGGACATACTGTGTGTTCAGGAGACCAGGTGGAAAGGTCGCAAGGCTAGAAGCATAGGAGCAGGGTTTAAGCTGTTTTATCACGGTGTGGATGGGAAGAGAAATGGAGTCGGAGTCATCTTGAAGGAGGAGTTTGCCAGGAATGTTCTAGAAGTGAAAAGAGTGTCAGACAGAGTGATGAGTCTCAAGTTAGAAATTAAAGGTGTGATGGTCAATGTTGTTAGTGCTTATGCCCCACAGACAGGATGTGAGCGAGAAGAGAAGGAGAGATTCTGGAGGGAGTTAGATGAAGTGATGCAGAGTACCCCCAGAGGTGAAAGAGTGGTCATTGGGGCAGACTTCAATGGACATGTTGGTGCAGGAAACAGAGGGGACGAGGAAGTGATGGGTAGGTTTGGTATCCAGGACAGGAACGCAGAAGGACAGATGTTGGTAGATTTTGCAAAAAGGATGGAAATGGCTGTGGTGAATACTTTCTTCCAGAAGAGAGAGGAGCATAGGGTGACTTATAAAAGTGGAGGTAGGAGCACACAGGTAGACTACATCTTGTGCAGGCGATGTAATTTAAAGGAAGTCAGTGACTGCAAAGTAGTAGCGGGTGAGAGTGTTGCCAAACAGCATAGGATGGTGGTGTGCAGGATGATGCTGATGGTGAGGAAGGCGAAAAAGGCAAAGGCAGAGGAGTTGGAACAGGCTTTGGGTGGTCAGGAAGTGCTTCCAGATGACTGGACAACTACAGCGAATGTGATCAGGGAGACAGGTAGGAGAGTACTTGGTGTGTCATCTGGAAGGAAAGTAGATAAGGAGACTTGGTGGTGGAATGAGGAAGTGCAGGAGTGTGTACAAAGGAAGAGATTAGCTAAGAAGAAGTGGGACATTGAGAGGACTGAAGAGAGTAAACAGGAGTACAGGGAGACACAGCGTAAGGCAAAGGTAGCAGTGTCAAAGGCCAAACAGAGCGCGTTTGATGACTTGTATGCTCGGTTGGAAAGTAAGGAGGGAGAAAATGATTTATACAGGTTGGAACAGCAGAGAAATATAGATGGGAAGGACGTGCAGCAAGTTAGATTGATAAAGGACAGAGAGGGAAATGTATTGACTGATGACAGAAGTGTGCTGGGAAGATGGAAAGAGTACTTTGAAGAGCTGATGAATGAGGAAAATGAGAGAGAAAAAAGAGTAGAAGAGGTGACTGTTGAGGACCAGGAAGTAGCAAAGATTAGTAAGGGTGAAGTGAGGAGGGCATTGAAAAGGATGAAGAATGGAAAGGCAGTTGGTCCTGATGACATACCGGTGGAGGTATGGAAGTGTCTAGGAGAGGTAGCAGTAGATTTTCTGACAAGAACATTTAACAAGGTCTTAGAGAGTGAGAGGATGCCAGAGGAATGGAGGAGAAGTGTGCTGGTGCCCATTTTTAAGAACAAGGGAGACGTGCAGAGTTGTGGCAACTACAGAGGGATAAAGTTGATGAGCCATACGATGAAGTTATGGGAAAGAATAGTGGAAGCTAGACTAAGGGCAGAAGTCAGCATTTGTGAACAACAGTTTGGTTTCATGCCCAGAAAGAGCACCACAGATGCAGTGTTTGCCTTGAGGATGTTAATGGAGAAGTACAGAGAAGGTCAGACGGAGCTGCATTGTGCCTTTGTGGATCTGGAGAAAGCATATGACAGGGTGCCGAGAGAAGAACTGTGGTATTGCATGAGGAAGTCTGGAGTGGCAGAGAAGTATGTTAGAGTGGTGCAGGACATGTATGAGAGATGTAAGACAGTGGTGAGGTGTGCTGTCGGTGTGACAGAAGAGTTCAAGGTGGAGGTGGGACTGCATCAAGGGTCAGCTCTCAGCCCCTTCTTGTTCGTTATGGTGATGGACAGGCTGACAGACGAGGTTAGACAAGATTCCCCATGGACTATGATGTTTGCAGATGACATTGTAATCTGTAGTGAGAGCAGAGAACAAGTGCAGGAAAATCTAGAGAGGTGGAGGTATGCCCTGGAAAGGAGGGGAATGAAGATTAGCCTCAGTAAGACAGAATACATGTGCATGAATGACAAGGACCAAAGAGGAACGGTGAGATTACAGGGAGCAGAGATAAGAAAGGTGGAGGATTTTAAGTCCTTAGGCTCAACAATCCAGAGCAATGGAGAGTGTGGAAAAGAGGTCAAGAAGCGTGTGCAGGTAGGTTGGAATGGTTGGAGAAAAGTGTCCGGTGTGATGTGTGATAGGAGGATATCGGCAAAAATGAAAGGAAAAGTGTACAAGACGGTGTTGAGGCCAACGATGCTGTATGGGTTAGAAACAGTGGCCCTGGGGAAAAGACAGGAGGCAGAGTTGGAGGTAGCAGAGATGAAAATGTTGAGGTTCTCTTTGGGAGTAACGAGGATGGATAGGATTAGGAATGAGCACGTCAGAGGGACAGCACATGTAAGACGTTTTGGAGACAAAGTCAGAGAGGCTAGATTGAGATGGTTTGGACATGTACAGAGGAGGGATAGTGAGTATATTGGTAATAGGATGCTGAGGCTGGAACTACCAGGCAAAAGGCCTAGAGGAAGACCAAAGAGACGATTCATGGATGTGGTAAAGGAGGACATGAAGGTCGTTGGTGTAAGAGAAGAAGATGCAAAGGATAGGGTGAGATGGAGGCAGATGATTCGCTATGGCGACCCCTGAAGGGAAAAGCCGAAAGGAAAAGAAGATTTTATGTGAGGTGCATATGTGTGTATTTATATTTAATTTGCATCTTATGCATTATTTTTGAATGGTTAATTGTTATAACATTTATATTGCTTTATTATATTTGTTAAATGTATTTATTGATGTTTCATCATGCAAGGAATAATATTTAGTTGACCTAACCTACCTGGGCCAACCGAATGCTCTCATGGTGGCCCAGTTTCTTCAAAGGCAGATATGGACTGATAGTGATTCTGGTCCTCGTCAGCCACCGACCAGACCGGGTTACTTCAATAAGTATGGATTTCGGCGGCTTCCGGTGGTACCCCCCGGCCTGGCGCCGCCAGCAGCTATTGCCACCAGACCAGATAATCACTCCTTCCCCCATACTGGTATGCAGCTCCAGGTCCATATGGCTTTGCTTGCTTTTTCTGCTGCTTCTCCAATTCTCCTCAGGGCTCTACTTCTCTCTCCTCCTCCTATTCCAATTGCCTTGAGGAAGGCCGCCATGGAAGCAGCCGGGAAGCCCCGGCAGCCAACCTCTACAGTCCAGACCTGGACCGCCCAGCCATTTCTTTTTTCCCCTCAGTCTCCAGCGTTATAAATAAATTAACTTACAGATGATGGTATTCTGCATGAAAGTCAAGGCATACTGTCAATGCCCGACTTGATAAGATAAGATAAGATACAGCTTTATTAATCTCACAATGGAGAACTTCACTGTTACAGGCTCTTGAGGTACTATCAGTAGGGGGTGCAAAAATAGATACAAGTACAAACATACACACATACATATATTATATAAGTAAATAAATAAATAGATACATAAATAGTATAAATTACTAAACAATAAAAGAAAAGAATGGAGCAACTTTATAGACTGGCCTATATTAAAGTGTAATGTATCTGAGTGCAGAGTAGATGGGTTGATATGGTTGATATGGTTCACAGTCAGTGGGGTAGATGTGGTTGATTAAAGTGCACGGGGGTTTTTATTGCACATAACCGGTATTTTCACAGACAGTTACAAAGTGGCGTTGTACAGTCTGATAGCGGTGGGAATGAACGACCTGCGGTAGCGCTCCTTCCTGCACTGAGGATGCCTCAGTCGTCCACTGAAGGAGCTGCTTAGCTCCTCTACAGTCTGGTGCAGTGGGTGAGAGCTGTTGAACAGGATGGATGTGAGCTTTGCTACCATCCTCCTCTCACTCACCTCCTCCAGAGTCCAGTGGGCAGCCGAGGACAGAGCTGGCCCTCCTGACCAGCTTGTTCAGTCTCTTTCTGTCCCGCTCTGTGCTGCCCGGGGCCCAGCAGATGGCAGCGTAGAGGATTGCAGAGGCTACCACAGAGTCATAAAATGTCCTGAGCAGAGGTCTGCATATGCCGAAGGACCTGAGTCTCCTCAGAAGGTGGAGGCGACTCTGGCCCTTCTTGTACAGGGCGTTGGTGTTGTGGGACCAGTCCAGTTTATTGTTAAGGTGAACACCCAGGTACTTGAAACTGTCCACTGTCTCAATGTCCTGTTCCTGGATGTTCACTAGTAAGTGTGTGTGTGTGTGTGTGTGTTTGAGTGCTTCTCCTGAAGTCGACCACCATCTCCTTCGTCTTCCTAGTGTTCAAGCACAGGTGGTTGCGCTCACACCAGTCCACGAAGTCGACGATGACCGACCGGTACTCCAGCTCGTTCCCCTCTGACACACGGCCCACGATGGCGGAGTCGTCCGAGAACTTCTGGAGGTGGCAGCTGTTTGCCACACTCTCTGCCTGGAATTGTCATCAGATGGTCTCCAACTTTCCCCGGATGTTTCGACCCTAAACCATGACATCCTCCAGTTGGCGGGTCAGTAATGGTGGCCAAACCACTACTCGCTTCCTGGCGTCCAGTTCAGCTCATCTCGTCGATGCCATACCCAGCATGATGCCTTCTCTGCTGCCTCAGCTAACTGCCTCACTGCGTATTTCCGTAATGATGTTGTTCCTAGTGCTGTCATCAACTTCCACACTGATTGTGCCGGGAACCCTCTGCACCCAATCTCAACTGGAAACAGTGACACCTTCCAACCCTTTTGTCTGCATTCTTCTATCAGATCTGCATACTTCAGTGATTTCCTCTCATTGGCTTCGTCGCAGTTCTCCTCCCATGGTACAGTCAGTTCTATTGCTATGAGTCTTCACCTGAGTTGACCACAAAACCATGTCTGGTCTCAGAGTTGTTGTAACAATGTCTGGGAAAACTAGCTTCCTCCTCAAGTCCACTCTAAGGTTCCCAGTCCCTACCAGCGTCGAACACCGATGGCTTCTGTCCAGCGTTGGTCCTTGCTGGGGTTTTAGCTCCTTCTTTAACAAACTGTATTGTTTCCTGCTTCTTCTTTGTTGTTCGTTTCCTGGTTCTTTCCTTCTCTACTATTTCTGCTAGCTTCTCTAATACCCTGTCATGTCTCCATCTATACCGTCCTTGCTTCAAGGCCACTGTGCATCCCGATAATATGTGAGCCATGGTTCCTCTCTTCCCACATAACTTACATGCTGGATCCTGTGCGAGTCCCCACTGAAAAAGATTTTCTGGTGAGGGTAAAGTGTCATATACTGATCTTAACAGGAAAGATACTTGTTTCTTTTCAGCTCCCCTGAGATCTCCACCCTCTCCTCACTTGGCACTGTCAGCTCGATAACCCCCATCCTCTTAGTGCTATTTGACAACAGCAGCATATCCGGTCTGAGGTTTCTCTGCCACTTTCTCTGGGACCTTGAGTTTCTTATCCAGGTCAACTTAGAGGTGCCAGTCTGCTGCCCCATCCAAATAATTACCTGCTGATTGTTGAATCTTTGCTTTGGGTTTTTCTCCTTGCTTCACAAAGGTGATCCCACCACTCTCCCTTGTCCTTGGGGATGCGTTGTTTCTTATTTCTCCGACACACTGGGCTATCTCTCTCGACTTGATCGTGGCGCCACTGGTATCTCCCTTGTGCTAATGCCACCTTGCATCCACTTAATATGTGGGAGAGAGTCCCCTTTTCTCCACATAAATCGCACGTTCCCTCTGTGCCGAACCAGGTCTTTTTTATTCTGTGGTGTTGGTAGCAGGTCGTACACTGCCTTTATCAGGAACTTGAATCTGTTTTCTGGCATATTGACCACATCCCTGTGACTCAACTTTCTCTCCGGTACCTCCCATCTCATATGTGCCCCCCTGCTTGATCAGTCCCATCATTTTCTCCCTTCTCCTATCCTCTTCCGCCTCCCTCACTTTCTCCACCACCATAGTTCTCCTTTCTTTCTTTGAACTGGTGCTGTAGTATCTTTTGGGATTTAATCCCAAACCCTCTCGCCCCCTGTTGGGAATACCAGTTATCTCTTCTGTCCTCAGTCTAGTTTTTGCCTCCCTTATGTTTTCTTGTGTGGTGGCTTTCCTTCCCCCATCCACTGCCACCCTTGATCTTTGGACACATGGATCCTCTGCTTCCTCCAATGTTGTCAAGAATCTTGCCTTTGCAGCCTTCACCTCTTCTGTTAGCTCAGTGAAAGGCAATTGTAACTTCCCTGATGTTGTGTATAGGCAATCTGCCGACAATGACCGGGGGAGACCAAGCCATTATAATCATCTGCCGCTTAGTCCAGGGTTGGGTTGCAGGGGCAGCAACCTAAGCAAAGAGGTCCAGACGTCCCTCTCCCGAGCCACTTCCTCCAACTCTCCCGGGGGACACCGAGGCGGTCCCAGACAAGCCGAGAGACACCCTCCAACGTGTTCTAGGTCGAGCACGGGGTCTCTTCCCCTTGATGTTACACATATATATTATATAGAGGATTTTCTGAGTAGATCCTTCCGTAGGAGAGTGCTCAATACTTTTTGGTAGAGCAAATAACAAAATATTTTATTCTTCTATAATCACCTGAAGAGAGAGGATGGTTTCACCACCCCTCGAAACAGATCTGTAGTGATAAATGGAGTTTCAATAGAAAGTCTTTGTCCTGTCCTTTTGTTTATATATATATATATATATATATATATATATATATATATATATGTATATGTATATATGTATGTGTATATATGTATATATATAATGTGTATATATATAATGTATGTGTGTGTGTATGTATAATGTATGTGTGTGTATGTATGTATATGTATGTGTATATGTGTGGGTTCGATTCCCGGCCTGGGCGTTTCTGTGTGGAGTTTGCATGTTCTCCCCGTGCTTGTGCGGGTTTCCTCCGGGTGCTCCGGTTTCCCCCGCAATCCAAAGACGTGCACTGTAGGTTAATTGGACGTTCTAAATTGACCGTAGTTTCTCTCCTGCAGCGGCACTGGAACCCAGTCGTATCGGCACTTGCCTTTCCATTGGATCCTTCCGTGGCGCCCGAGACAGGGGGGACTTGCTGCTTGGGTAACAGCCTGTCCCTCATTACTCCCTACCCAGGCTCTGTGCACTGGGGAGTATCACCAGTCGGGATACTGGCCAGAGCGCAGCCATAGTCCTTCGGGACTGACGGAGGCCTACGCATATGTGTGTGTATATATATATATATATATATATGTATATGTGTGTATATATATATATATATATGTATACATACATACGTACGTGTGTGTGTGTGTCAGTCAGGGGGGTCGATCCTACTTCGCGGAATTTGGTGGTCGCGGGAGGGGGTCTCTGTCCCAATTAACTACGGAAAGTGGTGGATCCCTCTACACACAGACGAGTGCGCACACACAGATGCGCACTTCACATTAAAAATGTAAGTACGTAGTTTTGATGGGGGGGGGGGGTTTGAGTTTTGTTTTTTTTTGTTTGGGGTGTTTTTCATAATTTACCTTGTTTTGTGGCATGTTCCTTAACTTTTCCCCCTGTTCTTCCTTAATTTCCTTATTTTTTTTAATTCGATCAATATTTTAAAAAATACCATATGCACTGGAGCCACATGAATTGAAGTGCGAAGTAGCGAGGGATCCCTGTATAACATTTGGTAAACAAAAATCATGTCAACAGCCAACAAATAATTGTTGGTTGGTTTAGTTATTTGTCTAATTTGTTTGCATAATTATTTTTCATTGTTTACCGTTTCCCCTTAAATTTAAGATTCAGTTAAAACTTCAATATCGCGATATAAGTACAAAGGGTATCGTCCAAGTTACCGCAATCGATGTATTGTCCCAGCCCTGTGAGTGTGTGGCGGGATGCACCGTCCCAGTCCCACAGTCCCAGCTTCAGTCCGTCGGCTGAACTTACTCCTGATTGGACCTTGTTTCCGTCTGTCACAAGCCTATAATCAACTTAAACGTTAGTTGTACGTCTAATTTCTCAACTGGAAAAGTTAAACATTTACTGTGTCTGGTTTTTGAGACGGAACACGGCTCACACTGTGGGTAAGACTCATTTTTATTCCTTTCATTTAACGGTTTGGGAATTTTTTTTTAAGCTACAGAGTGTTAGCTTTAATGCTAATCTGACTAACATTTTTACAAGCGCGAGAGCACTACTTGTTGTTCTGAGGTAAATTACTTCAGTCTTAGTATTCAGGAGGATGAATACGTTTTAAAGAAAACTTGCTCACCTAATCTCAGGAATGGCTTCTCTGTAGTCACACTAAATGTCCTGCCACCTCCTCGAACCTTATCAAGTTGCCCCGTACTTAAAAAACTCCCAAAAATAAATCCACCAGCGTTTCTAACTCGGAGTCGAACAAACTCTCAATGTAATTATTTCTTCCACATTCAAAACAATAACACACTTGAGATACCACACGACGTTTATTTATTAAAGAAAAAAAAGATTAATTACTTCGCTATACAGTATTATTAATTAAGCTGTTGTTGTTATTTGTGAGCGAACAACACAAGGATGCCTCGAGACAGATATTAGCGCGCGAGGCACGAGACCCGCCCTCGTGACATTTTCTCCTGTTTAGTATAAATAAAATAATACTATTAAATTTAAGTCAGGGGTGAGTCAGTCTAATCATAAATAGCTCAGAAAATGTCTTTTTCTGTAGTGTGTATGGTCCTAGAGTGTTTTGGACCATGGTGTAAATAAATAATTAAAAATAAATCTGTATTGACCACTGACCAATAATAATCTGTTTGAAATCTGTGCACTTTCTGTGCAAATGTACAGTAAAGGAACAATGCCTTTCATTATTTCTGGGAACAAAAACTGTATGTTTCTGTATTACTGTAATGAGGTTATGGTGTTGACTGGAAGAAGGGAATCTGAAATCTGTGCCCCAAACACTGAGTTTGCACATGCCTCATGTCCTGTGATTTCTATTTATGGTTCATTCTTGGTTCAATGCCCTTCTCCTGCATTTCCCCTCCACAGGAAAGAAGTGACCCCTCACCTCACTAATGCCTTTTTCACAGGTTCAATTTGTTCATTTGGCTGATAAAACAGTTTAGTCCTCAGCTGGAGACAGTATGCACAGGTCAGGCCCTAATTGTGGTAGTGCCGGAACTTGACTACTGTACCACCATATCAACACCTATAGGCCTGGGATTGGAATACATCCAGCATAGGATGCCAGTCTATGGAGTACAAACACTTATTGCACCTAAACACAGCTTGTCCACCCACCACTGTCTTTTGGGAGGTGACAGGAAACCCAGGCAGACATGGGGAAACATATACAACAGTAACTCGAGCTTGAAGCAAGGACACTGGAGGTGTAAGGTGGCAATGCTACCCACTTCCCCACCTTACCACTTTGTATGCCCCCCCCCCCCCATACACCTCTATTTACTTTTAAGCATACTGTCTTTGTATTTCATGACCATCTAAGCCACAGGTTCCCAACACTGTCCTGCGTAGTTTAACATTTTCCCGACAATGAATCTGCTCATTATTCTCACTTCCTGAGTTGAAACGGGTGTGCTTGAACAGGAAAAATAATAGTGTCTAGGACAGGAGGTACACCATGACCAAGGTTAGGAACCTGTGGTCAAGAAATTGGGGGGGGGGGGGGAGAATTCCACAGTTTCAGTTCAACACACCCACAAGGATCTCTGATAAACCCAGTGGATGAAATAAGCGCCAACACTGTATTTTAGCAGGGCTGAATTCAGTAGCGGTGAGCTGTTCATTGTTTCTGTCACACAGGAAATAAGAGCAGCTTAGAATAGACTGCCAAGTTATACATGTAACCTCAAGCAATAAGGCTCATCAATCACATCAACAGCTAACTGTGCAGTCAAAGAGAGTAATTCACTCGTTAACTTGTCTATTTAAGGGGAGATGTGATGCTCCACCCCCCTTTTTTGGACTCTTGAATGTTGTTCGTGCTGAACAGCTATAATCGATGATGGCAGTGTCAAGATTACTGCATGTTTGCTTTCCTTTGGACTTCTTGAGCAGGCTGTACACCCAAAGTTTTTGCCAATTATTTTTTTATGGACACGATACTGCGTCATGGTGTGCTGGACCTTCTGATTAGCAGGTTTTCCCCCATGCACAGCGGTGTCTCTCAGCCTACCTCAAAGTTCACTGAGCATGGGGCGATTTTTGGGTGACCAATCAGAAAAAAAGTAGGCACATAAAGCATCAAGACCATAAATGAGGGGAGGAAGCCAAACATGACATTCAGTGCTTGGACTCAAAATCAGCATATCAGAGAGAGGTTGGGAGGCAGCTTCCTGAAGAATTTTGGTGCTCTACTGATGTCCAAAGTGAAAAATAAAGGTCTGAAATTGGTGTAATGTCTGATTTTTAAATAGTGGACATGAAATGAGACTCAATGAGAAACCAAAATTGTTTACATGCGGTCACGTTTGGTTTTCTGTAAAGAACAAATGACAGTAACTTCTGCCATGCAGATCATGCTTTACCCTCAATTTATGTGTTTGTTTGTTAGCAGGATTAAAAATTGTAGATTTTTATGAAATTTCTATCAGAGGTGGGGCTTTGGACAAGAAAGACTCCATTAGATATTGGAAGTGATATTTTAAGAAAAAATCCTGCTATGTCAGTGTTCTCCACTTTTAGCAATGATACTAAAATTATGATGAAATTACTTGTTTTTTTTAACATTTGTAACCACAATGTTTTTATTTGCTGTGGGAAGACAAATACAGGGGTCCCGCACTTTCTGTGGTTAATGGGGATCGAGGACCCCCTCCCCCCACAACCGCCGATTTCCATGAAGTAGGATTGACCTCCTGACTAATGTATACGTACATGTATATGTGTATATAATATCAATAAATACATATTCAAAGCTATAAATGCTTATATTAATAATTAAACATTAAAAAATAATGTAGAAGATGTAAATAAAATATAAATACACACACATACAGATGTGATACATAAAAATGTAAGTAGTTTTGTTGGGTTGTTTTTTTTTGTTTGTTTATTTGGGAGATTTTTTTTTTTTTTTACATAATCGGCCTTGTTTTCTGGCATTTTAGTTAACTTTACCCCTATTTTCCCATAATTTCCTTATTTTTTTTATTTTTCGATGAATATTTTTGAAAAACCCGCAATGCACTATAGCCGTAGTAGAAACTGAAAGATGAAGTAGCTAGGGATCACTGTAGTTCTTTTGATATAATTTCTGACTCGGAAGAAATCGTGTCATTGAAGAGTTAACACGATGTTTTGAATTCCTCTGATGGTTTCTGAAAGAGGATTATATTTCAAACTTTACAGAATACCTGACTTTTTTGAATACAACCTGTATTTATCTTTGAAAGAAGTTGTTTCTGCAGATGTGTTATGGCGTGTATGTGTAATTAAAATCAATTACCCATGTGAACTAAATACTAAATTCAAAGTTTCTCCTGACATTCATAAACCAACTACTTTAGTAGGCTTAAACAAATCCAGATAAAAAAGGTGACTGATGAAATGAGCTTAGAAGTTGATGATTTTTTTTTTTTTTATTGAGATGAGTGTGAAATTTTCATTTTTTTTTTTTAAACTTTCCTACCCATAGTGATATTTCTTAAAAAGAAATCACCTCAGTAGCTTATTCACAAAGCTCCTTTACTTCAGCTTTCTGTTGATTTGCATTATTGGTTTTCATTTGTTAAACTTGTGCAGTAGATGTATTTAATGGATTTGTAAACTGAGCATTTCTACTCAAACCTCCACCTTATGTTGGAAAAAAAAGGCGAAAGGGGGGGAAAAGCAGTTGAATATAAGGCTAAGTGTGTAATCATGTTTTTTATGAAAACGGTCTGACCCTGTATCGTTTAAAGAGAGCCATGTGTGTATTATCTGCAGGAGTCGAGCTAGAGGGAGATTTCTTTTCATTGTAATTTTATTCCAGTCGTTTCTCGAGTCAGTCATTCATAAAACCCTTCAGTCGAGCGAGTTTAAGTGCTACAGCCATAATACTGGAACTGAGTGCCTGGCTTATGCCCACAGACGGTTAAGCCTAAAAGCATGTGTAAAGTCTGTTGTCCGACTCTTGACGTGTTTTTGGCTGCATTCTGTGGTTTCTTGTCGCACAATATTATAAAGAGCAACACCCACAAGAACGACCGGGGGGGTGGGGGGGGAAGCAAAAATACTTGAGATACTTCTGCATGATGTACTGTTGTTCTTCAAAATGGATGTTTTCTTTCTATTCTAGGTTGTTGCCGTAAGTACATTATGCTGCAGTTGAAAAATGTTAAGAGTTTGAATTCTGCCACTGAGCAAAGGGCCTTAACTTCTGACAATCAGAGAAATTGACCTTTCTTCTATTCGTATATGGATGGCTCTGTTCGTCGAATTCGAAGATAGTAAAGAGTTATTTCTCCTCGTCTGCGCTGAGTATTTTTGCACAGCGAGAGACAGTTCGTGCTGACTGATCCCCGCTCTCTAGGCCGAGGTCCCTTCCACGGTTGCACAGCTGGCTGAGACGGCTGTGGTGGTTCCTAGACTGACAGAAACACGCTGACGGCTTTGCAGCCTATTCTTTTTACGAAAGTCAGCAATGGTTCTTTTACATGCCTCTCACCATAGACAGTGAGAGACATGGCCCGCCTTTGATAACCCAGTTTGGTGCACTGGGGGTATTCATATATAATTAGCAATTATTCGCCAAGGGCAAAGTACAATCTACCACCAAACGGTCATTAATAATAATGTTGCCTTTCAATGTGTTTATGACACAGAAAATTATTAAAATAAAATGTTTACAATTCCACCTCATTTTTATGTTGATTCTTGTCATTATTACAAAATATAAAGTATTTTAATATTATTTTATTTGTCAATATCATAAGCCTGCATTATCATTTTATTGTATTGTCTCATTCCTAGTATACACTGTACTGTACGTAGTAACTGCAGTTGCACTTCTTTTACAGTGTCACTAAACAGATGCACTAAGAAACCGGCGAGAGACTTGGAAAACTGTAAAGCGCAGCAAATTCTGGCCAACTAATAAATATTATTAATTTAAGTAAATATTATTAGTATTGGCAAAATTTCTACTACTTACTGTGTCTAAAAATTATAATTATAATCACTATGATTAATATAAGCATTATTAATAAAAATATTAAAATATTGTACAGACGCTACCCTACTTACGAACATTCGTTTTAAGAACATATGGGCATACGAACAGGGCTGTCCGGAGGTCGAAAGCATTTGCCCAAACAGCAAACAGAGTGGCTGTAAGTTAGATTTTGTATTGCGTGCCTATTCTGCGTTCCTATTATTCTGCGCGCCTATTATTCTGTGCGCCTATTCTGTGTAGTGAATCACTCTCCTCTGTCCACTCCATCATTTGTTATAGCAACACTATACAGAGAAAGAGAGACAGAGATTATATACAAGTTTGTTAGCTTGATAATTTATGGTGCATTTAGGTTTGCACCTTGTACCAATAAATGATAAATTAAATAGAATGCAATAAGATGATTATGCAGAGCGAGAGAGAGAGAGAGAGAGAGAGATTGTATACAGTACAAATTCATACTACTTATACAAGCTTTAAACATACGATCCCCTCTAAAGAACGCCCTGTAACGACTTACGAACAAATTCATCTAACAAACGGTCGTCCGTAACCTAACTCATTTGTAAGTTGGGTGGCGTCTGTATATGCTGTTAATTATAGCTGTTCAGAAGAAAACTGGCATCGTCAGGTCACACTTTTATATAAAAAAAATAAATAAAAGGGGGGACCTCAAAAGCCAGACCAGGAAAATTAGAAAAGTAATATTACATGACAGAAAGGACTGTTCTTGTAAAATAATTGGCAACGCAGTGGTGTCGTTATGCAGACTGATGAATCCCACATACCTGATTACTGATCCACACATAAACAGCTTCAGTTTATCCTCATACTTCATAAACATTTAATTATAATAAAACACTTTGGGACTGGTAATCCAAGGAATAAGTTAGATGGGGAAAAAAGAATTTAGTCTCCACATTCCTGAAAATAAATGTTTTTGGAAACCACAAAAATGGTATAAATGTGCACCCAATTGAAAACTTGAACCAAACCACTGGTTGTTGCTTCAGTTAAAATGGAGAGAAAGAAAGGAACATCCAAGACTTTCAAGATTCTTTAATGTTGTGAAATGGGATAATTTTTGATATTTTGGTTTATGTGGGAATTTTGCTTGGCTTGGAAGAGGTTCACTCTTTCTGACTGCTCTTGCTATTATTAGTATTACAACTGGCTTTGGTCTGATTAAATCTTTAAGTTTAATTTGTAAATAAACTACATTTTTATCCTGAACACACAGCTGGTACAACTCCGATGTGGATAAAGAGTCACGCAGTGCTGAGCCCCGAGTACTGAGCCTCCCACAACTGAAGTATTGATGATTCGATACGCTCGCTTATTTGTTCATTAGCGAACCACTCAATCCTTTTATTACGGTCTTAGGGAACACTGGCATGCCATTGCAGAGCAACACACAGCCACTCACAATCACGCCTTCGAGCAATTTCAACAGTCAATAACCCTAATGGGCAGGCCATTGGATTGTGGGAGGATAGAGGAGTACCCAAAGGAAATCCACACAAGCCCAGGGAGAAAATGCAGACTCCACACAGAAGCACTGGTCCTGGAACTTAAAATTTCTGACTGTAAGGTAGACGTGATAATCGCTATGCCACGTACTGAATTGTTAAAGGGGTAAGATTTAAAAATCACCAAACACACAGCTTAAAAAAAAATGCTGAAAAACAATTCAGCAATCAATTTGCTTAAAAAAGCTAATGAAGATTTACGTCAGTGTACTGTATTCGACTTGCTAAAATGATGAGACATGACCAGATGCAGAAAAGAAACGTTTATGGCTACATCACAGATAAAATTGAAAAAGAAAATGCTTGTTTGATAAATACAACTCCCTGTCCTTTCTACTAATGACTTTGATGTTGTTTAGTAAGCAATAAATGTTTTGTCCGTTTTCTGTTGATAGTCGATTCATAACCTCTGCTTGCATAATGAAATACAGCTGCGTTCCAGAAAAGAAAATAGTCCATCTCCGTGGTTTGTTAGTAAAACTGTTACAGTCCTCTCTACAGGTCTTACTCTGGATGTAATGACCTTGCATGATGCTGACCTGTAATGTGCGTATCAGAATGAGCTTTAGTAGTTTAATCAGTACCGGAATCCCTCACTTCCCACGGTTAATTGGGACCGAGATCCCCATGCGACACTTGAAATCCGCGAAGGATCACCCCCGCCAACCCCCCTGACTGAAGTATATGTACATGTGTATATAATATCAATAAATACATATTCAATGCTATAAATGCTTATAAAAATAATTAAACATTAAAAAAAAACATAAGACGTAAATAAATACACACAGATGATATTGCAGGAGAAGAAGACACACATACATACCATGTGCACACACAGATGCAACAATGTAAGTAGTTTTGATGGGAGATTTTGTGTTGTTTTTTTGTTTTGTGTTGTTTTTTTGTTTTTTGTTTTTTTTTGCATAATTGGCCTTGTTTTTGTGACATTTTCCTAAACTTTCCCCCTATTCTTCCTTAATTTCCCTATTTTTTAATTTGACGAATATTTATTTATTTATTTTTAAAAAACAGCAATGCACTGAAGCTGCATGAATTGAAGCGCGAAGTAGGGAGGGATCCATGTATATTGGTGTAAACCACATTTTTAAAGCAGGAATTTGTGTGGTGCACTTTGAACACGTCTGTGAATGTAGTTTGCCGTTCAAAATATACTCGCATCAACCAACTAGGAAGAACTCACAATGTGGGCCGAATCAGAACCGCCTCGATTGTACATTTATTTTAAGTTGTACAGTAATCCCCCTTATTTCGCGGTTAGTGGGGACCAGCCCTCTCTACGATATGCAAAAAACAGCGAAATGACTTCTGCCACTTCATAAGGGCACCCACACACCTATATATTATATAAAATTTATATAGAAGTTAATTTTAAAGTGTTCTATGCATGTTAATGTCATACAGGCAACGTGTATTAATATATCATCTTCTTCCGCTTAGTCCAGGGTCGGGTCGCGGGGGCAGCAACCTTAGCAAAAAGGTCCAGACATCCCTCTCCCGAGCTACTTCCTCCAACTCTCCCGGGGGGACACCAAGGCGGTCCCAGACAAGCCGAGAGACATAGTCCCTCCAGCGTGTTCTAGGTCGACCCGGGGGCCTCGTCCCGGTTGGACATGCGGGATCCACCACACCAGGGAGGCGTCCGGGGGGCATTCTGACCAGATGCCCGAGCCACCTCAACTGGCCCCTCACAATGCGGAGGAGCAGCGGATCTACTCCGAGCTCTCCCCGGATGGCGGAGCTTCTCACCCTATCTCTAAGGGAGAACCCGCCACCCGGCGAAGAAAGCTCATTTCAGCCGCTTGTATCCGTGATCTTGTTCTTTCGGTCATTACCCAAAGCTCGTGACCATAGGTGAGGGTTGGAACGTAGATCGACTGGTAAATTGAGAGCTTCGCCTTGCGGCTCAGCTCCTTTTTCACCACAACGGACCGGTACAGGCACCGCTTAACAGCAGAGGCTGCAGCGATCCGTCTGTCGATCTCTCGCTCCATCCTTCCCTCACTTTCGTAAACAAGACCCCAAGATACTTAAACTCCTCCACTTGGGGCAGGACCTCATTCCCGACCGGAGGGTGCATTCCACCATTGTCCGACTGAGAACCATGGCCTCGGACTTGGAGGTACTGATCTTCATCCCGGCTGCTTCGCACTCGGCTGCGAATCGCTCCAATGAGAGCTGGAGGGCCCGATTTGATGAAGCCAAAAGGACAACATCATCCGCAAAGCAGAGACGATATCCGATGGCCACCAAACCAGAACCCCTCATCGCCTCGACTGCGCCTAGAAATTCTGTCCATAAAAATTATGAACAGAATCGGTGACAAAGGACAGCCTTGGCGGACTCCAACTCCCACTGGAAACGAATCCGACCTGCTGTTACCAATACGGACCAAACTCTGGCTCCGGTGATACAGCGACCGAATCGCTCGTAGCAACGGATCCGGAACGCCGTATTCTCGGAGCACGCCCCACAAGATCTTTCGAGGGACACGGTCGAAAGCCTTCTCCAAATCCACAAAGCACATGTGGACAGATTGGGCAAACTCTCATGCCCCCTCCAGAATCCTCTGGAGCGTATAGAGTTGGTCAAGAGTGCTGCGGCCAGGACGAAAACCACATTGTTCCTCCTGAATCCGAGGTTCGACTATCGGTCGGATCCTCCTCTCTAGTACCCCTGCATAGACTTTACCAGGTAGGCTGAGGAGTGTAATTCCCCGATAATTGGAACACACCCTCCGGTCCCCCTTCTTAAAAATTGGGACCACCACCCCAGTTTGCCAATCCAGAGGTACAGCCCCCGATGACCACGCGATGTTGCAGAGACGTGTCAACCAAGACAGTCCTACAACATCCAGAGCCCTGAGATATTCTGGGCGGATCTCGTCCAACCCCGGAGCTCGACCGAATCGTATTAATATATAAATAAATTATACATCTTATAATGACAATAAATATATATAAATGCTGTATAACAAACCTTTATAAATAACAAATCCACAGCCACGTCAAGGAGGAGAATCACTGGCGGCATTGTTGCTTGACTGGGGCTCATCAGCACCCCCAGAGCCTTTGCTTTACAGTAGTATGTATCATGTTAGTGTCCAAACTCACATTATTTTTATGGCAGTTCGTAATCCACAATGATAAGGCATTTTCCATTTTCACAACAGCCTTGTTGCGCTGTTACTGTTATTGTCTGTGCTAGTTGGCGGTGTTTAACTCCTCTCGCTCTCTCTGCATACACTGGTGAGGGGCGTGGTTGTTGCCCGCAGGCGAAATCCAGAGAGCGCACCTGAATTCACTCAGCCATCAGTGTACTAGAGGAGCTCCATGCTCGACACTGTTTTTCCCTCACCACTACGGTGAACACGATTTTCCTGCACCCCAGTTCTTCCCTTGAGCTCAATAAAAGTCTTTGTTTCATTGTACTTGGTCTCCTGCATCTTTGTGTCTGACTGATATGCGTATTTTCTCTTCCTACTTAATGTAGTGCACAGTCGACTCGTTAATAGCGTAATGGCAAGCCACAGACGCAAACCTTCACCCTTCTTTTAATAAATCACCTTCACCCTTCTTTTAATAAATCTAGAATCTTAACTTTCTCACTAAATTATCATTTTCCTTTTCTTTTTCAGTTCACTAGATGATCTTCCTGTGAATGCAGCCATGAGGCGGGGGGTGAGGGTGGGGGGGGGACACTAACCAGTGTCTCTCCCCCTCATGCCGGTCCCAAGCCCGGAGAAATGCAGAGGGTTGTGTCAGGAAGGGCATCCGACGTAAAACCAATGCCAAACTTTTATGATGCAAATCAGAAGTATTACCCCATACCGGATCGGTCGAGGCCAGGGTTAACAACGACCGCCATCAGTGCTGTCAATCAACAGGGTGCTGATGGAAATTGGACTACTGTTGGTCGAAGAAGGAGAGGTGGGAGGCGTGTCTGTAGGCAGAGAGAGAAGAGGAAAGGCATGAGTCTAGGACTGAGAGTGGGGACTTTGAATGTTGGAACGATGCAAAGAAAAGGTAGAGAGCTGGCTGACATGATGCAGAGGAGGAAGGTGGACATACTGTGTGTTCAGGAGACCAGGTGGAAAGGGAGCAAATATAAATGCTTAGGAGCAGGGTTTAAGCTATTTTATCATGGTGTGGATGGGAAGAGAAATGGAGTAGGAGTCATCTTGAAGGAGGAGTTTGTCAGGAATGTTCTAGAAGTGAAAAGAGTGTCAGACAGAGTGATGAGTCTCAAGTTAGAAATTGAAGGTGTAATGCTCAATGTTGTTAGTGCTTATGCCCCACAGGCAGGATGTGAGCTAGAAGAAAAGGAGAGATTCTGGAGTGAGTTAGATGAAGTGATGCAGAGTACCCCCAGAGGTGAAAGAGTGGTCATTGGTGCAGACTTCAATGGACATGGTGCAGGCAACAGAGGGGACGAGGAAGTGATGGGCAGGTTTGGTATCCAGGACAGGAACACAGAAGGACAGATGTTGATCGATTTTGCAAAAAGGATGGAAATGGCTGTGGTGAATACTTTCTTCCAGAAGAAACAGGAGCATACGGTGACTTATAAAAGCGGAGGTAGGAGCACACAGGTAGACTACATCTTGTGTAGGCGATGTAATTTGAAGGAGTCAGTGACTGCAAAGTAGTAGTGGGTGAGAGTGTTGCCAAACAGCATAGGATGGTAGTATGCAGGATGACGCTAATGGTGAGGAAGTTGAAGAAGACAAAGGCAGAGCAGAAGACAAAGTGGTGGAAGCTGAAAAAGGAAGAGTGTCTTGTTGTCTTCAAAGAGGAGTTGAAACAGGCTTTGGGTGGCCAGGAACTGCTTCTAAATGACTGGACAACCACAGCAAATGTGATCAGGGACACAGGTAGGAGAGTACTTGGTGTGTCCTCTGGAAGGAAAGTAGATAAGGAGACTTGGTGGTGGAATGAGGAACTGCAGGAGTGTGTACAAAGGAAGAGGTTAGCTAAGAAAAAGTGGGACATTGAGAGGACCGAAGAGAGTAAACAGGAGTACAGGGAGACACAGCGTAAGGCGAAAGTAGCAGTGGCTAAGGCCAAACAGAGGGCGCATAATGACTTGTATGATAGGTTGGACAGTAAAGAGGGAGAAAATGATTTATACAGGTTGGCACAGCAGAGAAATAGAGATGGGAAAGACGTGCAGCAAGTTAGATTGATAAAGGACAGAGAGGGAAATGTATTGACTGATGACAGAAGTGTGCTGGGAAGATGGAAAGAGTACTTTGAAGAGCTGATGAATGAGGAAAATGAGAGAGAAAAAAAAAAAAGAGTAGAAGAGGTGACTGTTGAGGACCAGGAATTAGCAAAGATTAGTAAGGGTGAAGTCAGGAGGGCATTGAAGCGGATGAAGAATGGAAAGGCAGTTGGTCCTGATGACATACCGGTGGAGGTATGGAAGTGTCTAGGAGAGGTAGCAGTAGATTTTCTGACAAGAACATTTAACAAGGTCTTCGAGAGTGAGAGGATGCCAGAGGAATGGAGGAGAAGTGTGCTGGTGCCCATTTTTAAGAACAAGGGAGATGTGCAGAGTTGTGGCAACTACAGAGGGATAAAGTTGATGAGCCATACGATGAAGTTATGGGAAAAGCACCACAGATGCAATGTTTGCTTTGAGGATGTTAATAGATAAGTACAGAGAAGGTCAGAGGGAACTGCATTGTGCCTTTGTGGATCTGGAAAAAGCATATGACAGGGTGCCAAGAGAAGAACTGTGGTATTGCATGAGGAAGTCTGGAGTGGCAGAGAAGTATGTTAGAGTGGTGCAGGACATGTTTGAGAGATGTAAGACAGTGGTGAGGTGTGCTGTCGGTGTGACCGACGAATTCAAGGTGGAGGTGGGACTGCATCAAGGGTCAGCTCTGAGCCCCTTCTTGTTTGCTCTGGTGATGGACAGGCTGACAGACGAGGTTCGACAAGACTCTCCATGGACTATGATGTTTGCAGATGACATTGTGATCTGTAGTGAGAGCAGAGAACAAGTGCAGGAAAATCTAGAGAGGTGGAGGTATGCCCTGGAAAGGAGAGGAATGAAGGTTAGCCTCAGAAAATCAGAATACATGTGTGTGAATGAGAAGGACCTAGGAGGAACGGTGAAGTTACAGAGAGCAGAGATAACGAAAGTGGAGGATCTTAAGTACTTAAGCTCAACAATCCAGAGCAATGGAGAGTGTGGAAAAGAGGTGACGAAGCGTGTGCAGGCAAGCTGGAATGGTTGGAGAAAAGTGTCCGGTGTGATGTACGATAGGAGAGTGTCAGCAAGAATGAAGGGAAAAGTGTACATGACAGTGGTGAGGCCAGTGATGTTGTATGGCTTAGAAACAGTGGCGCTGAGGAAAAGGCAGGAGGCAGAGCTGGAGGTAGCGGAGATGAAAATGTTGAGGTTCTCTCTGGGAGTAACGAGGATGGATAGGGCTAGATTGAGATGGTTTGGACATGTACAGAGGAGGGATAGTGAGTATATTGGCAGTAGGATGCTGAGGTTGGAACTACCAGGCAGAAGGCCTCGAGGAAGACCAAAGAAGAGATTTATGGATGTGGTGAAGGAAGACATGAAGGTCATTGAAGTCAGAAAAGAAGATGCGGAGGACAGGGTGAGATGGAGGCGGATGATTTGCTGTGGCGACCCCTGAAGGTAGCAGCCGAAAGTAAAAGAAGAAGAAGAAGAAGAAGAAGATGATCTTCCTGTGATGCCGGGAGCATATCAGTCAGACCCAAAAATGCAGGAGACCAAGTACGATGAAACAAAGACTTTTATTGAGCTCAGGGGAAGCACTGGGCTGCAGGAAAAATCGTGTTCACCGTAGTGGTGAGGGGAAAAACACTGTTAGAGTGTCGAGCATGGACCTCCTCTAGCGCTCTGATGGCTGAGTGAATTCAGGTGCGCTCCCTGGATTTCGCCTGCGGGTAACAGCCTTGCCCATGTATGCAGAGAGAGAGAGAGAGAGAGAGATAAACGCCGCCATCTAGCACAGACCATAACACTTCCTGGGCGTTTTGGGGCCATTTTCAAGGCTTTAGCGTATGCAACAGTACTTAGGAGCACAAAGAGAGAGAAAAACTTAGGCGCTTGGCTGGAGAACTGCTGATACGTAGCATAGACGAACTAACAATGCGGCTCGAACACAAAGACAGGAAGCCCCATGTGTTGGATGCTGGGAGATATAGTCTCGACCAATCAGCTTGCTGGATTCACAGCCAATCAGAGAACACGCAAGTCAAGCAGGAGAACAGAGCATGTTGAATGTAGTGCATTTGAATACTGTACTGTAATCTTTATTTTTTAAAAATTTCCCAATGAGAAATCCGCGATATTGCGGGGACGCGAAGTAGGAAACGCAAAGTGGCGTGGGATTACTTTATTGCATAAAGGCACCATTTAGTTGTGCTGCTCTCACCAACACCCCGAATGGGATCATCCAGATTCTTTAAACATAAGGAACAAAAATTCATGAGGACATAGTTGATTATTTTGTGTTTAAAATATTATTAAAGTGCATTGTGTTTTATTTGCCTTTAACAATATTTATTTAAAAATTGATAGCATTTTGATGTTTTACCTTGTACAGTCTTACTTTCTTTTGCAGTCCAGTTTTCAATTTTATACATTTATCTTTTCATTTTGGTTCCCTTTTAATCTTTAATATTAAGATCTTTTCCGTTTATATGTTTGTATATGCTTCTTTAACCAATAGGGCACGGCTACATTTAGGAATGTTAGAAAAGCAAAGTAAATTTATATTCTTATGATTTTATTTTTATATTTTTAAATGCGGAATGGCATTTACACAGCGGATAATGCCTTAGTGTATTTACCGAACAGGAATGGGATGATCCGATTGGTCCAATACGTGAGACATAATAAGCATTATTGTGACTGGACACGGCTTTCATCAAAACAGACTCTAAATTTTTTTCAGTCACTTGGAGCAGCGGCTTCATTATTATCACACTTTACAGAATGAAAAGTGAACCATAAAAATCTCATTTTAATTTATTTCCCAGGTATGTATGTTTCCATGTTTTGTTTATTAGGCCTATGAATGAGTTTTAAATATCAGGATGGAGTGCAGTTTACTTACATTACTGTGTATCACTAAAAACCTTTAAAAAAATCATGTTGTTAGCCACACATTCCTCAGCTTGGATAGAATTGCATGGCAGTCACCTGACCGTCTCCTGTTAAAATAATTAAAAATAACTGATAAAATTCTGAATTGCACTACCAATCATTATTTATCTTTTGCTTTTAGAGTGGTATTTTTCATACAATCTAGAAAGATATTATGCTGCTTGTAAGCTATATTTATTATCTAAATGGCTTCCTTTCGTTCCTCAAAAATGTTTTCTTTGTTAAGTGATTATAGTACATATGGAGGAGAGAAGCGCTTTTTTTCAGACATTAATTGCTTTTCTAAATGTTACGCAGCATAATACTGTATAGTGTGCTGAAAATATAATTGGGGTTGGATGTGAAATACTTTCTGTACAGATTTCCACATCAGCTTGATTGGCATGACTGTCAGAAAGTGTCTTTACTGTGAAACTGCAATGATTGTCACTGATACTGTTATTACTGCAGCTAATACTGTAATGTATACAACTAATGCTGCATGAGATCTGCTCAGATAATGTGTTCAGTGAGCTTTTATTCTTAATGCTGTGAATCCTTTACAAGTGGTGCTAGACTGTCGATTCTAAATTCTAGTTATTCTGGAGACTCTAGCTGTCATTCTTTCACCCAGTGTCATTTACACTCTGTTATACCTGTAGTTCTGATACTTGGCACAACAATATTGTAGTCTCAGGGGTCGACTGATAACAAGAAACCACAAAAACTAGGTGTTTTATTTTGAGAGACTGTGAACCCAAAATGTTTACCCTGATTCCAAAATGTATCTTCTTCTTCTTTTCCTTTTGGCTTTTCCCTTCAGGGGTTGCCACAGCAAATCATCTGCCTCCATCTCACCCTGTCCTCTGCATCTTCTTCTCTTATGCCAACGACCTTCATGTCCTCCTTCACCACATCCATAAATCTCCTCTTTGGTCTTCTTCTCGGCCTTCTGCCTGGTAGTTCCAAGTTCAGCATCCTACTACCAATATACTCACTATCCCTTCTCTGTACATGTCCAGACCATCTCAATCTAGCCTCTCTGACTTTGTCTTCAAAACATCTTACATGTGCTGTCCCTCTGATGTACTCTTTCCTGATCCTATCCATTCTTGTTACTCCCAAAGAGAACTTCAACATTTTCATCTCTGCTACCTCCAGCTCTGCCTCCTGTCTTTTCCTCAGTGCCACTGTTTGTAACCCATACAACATCGCTGGCCTCACCACCGTCTTGTACACTTTTCCTTTCATTCTTGCCGATACCCTCCGATCACACATCACACTGGCCACTTTTCTTCAACCATTCCAACCTGCCTGCACGCGCTTTTTCACCTCTTTTCCACACTCTCCATTGCTCTGGATTGTTGAGCCTAAGTACTTAAAATCCTCCACCTTCTTTATCTCTGCTCCCTGTAACCTCACCGTTTCTCTTGGGTCCTTGTCGTTCACATACATGTATTCTGTCTTACTGAGGCTAACCTTCATTCCTCTCCTTTCCAGGGCATACCTCTACTTCTCTAGATTTTCCTGCACTTGTTCTCTGCTCTCACTACAGATCACAATGTTATCTGCAAACATCATAGGCCATGAAGATTCTTGTCTAACCTCGTCTGTCAGCCTGTCCATCACCATAGCAAACAAGGGACTCAGAGCTAAAATGTATACGATATACATTAATTATTATTATTATTATTATTATTATTATTCAGGGATGAGAGTTTTTTGCTTTTTGATGGAATTCCGCTTTTTTCAGTCAAAATAGACCTTTTTTTATATTGTTACAAATCGTTTGAGAAAATTTTAGCGGGGTAGGGTCTGGTATTGTTTCTGGGCGGTCGGACTGATTCACTGCCAGCTGACTAAGGACTTGCTTAATATTTATAATTCAAAGATTTGTAGGCATCCATTTTGAATATTGTACTTTCTCATAAGACGTTAGTTTGTATTTGGTCTATAACCAATGTCTCATCATTTGTGATTGGCCCCTGTATTAGCATTTGCTGAATGACAACCAATCTGTAATCACCTTCACGTGCTACATGATTGGTTCTTTGCACATCTGGAAATATGTATAGAAAAAAAATTAGTGCAGCAATACTCATGTATGTAGTTTTGTATCAATCAAAATGCCGAATGTTATCGAGACTCGTGACGAAGCTAAAGTGCGTGAGATAGATGTGGAACTGATAAACAAGTTTTGATGGGACTGGTTGGATAGAAAGGTGACGGTGTCACTAGTGGGAAGCAGTAAGCAGGAATCATTATCTGTACTTGTGTCTGAGTTCGTATAAAAGCTCGATGTCGCTGGAAAAAGCTTTCTGTACAGTGTGTGATGTCATTTTTTACAGATCGAGAGGATGGAAGGCTTTACAGAGTCACACAACCTCGGTGAAACATCAAAATCAAATGAAAGTTTAAGTAATGTACAGTGGTACCTCACCTTACGATAGTCCCAGAAAACGAAAAATCCAGGTTACGAAAAACATTTTCCAAAATTTTTTGTCTCTGTATACAAAACAAGTTCTCCTTACGAAACGCGCCATTCAAACATTCAAACGCGCCATTGAAACATTAAAACAATGCACGAGCTACTTTTCCATTGGCTATCTCCCAACATCCCGCCCCGCTGACCTCCCATTGGCTAGGAGGGATGACACAGCTCCCTTGAGCAACAGCTTGTTCATGAGTTTTATTTTTTGGCTCAGGCTTTTAACCTTGCATAAACATTTGTAAGATTATATAACTCTGCTTAGAGGACGTGGTCAACATGAAGTAAGTACCTTAAAAGGTATGCTTTTGTCATTTTTAAAGGGTTTAGGGGCTAGTATTGGGGGCCTTATATTAATCAATATTAACTTGCTTCCTTGCGAGATCGGAGATCTTGATCCACGGAGTACTTGATCATGCTCCTTCTGCTTCAATATTGTGCCAAAATAATCGCCTCCGTCACTGTAGTTCCACTTTAAGGTCTTCTGCTTCAATATCGTCCCGATTGTAGAGAGGTTTCGGCGATAACGAAATATAACGCTGCAATGATCCCAAAACAAGCCAACAGTCCTCTTCAACTCTCCTCACACGTGTGGCGGACAAAAGGTATGGGTACAGTAATGGGTACAGGTCAGCTCCCTCCTGGCCAATGGGAGGCCATCGGGGTGGGATGTTGGCAGACAGCCAATGAGAGAGCAACTCGCGCATCGTGTGAAATTTTGATTGGCACGATTGAATTTTGAATGTCACGTTTGGCGCTTTTCGTAAGAGGAGGTTGTTTTTGTGTACAGAGGACGAAAACTTAGGAAAATGTTTTTCGTAACCCGGAGTTTTCGTACCCAGGCAATTTCATAAGTAGGGGGCCGACTTTTGTACAAGTGTCAATTTTGTAAGCAAACAGGGGATGATATTTCAACAAAATTTGTAAAATTTTGATGATAAAATTAAAAAAATCTGTAAAATTCATGAGCTCCCGGGGGCTCGGCCCGGGCCCGACCTAGACCACCCCCCCAGTCCCTCGGCTAATTTTTCAGATTTCTTTCATCACAATCTATTCTCTTGCCTGATTATTATTATTATTATTATTATTATTATTATTATTAATAATAATAATAATAAATTTCAAGGCATTATTTGAAGTCTATTTGATGTAACATGATAATAAATGGCTACAGTATGTAAGTGGTGCCTTTGTTTCAGTGCTTAAGGCCAGTTTTATGTTCATCTGTTTAAAGAGGTGTACAGTATTTTATGGCTGGGATTCTGTGGCAAATTAGCATATATGCTACTTGTTTCCATGTTATAACTGTTGAACATTGTTTTCTGTGATGCTATTACTTATGAATACAGAAATTGATTTTTCTCTATTTCTTATTAAAACTTATCTTTTTTGTGTTAAGTGTTTATTAAGTTGAAGTATAACTTTACAGATAAAATCTAAAGCCACCCTCTGTCCAAGCCCTCTGCATCACTTCCAGTTCCTTTTGTAGATTGAGAACAAGGAGACTTTAGAACATTTTGTCAAGGAAGGAGCATAATGGTTCATTATGTGGTGTTCAATGTGTCGTTGTGTTGGGTAGAAAATCAAGTTGTGGAATGGACTTATTTCTATGAAGATCACATACTGAAGCCATTGCGTTCTGTTTGCAAGAAATACAGTATGTACTGACACAACCAGAAAATACAGTGTGGTGCTTTGTTTTCTGGGGATATTGTATGTATCTATGTAGCATTCTATTAAGAGAAGGTGCTGGGTTTGGCTCAGCTCAGCTGTTTTTTGTGTTGAGTTTGCATGTTTATGTTTGTCTGCTTGCGTGGGTTTCCTTCAGGTACTCTGGTTTCGACTTGCATACCAAAGACTTGCATATTAGGTTAATTGGCTGTTCTGAGAGTAAATGTGTATGTGAACAATGAGATAGTGCATAAGCCTCCCTGCGATGCTAGTAGGAGTAAGAGGTTTAGCAAATGAGTGATGAGCATGCACGGAAAGTATATGTGGGGAAAGTGGCCCATTTAGTATAAAATATTTATGTTCCCGATGGAAAAACTACCAGAGCCATAGTCGTGCTGTTCTGGAACATTCATCCTCACTTTTGAATTTGTGATTTAACCCTCATTGGTATGAATGGACTTCATTGTATCAAGTCATTTTTTTCAACAGAAAATCAGCTGATTCTCAGGTGTAACAACATGCAACTGTGATTTGTGGTCTTCATTTCCTTGTTTATGCGTCCTGCTGTGATTTGGAGGAAGCAGCTTGTGGCCCATTGACCAGTTGCTTGCCTGTCACTGCACAGTAAGACAATGGAGGACTTATCAAATCCACTTCCCTTCAGGAAACTGCAAATGTATTGCTGTGCTGGAGTGAATATAAGGGTAAAGCATTATAACGTGTCCATCTTTCTGTTTTTGATTTCTGATGTGTTTGTAGTCAGTTATTGTTGGAGTTTAATACACGCCTGTACCATAATGTCTGATTGACAACATTCCTTTGGAGGAAGTGAATGGGAGGACCATGAGGTCATGTTTTGAAAGCATGACTCATTAAATCAATATTCCAACTCAGTGTGTGGAACTGAGTGACATCTAGGAGCAGGGCACAATCTCAGGTTTCAAAATGGCACTTATTTTATTTATTTAAATAATCACTGTACTGCATTAAAACATAATCACAAAAGAATTGTGTGCATGTATGTGTATTTATACTAGTGCTGCAACAACGAATTGATAAAAATCGATTATTAAAAGTGTTGGCAACAAATCTCGTTATTGAATAGTCTTGCGTATTGCGTAAGTCAGCCACTTAGTACGGACGTGTAATAAGTGTGCTTCGCATTTTTTTCATCTTCATAAACATTACAAAACATGGCTCAGTCGACTGCCAGTGGCACTGGGATGTAAAAAAGTGTTTCACTGAAATCTTCAAAAGTTTGGGAGCATTTTAATGTCTATAGTCCCCAAAAATGTGTTGAATGCAGGCTTTGCAAACGTATGCTGGCTTGGCACGCAAGCGCTACAGTGACATTGGAGCATCTTAAAAGTAAACATGTATGAATTATTATTGATGATTATTGAATAATAATAATAACAATATTTTATATAAATGTTATATTTACAATGCAAACCATCTACACCCCCCCCCCCCCGCCCCGGTCCGTGGTAAATTTGCCCAGTGTTGACCGGTCCGTGGTGATGCTAAGGTTGGGGACCACTGATGTAGATGACAGTATTTCTTGGAAATGTTCACCGTTAAACTGAGTTGATTTAGGATGTTGGAATCTAAGTCTTCGTGAAAATGTGTAACCCTTTTTTATTTGTTTGTGTGACCACCCCCCCCCCCCCCTCCTTGTGTGATGTTAAATAGGGGCCTGTAAAGAATGTCTGTGGACCCCCCATTTCTCTTCCCTGTAATTAGACACTTATCACCAGGCTTTGTAAACACCATGAGATGTCTCCTACAAGATAGTGAGGTTGGGTGTTTAGCAAGCTGATAGTTCAGGAAACACGCTGACACATGGTAACATAGACAGGCATGACCTACTCGAGCACCAATCGAGGTCATGAATTTAGTACTGCTCAAATAACAAAGCATAATTCTGCATCATCAGTAATGTTTTGAATTATTGCGATTAGAAGGTTGTATTCAGACTGCTCTCTTTTTCCTTTGAAGCTTGGCACCAGTGTTTACTCATTCACTTGTTTCTGTTTTTTTCTCCCTTTTTTTAACATCCACCTACAGTCTGTCTGAGCACAAATTGCAAGTTGAAGCCTGGTCACATTAACAGGATGTGTGAGGGAAGTTTTGGTGGAATGTGCCTAAGGCTCTTCAAAAAACAGATCTGTCTGAATAACATCACCCCCCCCCTTCCTCTACATCTCTGTTTTCCTTACTGTGTGGGTGGGGGGTTTCATGACCAGCTCTTTCCAGGCTGTTAATTGGAGCACTGGGCTTTAAAAACAAACAGAATTAATCATTAAAACCACAAAAGACAATTAACACAAGAAACAAAAAGTAAAGTGTAAGGTTTATTAGAAAAAAATATGAAAATAAAAATCTGCAAGATATACTGAATGAATTGTGATGACCATGAATCTAGTGGTCTAGTGGTCTAGGGCGCTGGATAGCTGATCCAAAGGTTGGGGGTTCGAGTCCCACTCTCCACAAGGTTGTCACTGTCCCTTCAGTGCGGCTAACTGGGTTATCAAAGGCGGGCCATGTCTCTCACTGTCTATGGTGAGAGGCATGTAAAAGAACCATTGCTGACTTTCGTAAAGAGTAGCTGCAAAGTCGTCAGCGTGTTTCTGTTCCTTGCTAAAAGGGTTGTGACAGGAAGGGCATCCGACGTAAAAACCTCTGCCAAATCAACCGTGCGAATCAGATGATTCGCTGTGGCGACTCCCGAGTAAAAGGAAAAAAAGCTGAAAGGAAGACAGACATGAATATGAAGTCCCGCCCATAGAATATATGAGAGCACTGTGGGTTAGTGTAAGTATAGTATAGGCATACTGATTTGGGGATTTTAAAATGGATAGTACGAGGGCAGGTAAGAAGTGGTGGCTTAGTGCTTAAGGCGATGGGTTACTGATGCAAAGGTCAGTAATCATCACCACTGGTGGGCCCCTGAGCAAGTCCCATAACCCTCAATTGCTAATCTGTATAAAAATAATAATTGTAAATTGCTTGGGATGAGGGTGTCTGCCAAATGCTGTAAATGTAGGATCAAACAGTTTACAACCCCAACCTCAATCAACATCAGTCACAGAAGCTTTTAAAACCTTTCAAATGTTTGGAAGAACAGGAATCTCTCTCGCGTGCGCTCTCTCTTGCTTTCTCTCTCTCTCTCTCTCTCTCTCTCTCTCTCTCTTGCTCTCTCTCTCTCTCTCTCTCTCTCTCTCTCTCTCTCTCTCTCTCTCTCTCTCTCTCTCTCTCTAAAAACCTGGTTTCCAAAACTGGCTGGATTAGGAAACTATATCGTAATATCCTATTATGTTAAATCCATCAATTTTTAATACAGTATTCTAAAAGCGACATGCTTCTGTCCATACCACAAACAAGAAAATCTGCAGTTTTTAATGAGGATTTGTAAAGCCTTTTCAAAAATGTTGCCTGGAAATGGTCTGGTGGAAGAAAAACAAGCAAGCAAAAATAAAACAAACACACAAAGCCTCCCTTGCCCAATTGCCTTATTATACACCAGGTAAAGGAGTGAAATGTGTCCATTACAGGGGAAATAAAAAAAGGGCAATAAGTAAATGGCTTTGGGTTGTTTTCTCGGTGAGGGGTGTTAAACTGATTTTCACTGAGGACCACATCATATCATGTCATAATGATCAATTAACAAATAATGACTGAACATTTATTAAAATAGGTAACCATCAACGCTGCATATCAAGATCCTTAGTTTATAGATTCGTCCACCTTTACTTTTACTTACTTTTCTTTCCAGACAATGCTTGACAATAACAAGCTGGCTAACATTGCAGTCTTTCTGGAGTCATGAATGATTAACTGGTGGCACAGTGGTTAGCACTTCAGGGGGCAGTGGTGGTCTAGTGGTATAGGGCGCTGGATCGCTGATCCAAAGGTTGGGGGTTCGAGTCCCACTCTCCACAAGGTTGTCACTGTCCCCCCCCCAGTGCAGCTAACTGGGTTATCAAAGGCGGGCCATGTCTGTCACTGTCTATGGTGAGAGGCATGTAAAAGAACCATTGCTGACTTTCGTAAAGAGTAGCTGCAAAGTCGTCAGCGTGTTTCTGTCCCTTGCTAAAAAGGGTTGTGACAGGAAGGGCATCCGACGTAAAAACCTCTGCCAAATCAAATGTGCGAATCAGATGATTCGCTGTGGCGACTCCCGAGAAAGGGGAAAAAGCCGAAAAGAAGACAGACAGACAGTGGTTAGCACTTCTCCCTTCACAGCAAGAAGGTTCAATTCCTGGGATCAGATTTTCTGAATAGAGTTTGCATGTTCTCCTCATGATTGTGTTGGTTTTTTCTTGGTACTTTGGTTCCCTCCGCAGTGTTGGCCCAGTGGTAAGATACTGGATTACGGACCTAAGGTTAGGGGTTCAACCCCCACTGTCAACGGTTGTCACTGCTGTCTCCCCCAATTCAGCGAACTGGGTTATGAGAGGCTGACCATGTGTCTCACTGTCTGGGGTGAGAGGCTGGAAAAGAACCATTGCGGACTTCTGTCAAGATTAGGCTGCATAGTTGTCAGTGTGTTTCTGCCCTGCAGTGGCCTGATGAGCCGTACAGGGTGTATTCTGCCCTCGCCCAGAGTTGTCTGAGATGGGTGCCAGAATCCTCACGGCCCTAATTAGGATTAAGCGGTTCAGAAAATGAATGAGTTTGTTTATGGAATGATTTCAGATACAGATTAGGCAACAGGAAGTTTGAGACTTTTCCCTGTGGAACATTCCATCTTTGTCTCTCTCATGCATTGTCTAAACAAGTTTGGACAACACTTGGACACGCATGAATTTTTGACCAGGTGCAAAAAAGTGATATCTGATTGTGTTGATTTCTGAGCCTGGCATTAAAAAAAAAATCAGCAGCAGAAAAACGGATTATTGGAAATTATTTGTACAACTCAGCGGTGTCACCCGCACTTTGTTAAACTGATTGGTGTTTGTATCAAAGTAGGTGGCATTTAAAAGAGGTGCATTATGATGCCATAGTTATCACATCTGCCTCACAGCAAAAAGGTCCCAAGATAGAGTCTTGGGCTCGGCGAGGTCATTTCTGTGTCGAGTTTGTAGATTATTCCCGTGCATGCGTGGGTTTCCTCTGGGTACTCTACTTCCCTCCCACAGATTGAAGACATGCACATAATTTTCTGTTACAAAATTTCCTCTAGTTGTGAGTGTGAATGGGTGTGTATATGTTCTCATGTGTGTTTGCTCTGTGATGGATTACTAAGCTCTTCAAGGGTTTACCCTGTTTATGCCCAATATCGAATGGGATAGGACCCAGCTTTTCTATGACCCTAGTAGGACTAAGCTGCTTGGAGAATAAATGAATGAGCCAACAACTATTACTCAGTTTCTACTCGAAGATGATTTTAAGACGAACACAAAAGTAGACTCGGCCCTCGATTTAAAACGACAAAGTGGGGGTCCGGTTTTGAAGATTGTATGTCCCTCCTGTGAATGGTTCTCAATTGTCTAAGAACAATTTCAATATGGAAAAATGCTACATATACAACCACATCGTTCAATGTGGCACAACTGTATACACACCGACGGTGCTCATGCCACCTAATGACCGACTCTCAAAGCAGCAGTCGTGTCCGCCCTTGGCGACCGCCGAGCCCTCCGAATCAGCTACTCCTGACTTTGTCCGCAGCTTCCAATATCCATTAAACTGTGGTTCATAGAATTGAGGGTTGAGTATCTTAAACACATTTCAGTTACTCGCCCCACCTCACATTTTTCACCATTTTGATTGTATGCCATTGTACTGTAATGTAATGTTATTGTTATTATTTTCTTTATTTGAACATAGCATTTCTTTAAACCTCACCCCGGACCCACTGTTCTTATAAATACACTTTCATCAGTGTTGGCGTTTTAAATGCAATATGTGATTTATCTATCTTCTTTGTTCACAGGTCCTGTAGTGACTTCTGGGGGGGGAGGCACTAGAAAATTCCAAAAGATGACCCAGTCCGTGCACATAAGCCCCAAACTAAGTGAGTGTTTTTGTGTGTTATTTTATAACAGTAGTTGAATTATTCCTGTTAGTTTCTATAAAAAAAGAGGTGTATAATTCCTCAATGCCGTTTCAAGTGAGCTCCACAGTAGATATGAGAGTGCAATGTAGTGAGGCCAAAGGTCTGCAGAGATTTTGGGGAATTCCTGGGAAGAACTCAGGCTGTCTGGAAACTAAGAGTACCCTGTCTAGAGGAGCACACACAAGGCATTTAATTTTTAATGTCACTTCTCACCAGTAAGTAAAACATAACCATAGAAATCAAATGTAAATAAATAATAAATCATGCAGTTTCAGGGTTTTTTTTTTTTTGCAGCAAGTTAAATTGGGTGATAGTGGTGGCCAATGAGATGTGTCTATACAGTATATCATTTTCTAGAATCCAGTAGTTTATAACACCACCTGATACGCTTTGCTTATAATAAGAAAAATACTTGTTAAAATTATTTGGAAGCAAAGCTGTTTGTATACAGAGCTGATTGAGCTAAAGAGAACTGTTTAGGTTTGCTGGGAGACTGGTGCTCAGCTTTCTAGACCATCACAGGGCAACACACACAACCATTCATGCTCACACTCACACCCAGGGTCAATTTAGAACAGCAGATTAATCTTAATATGCATGTCTTCAGACTGTGGGATGAAATGGGAGCACCATGAAGAAACCCCCACAAGCATGGGAACAACATGCACACTCCACACTGAAATTCTTGAGCCCGGAAATCGAACCCAGGTCTTTTTTTGCTGTGAGGTGGACGTGCCGACCACTATGCCACCATGCTGCTCTGAATGAATAGTGTCATTTATAGCATACGTGGCAGTATTCTTTAATCATTAATCCTCATTGTCCTCTAAGTCATTCACATACAAGCACTCAGTCACTGTCAGCCTCCTGATAACTTCTCCTCTGTTCCTAAACAAAGCGCAGCTTGTACCTGAGTACAGGTACAGTCAAACAGCTGGTAAAAGCTGACCTTGAGAGGGCTAGCAACTTTTAAAGCCAACTATGAGAGTAACTGTGTTTACTTCATGATTACTGCTGGAGAGGAAGCTTTTGTTGGCAGTGACCTCAAATTTCAAAGTATAAAACAAAGTACCAATAAATACCTATTACAAGAGTATAACCAAACATAATTTCCCCACAGATTTGGGTTCCCCCTTTCATTGTACCACTCAGGAGGAAATGGATCCCGGTGCATCGTATTCTGTACAGACTCCATATGGATTCCAGCTGGATCTTGATTTTCTTAAATATGTTGAAGACATTGAGAGCGGTCAGACTTTTCGTCGAGCAAACATGAGCCCCCGTAGAGGATCTCGTAGTGACCGGGTCGCTCAGAGGAGTGTAGGGGGTCGTACCAGTGGCTGGACTTCTACTGAATCATTGGCCTCAACAAATAGCGAAGATGGTCGGTCTCTTCCCCCACCTATTCCTCGAAGCCATGTTACATCAGCGAGCAGGTCACAACCACTTTCCCCATCTTTCGTGATCAGTCCCACGCTACCTACTTGTACAAAAATGCCACCTCCCCCACCACCACGTAACCCGAGGGTAGAGAGGACATTACTTGAGACAAGTCGTCGACTACAGCAGGAGCAGAGTCTCCACCCAAATGGTTTAGGTTCTCTTTTATCAGATCTTCCTAAAGAGAGTGTCAAAGATTGCGGATCAAATAGCGGCTTTTCAGTTCCTTCACAGATAGCTACAGATGGTCATCATCTACAGATTTCATCAGGAGTGCATAATCCTTCTTCTGGTGCCTGGACTAGATTTAGTCCTCAGAACTCGGGGCGGAGCACCCCAGCCTCCAGCTCTGGAATGTCTTCAATGCCCCCAGGGCAGCTCCAGACAGTACGGGAACAGATGGCTTCAGCCCTTAGACAACTCAGGGAAATGGAAGAAAAGGTAAAGGGAGTACCAGCACTTGAAAGAGAAGTGTCCATGCTGCGTGATGAAAAGAATCGGCTGCTTGTGGCTCTTCAGAAGAAAACTGAAGAACTTAGTGTTCTGGTCAATGCAAAAAACTCTGCTTTGGTAGAACCAGCGCACGTTCCATCTTTACAGCCGAGCAAAGCAAGTCTAGAGAAAGTGTCCAGTGAAAAGGGAAAAGAACCTCGTGTTCTGGTGATCGAGAAAAGATCAGTCGCCGTAGGTAGTGATGATGCCCCTAAAAATGCGGTGGTTCGGGATACAAAAGATGCAGCTGTAGAAGCTGCTGTAGAGGTCTGTCACAGATGCATCGAAACTGAGCCAATGAGTGTCCGTGATGAAGAAGTTCAGGCCAGAGTTTCAACAAACGAAGTGGCAGTCTGGGTAATGGAGTCATTACTTGGGCTGACAAGTGAGACAGAACAAGAAATAGACAACCTGCAGGAGACCATAAAGTGTCAACAAGAGTCAGTGCATCTCCTTGAGAGAAGATTAAGCCAGGCTAATCAGGATCTTGAGGAGTTAAGGGCTTTGGATTTGGCGAGAATGTCAAAGATCATGTTAGAAAGAGAGACACTTGTCAAACCAGAGACAGCCGACGTGCAAGTGGAAACTGAGCTTTGTTCCAAAATCTCTGTCGGAGTTGGGGTTTCCGGTGCAGACTTTCCAGCAGTGAGAATTAATCAAAGTATTCAAACAGAATGTGTGGAACCTTCAAATGAAAAGATGGCTGTAGTCCAAGTCGACAGAGGTGTTCAGTGGGATGAACCCTTTAGTGCTGTCAAAAAAGATGATCAGGAACTGTATGTCTCTGTTGATGGTGAGTATAAACATCGCATCTTATATAAAATGGTTCAGAGAATCGGAGAACCTTTTAATTTTTTTTAAAGTTGTAGGAGAAGGATGACTTCAATGAAATGTTTTCAATGAAAGCTACAGGTCCCCTTAAATCCATCATGAAGAGAAAGGATGGCAGTGGCACAAGTGCTGCGTGCAGTGGAGGCAAGAAAAGCTTAAAATTTGTAGGGATTCTGAATGGAGGGTGAGTGGTTTTTATGCTTTGGTCATCTGCTGTCTGTGAACGTTAACATTGTGAATGTAGCATAAAAATGTTCACAGGCTGAAAATACAAAACATTTTGGTTTTAATTACTTGTACAATATCTTAAAATAATCCGCTTCAGCTATGAGTCAACATCTAGCGAAGAGGAAGATGAAGAAAGCTCTTCGGATGGAAGCGCGGCTGGTGGTTGCTCAGACAGCAGTGAGGAAGAGGCTGCAGTTCTTGAGGATACTTCTGATGAAGAGAGGAACATTAATTTGGACGAAAGTGATAGTGATGAAAACACACCAACTGGAACAGATGGTGTTAAAGAGCAGGCTGGAGTATTAAAGGAAAAGTAAGTTACTCTTGATAAGTGTTTTGCTTTGGAATGTAGTGCATATATGTAACATATAAATTATTAAAAAAAAAAAAAGTGGCTCAACTTTAGCGTTCAATTCGGGGTCATGCCTAACTCACTGACACATTTTTTTAAAAATTGTTTTAAATGCTTGTGTGGGTTTCCTCAAACAGTCCAACGATGTGCATACTAGGCTAATTGGCATTTCCAGATTGACCTTGTGTGTGTGTGTGTGTGTGTGTGTGTGTGTGTGTGTGTGTGTGTGTGTTGTAATGGTCTGACAAGCTGTTCAGGGTGTACCTGGCCTTCACCAGCTGTTGGCTGAGATAATCTCCAGCCTCCTCGCAACCCTAATAAAATTAAGTTGTTCAGCAGATGAGTAATGAGAGTGAATCTGTTTATACTTTAGTACCACACAGTATGTACTGTATAAAATAACAATAAAATGTGTTACATTTCCCAGCCCAAAAAAAGTTGTGGACCATCTTTAGCCATGATTACAGTGTGTAATTGCCATGGTATTCTTACTATTGGACAGGTTAAGGCTCCGCAGCATAAATGTGGCTATAAAATGAAGGCAGTTGATGACCGAAATGTATTGAGTGACCAAGGCGGCACGGTGGCGTAGTGGATAGCATGTCTGCCTCACAGCAAGGCTTGGGTTCGATTCCAGGGCTGGGCGTTTCTGTGTGGAGTTTGCATGTTCTCCCTGAGCTTACGTGGGATTACTCTGGGTACTCCGGTTTCCTCCTACAGTCCAAAAACATACACAGTAGGTTAATTGGCTGTTCCAAATTGCCCGTAGGTGTGAGTGAGTCCGTATGTGGCCTGGCAAACCATACGGTAGATCATTGTGATCTACCATGACAATCCCTGTATGAGCTTCATTCAAGCTTCAGGGATCGACGTCCATTCCTCGTGAGTGGATGTAGACATGGAGAGAGAGAGAGAGAGAGAGAGAGAGAGAGACACTGAGTGACCAGGATATTACATTATGGACATTTTATTCTCAATGGCATGGATACATAATTTGTGCTCAAATAGTGAAAGAGTGGTTCAGGGAGCATGAGGAACTCTGTTCATACATTAACTGGTACCATAGAGTCCTGTTGTCTTGACCTTATCCCTGTTGTAAAAGGCTTTTGGACTGCTGGAGAAGACTTTATGGAGTGGTTCGGTTGTCTCGTCGTTAGTCCAGAATGGATGGACATGAATGTAACGTTTTTTTAAGTTTATTGATATGATGTAGGTGTGAGTATGTGCTGCAATCAGGGCTAAGTGTGTTCAAACATAACATCAGTGTGTGCCCTTTTTCTTTTTACTGGTCGAAGCAACGTATGATAGCCCATAAAATACCAGTACAGTGGTCAAAAGCATAGCAGTTCTTGTTGAAGGAAAATAAGAGGAAAACCAAGTCTGACTTGAGTTATACTACTTAGATTTGAATCAAATTTATGAGCTGCAGTTATAACTATCCGTTATAAATATTTTAACTATCTATAAATTATAATTTTAGTGTGTACCTTTTGGTACAATTTATAAATGGAATCATGACGAGTGAGCCAAAAATGTTGTCCCGGGAACGCCATGCTGTTCTTGTCACCAACGTGTGAAAGAAATCAAAGCGCTCTGTTCAGGCCTGTGGCGCTTGATAAGCACTGTGCTTGTGATGTTTTGTTTTGCTCTCTACTCCATACAGTATAACACCTGTGAATTTTGAAAGTGTTTACCTTGTTATCTTCATTTTAAACATGCTAGACTCTTTCCTCCAGGTTTGAACTGAGTTCAAAAATGCACGAGGCTTGCCTGATTTTAAAGAACCACCTTAATGATGGTGCTAAATCAGCAAAGAGTAAAGAACTGGTAGGTCTAGTACATGTACAATTACCGTCAACATCCCTTGTCCCGTTTTATAATATTAAAACATTAAAGATTGTTTACGTAACTTTCGCAGCTCTCCAGCACCCACACTGTACAACTGGAATGGTTCAGAGTGTCCAGTGCTAAGACGGCACAGCCGTCCCGAGTTTCCAACTACCTGATGGTATTCTCTGAGCTTTCAACTGCTCTGGTGCGGCACGTGGTCAACATGACTGACGGCAACGGCAACACGGCTCTGCATTACAGTGTCTCTCATTCCAACTTCACCATAGTTGGACTCTTACTTGACACAGGTTTCTATTTATAAGTTATTAACATGGCATTATCAAAGTACGGCATATTTCTAAAATTTGTAATGTGCCTGGTGTTTTGTAGGTATATGCAGTGTGGATAAACAGAACAAGGCAGGATATACGGCTGTGATGCTGGCCGCATTATCAGCAGTGAAAGAAGATGATGACTTGTTGGTAGTTAAGAAACTATTCGGTCTGGGTAATGTCAACGCCAAGGCAAGCCAGGTAAGCCTCGACTCAAGACTTGTTTATAGTCTCCGTCTCTGTTTCTCTCTCCTTTTTTTTTTTTTTTGTACTGATGTGTGAAACCTGTTCTCAAATGATTCAAACTCACCCCATAATTACTGGTTATCGTTAGCATGGAATACATTGGGGTTTTTTGCCAGAAGTGAATGTTTTGTTGTGCTCCATCTTTGTCCAGGCTGGTCAGACTGCACTCATGCTGGCAGTAAGTCATGGGAGGCAGGAGATGGTGCGAGCGCTGCTAGAGTGCGGGGCCAATGTGAATATGCAGGATGATGAAGGCTCTACAGCCCTGATGTGTGCCAGTGAGCATGGGCGTGCTGAGATCGTCTCTCTCTTACTTGAGCAGCCCGGCTGTGACATTACCATAGTAGACAACGTATGCGCACACTCTCCACTCACTGAAAAAGATAGAACTGTTTTGCAAAGTTTTTTAAATAATTATTTGGTAACAAAAATTGGGCTGCTGTTTATGGTTGGGTTCAGGAGCAGTATAGGGTGAAATACAGGGTGGCCCAATAAATCATCCTAAGAGCAACACAATGTCATAAGTGACCAGTTACATACGTTCATGTTTACTGCAAACATTCTGAAAAACAGAGAGAAAATTAAGTGGATTTTTTTTTTTCTTCAGGCAATTTCAAACTTAACTCTTTTTTTCCCCCAAAAAATATAGCAAATGCCACTTATGAACTTGTGTTGCTCATGGGACGAAATCCTCCTAGATGCCAAAGGTAAATAAAAAAAATAAAAAAGAAAGAAACTGAAACATTATTGAAATAATATTTTGCACCCCTTCAAATGGTGACCATTATTGTCTATACACACTTGGAGGTGATTTCTAAAGGCTGTCATGGCTTGGGTCATGTCAAATGGAACAGCAGACATCCCCTGCTGAATCACAACCTGAAGGATTTCAATAGTTTGGGGGTCGCGGAGTATACACTCCGGGTCTGAAATAACCTGCCCCAAGTGGAGGAGTTTAAAGTACCTCGGGACCTTTTGCAAGAATGAGGAAAGGATGGAGTGGGTGATCAACTAGTGGATCGGTGCAGCCTCTGCTGTAAAGCGGAGCTTGTACCAGTCCGTCGAGGTGAGGAAAGAGCTGAGCTGGTAGGCAAGACTCTCAATTTACCAGTTGATCTATGTTTCTACTTTCACCTATGGTCATGAGATTTGGGTAGCGACTGAAAGTACAAGATCGCGGCTACAAGCGACTGAATTTCCTTCGCAGGATGGCGGGGCTGTCCCTCAAAGATAGGGTCATACGGGAGGAGCTCGGAGTAGAGCTACTGCCTCTCCGCATTGAGAGGAGCCAGTTGAGGTGGCTTGGGCATCTGGTTAGAATGCCTCCCGAACGCCTCCCTGTGTGGCATTTCAGCCATGTCCAACTAGGAAGCGATCCGGGATCGACCCAAAACTTGCTGTAGGGGACCATGTCTCCCGTCTGGTCTGGAAACACCTTGGTGTCCCCTTAGAAGAGGTGGAGGAAGTGGCTGGGGAGAGGGACGTCTGGACCTCCTTCCTTAGGATGCCACCCACACGTCCCAATCCTGGATCGAGCGGAAGATGATGATTGGCTGAGTATACACTCATTAAGGTAGCCCAAAAAAAAAAAAAAAAAAAAAGGTACAGGTCAGACACGCAACATCGTCATGCCTTGAGATCACTCTATTCGGAAATATTTTCCCTCCGAACCTCCAGTGAGAGTGGCATGGTAGCGTAGTGCTTAGCATGGTAAGCACTCATAATAGGCGGCCTGAGTTTGATTCTCAGCTCTGGCGTTTCTGTGTGGAGTTTGCATGTTCTCACCGAGCTTGCGTGGGTTTACTCAGGCTTCCTCCCACAGTCAAAAAACATGCACAGTAGGTTAATTGGCCGCTACAAATCACTCCGAGGAGTGAGCGAGTGTGAATGGTTGTGTGAGTTTGGCCCTGCAATGGCCAAGCAAGCTGTCCAGGGTGTACCCCGCTCTCGTCTGGAGTCGGCTGAGATGAACCGCCACCAGTGGTGATCTGTCTGTGAATTGTAGCTCCATCTTACTGAAACCACACATCAAGTTCTTCAACTCAAGGTGTCCAAGTTTGGGTTGGACCAACACCAGACCTTAACACTGCCTTTCCTGCCTCACTTAGTTTAATATGTGTAAGTAATAAGCAATAAATCTATACGGAATGAAGTTTTATGTAAAATAATAATTTGATTATATTTAGCCTTTTTTGAAGTCACGTACATTTTTAAATTTGGGACTTTTTTGTTCACACTGTATATTCAGTAAGTTAGTGTTTCGAATTTTTCTACAAATCTTGTCCATATTTATTAATATATTACAGCAGTTGAAGAAAAGCTTTCTTGTTTCTTGATTTTAGGATGGCAGCAATGCTCTGTCTATTGCCCTGGAGGCATCCCACAAAGACATTGCAGTGCTACTTTACGCCCACATGAACTACTCTAAAGCTCAGTCTGATGTAAGTAGCCTGTCCCTACAGATCTCATACAAGGCTTGTGTATGATGTCATCAAATCTTGGCCGTGTCTCAAAAATCATAAAGCTGTGCAATGAATGCTTCAACTTGTGGGTAAACTTGTGCTATAATGAGCCACAGAAAAGAAACACAGCCACTGAAAAGAGTTTGTGGTGCTTCTCAAACCTTACAATAAACTAAAATAAGTACAATAAATAATACAAATTGAATAGTGTTTGCCACTTTTGCACAAATGGAACAAAGGTCTTGTTCTGGTTCACACATGAAAAAAATCATTTTAGAGCATTTTGATCAAAAACAAATTGGCTTAGAACTCAATTATTTCTCAGAAGGACCCAAATGATGGCTTCTCCCCCAGTGGTAACCCTGACAAGAAGCGCGTTTCATTAATTTTGAAGAGGAAGAAGAAGAGTGCAGAAATGGAAAAGGATAAATCAAATATTTGCGATAACAAACTCAAAATCAATGTGATTTGCAATCTCGCCGTTACTGTCTACCTGTGTTGTGCAACACTTTTGCATTGATGATTCATCCTTTAGAAAGGTTGGACACAAAACTAGTGGAAACCACTGACACTACGGCTCAAAGAATCTGGATCGAGAATCCCCGTCTCTGATGGGTGAAATGTGGTATGTCAGAAACACTGTCAGAATCTAATAATCCATGATGGGAGGGCCCAGCAAATAGTTACCACCTAGAAACCTCGGTATTGTTATTTTTAGAATTTATATACAGGGATCCCTCACTTTCCGCAGTTAATTGGGAGTGACGCCCCGTGCGCAACCTGCGAATTCCACAAAGAAGGATCCCCCCCCCTTCCTGCCTGACTGACGTATACATACATGTATATGTGTTTGTTATCATTTATACCACAGACTGTCATGATTATTGATAGATTATCACTCATGTATGTGATTCTCAGAAATGTTTCAGCTGTATTTGATAGCAAAGCAAAAATGGCCCAATTAATGTCTGATGCATGTTACATTGCTCCATCAGGTTATTTTGCCTTCCTAACTCTTAATTTTTTTAATTTATTTATTTTTAATGGTGGCACATCCTGAAGTGCTTTACTCTCCATAAACTACAGCAGTTTCAAATTTAAATTTCATACCATGTGACACTTTAAACTTCTTTTAAGAAATTTATAGTTAAGTTAATTGTTGTAGAACATTCGCAAACCTGAGTCATTCATTCATTCCTTTTCTGAACCACTTAATCCTAATTAGGGTTGCGGGGAGGCTGGTGCTCATCTCAGCTGACTCTGGGTGAGGGCAGAGTACACCCTAGACAGCTCAGAAGGCCATTGCAGGGCACAAACATTAGTGTTAATCTGATATACGAATTATAAAATATAGTATGAACAAGAGTTTTTCGAGACTGCAAACCTCTGCCAAGTGGAAAAAATAAATAAATAAAGTACACAGCATCCGATGCTGAGCCTGCAGTAATGCTTTACTTTCAAAGAATATCCTATCTCACAATGGAAAAGAATCATTAAAAAAATTCCTGCATACAGAATTTGGTGGAGCTAATTAAATAAAATTGGCGAATTAAAATTAATGAATTCATTTAAAGTTCTCACTCGCTCATCTCAGTCATTTGTAGAACCACTTAATCCCATGAGGATCATGAGGAGGCTCAGTCTATCTCAATTTCACACTCGGCGAAGGCTGTGGGCACCCCGAACAGCTCACCAGACACACACACACACACACAATCATTCACTCACATTTAGAGACCAGTTGGCCAAGCCAGTTATCCGTAGTGTGCGTGTCGTTTGGACTGTGGGAGGAAACCAGAACAACTGAAGGAAACCCATGTAAGCACATGGAGAACATGTAGACTGCACAAAAAAGTCTTGGACTCGAACCCAAGAAGTTCTTGCCGTGAGGTGAACATGCTATGCTATCACTATGCCACCCTGCCGCACTTAAATCGAGCATCCTACCAATGTGCATTTTGCAAAATCAGACGAAAGGTCTTATTCTTACCAAGTACAACGTCTGGGTCAGACATTATCATGTAAAGAAGACATTAATATCTGCTTCTGCGAATTAGATTCCATGATACAGTATGGATCTTGTTTTTTAAACTTATTATTATTTTATAGGTGACCCCCAGAGCAAACCCTAGGAGTCCGTCCAGTCCGAGGAAGACATGGACCTCCTGAGTGATGAACTACTCACTCAAGAATATGCAAGAAGTGATTAGCAGCTTAAACCACCTTCACTGAAACACTAACCCATTGTTCATATTACAGATTTATATGTAGTGATTGATGTTTCTTCCGGATATTGTATTTACAGTGTTCTCACTTAATGCATTATGTTACTGACATTTTGAACTATTTCTCATGAAAGGCGTCTCATTTCAATCTCGGTTAAAAAGGATAATCAAGACCCTGAGGCACAGGTTTGAGATGCAAAGAGTCACGCACTATTACAGAATGATTATTGGCTTATCAATCACAGTGGATTGAAGCGCAAGGCAGAATGAGCTTTGGTTTGATCAGACCGAGCATCTCTTTAGAATGTGGGTTTGTTTCTTACTTCACGTCCTGGGGGGAGACTTGCATTCCAGAGGAAGGTGGTGATGGTGTTTCTTTCTGGATGAGCACAAGTTTGCTAGACCATGCCATACTTCCAAACAGCATTCAACATGGTCTGGCCAAAGAACAAGTCACGCGCACTGATATTCTCCTGGAGTGCATTTAGCTTTGATCACAGCACGTAGTCTCCATGCTACTGTTGCTCCACTTGGTCCGGTCAAGGCTCAGCAACATTAATATGGAAACAGCTGATGAGCTGAATGTACTGGATCAGTACATTATCACATCAATGGCCTTTTTCTTTCCTGATAGAACATATATGACATGGAGACTCGATCAATGAACGAGTGGTTTAGGGAGAATGAGGAACTGTTTTCACATATGTATTGGCACCCCAGAGTCCTGACCTTCACCCTATCAAAGGTGTTCGGCATGTGCTGGAGAAGACTTCAGGAAGTGGTTCAATGGATCCCTCATCAATTCAAGACATCGGTGACACTGGTTGGAAATAAAGACTCGCTTGCAAGTTTGTTGGAACAATGGGATGGAGATTGCGTGCGATATGCAAGGCCAAAAGACAAACAGTAACATTTCACTTCAGGCAGTGTATACACCATTGAGCCCTGTCTCTTCAAAACCATGAGCAGAGGAGCATGTTCCCAACTGATGGTGAAAGTGTTTTAGTATTTACTGAATGGGAAGACAAGCAACACCCCTTATTCCTTTCCTATTACCAGTACAAGGCCACCACTAAACAGGGACGGGTGTAAACGGACGGGTGTAAACATATGCACACCCCATCCGTGACATGTGATGCTGCCAACCTGCTCCTTTTCAAACTGCAGCACATGATTATTTGTAGGTGGAACTTATGGACTCTTAAGGAATCTGCCATTTTTCCCCTTTTGTACGAACGAGCTCACAGATGTCCATGAATATCTGATAAGTGACCAGCAAGTGAGCAAGTACACCATCCCTCCCTCACGTGAGAGCTCGGACTCTGGGTCACATGGGTGGATGAACAGTCCTTTGAGATCATGAGATTTCTTGCGTGCAATCAGGTGGAGATCCCTGTAGTGGGATCCCTTTTTATATATATATATATATATATATACACACACTGTAAGAAGTTTTATATATATAAACAATTTTTGTGACTTTCATGTACATCAGCAGAGGCAGGTCATGTGACCTGTACTTACTCCAACCAAAGCTAACTGGTGTTACTAGAATCTTTTGGGCCTATTTGTGCAGAGTTCAGTGCACAGTACACAAATACAAAACTGCTGCCTAATAGTTTTAGAATATTGTAATCGGAAACAAGTAAACTAAAATTATATTTATTTTTCTTTTCAATTTTAAGGTATAAGGGTTCCAGCTGCTTAAAATGCCTGAGCCCAGTTAGTCATATGGAATACATTTTTAAATAGATATAATCAGATTGCACTGTTCCCTGAAGTATACACACAATCTTATATATATTTAAGATTAATCTAACCTTTGTGAGGATGTAAAAATAAATTAATAAATAAACCTGTCTAACAGATATTGGTTACCCCCCCCCCCCCCACCATTAGTATTAGGTAAAAGGTGTCTTAAGTGTAAACAGAGGGAAGCAATTCTGCCAAAGTTCCCACATTAAAACATTTTCTTCCAATAATGTGATCTTTTGTATACACCTGGCTTTCATGTACAGTAGGTTCATTTAAGGAGCTATATATTTAAGGGATTATATCAACACAAACGCCAGACTATTTACCTAATTACAAGTAATACCCAAAGTACAGGTGGCTCAATACATATCACAGCACTGAAGGAAGAATCCAGTTCCAAACAGTTCCCAGATGCCTCAGTCATAACATTTGGCATTATGTGCAGAGACAATCATCCATAATCTTGGTGAGGTTAGAGCGCCATCTAGCGAGCTGGTGACCATGCTTGAAACGGTAATGATACTTACTGTTGCTCTGACAGAAAACAGCAAGGACACTTCCAACAGTTAACTTTTAGTAACAGCTTGTTTAAAAAAAAAAAAAACTGGAATGACAGCTGGAAGTAATGGAAGATACGCCGCACACATCTGTATGATATTTAAAAAAAAAAAAATTGTACCAAAGATGATCGAACCTGGATCTTTAGGGTGTTTTGACAATCCTAAAATCTTGCCAATAGGATGAATGGATCATGCTTTATAAAGTTATAGTGCATTATAGCTCCATTATACTGAAAAAAAAACCAGCCAGCGCAAAGATCAATGTCATGTAATGTACTCAATACACTGTGTATGTTAATACTAGTTAGTTGTGCCAAATACAGCACTATCTCATTTCATTGTAATATATTATTGCTATTTTTTGTTTTATTATTTGCTTTGGGATACTCAGCCACCTTAAAATAAAATGTAAAAATAAAGTTTATTATATAAAGTGACGTGTTTCCTGTAAATGCTACCAACCTTCATGATTTTCACAATATTTTGTGATGTCATGACATCTAAAAAAATAGTGTAAATCATACACACTAAGGTTGGTGAATTAGCCACCAAAGTTAAAAAAAAAAAAAGCACAAGTCGAACACGGCAATTTAATGAGTTTGTACATAGACTTGTTTAAAAAAAATAGAAAGAAAATTGAAATTCATAAAAAATATGTTCCTTTAATAATACACACTTAAAATACGAATCGCAGGTAGTAGTGTGAGGTGTCTTTACACAAGAGCCACGCCGTCATCACCATGGCTGCACATAACCACAAGTGTATTTATAGAACAGAATAACTTTAAGTTAAAATGACGTGTTAACCAGGAGATAAAGAGACTTCTCTGGATGTGAGGGGGAAAGAACCAAGTCTGTTAGGCCACTAGGAAGGAAATTAAAAAAAAAAAAAAAAATTGGCAACGTCTTTAATTTCAGAAGAGGACTGAAAGGTGGGAAGAGAGATTAGCTTGTGGCACAAAATTGCAAAATAAAAGTTGCTAAGAAGTTTGTGACCTACAGGAGTCCTTTTGTTGAAGGTGTGTTTTCACCTCTTGTCCTCAAATGTGGTTTTGAAATCTGCTAAAAGCGCCAACATGCTCAAATCTGGGGAAGAAAGATCTGCTCCGGGGACAGAATTTCCCCAGAAGGAAAAATGGATGAATGAAAATTTAAGGGAAAGTGTTCCGCCATCAGCCCTGATGTGTTTTTAGAGCACTTCGAAGGAGATGTCTTGTGATTGGTTGTGGGAAAGTGGGTGGAGACTGTCCCAGCAAATGATTAGTCGCATCAGAGATGTTGCTGGAGGAAGTGTAGCAGCATGATCTCATAGTGCTCACCGGACTCGGGGCAGCGGATGCTGTGCCTCTCGTTGGGATAGATCTGGGTGGGAAAGAGGAGGGGGTTCAGAACAACTGGGTATAAATACTGAATACTGCTTCTGGCAAAAGCAAAATTCTAGCACTGAAAATGAGAAGGAAGTGAGCAAACCTGTAACTGATATGGCTTCCCTGCACGAATAAGTTGAGACACCAAAAAGTTGGTGTGGAAAAAGTGCACGTTCTCATCAAGGAACCCATGCAAGATGAGTAATCGGTTTGGCCTGTTAAAGATGGGATGATAAAAAAAAGCAAGAACAACAAAAAGCAATGTTAAAATTATTGGATGTGAGAGTACTGCCCCCCCCCATATTGTAAAGCTTCTGACTAGCCTTTAGTAAAACATTAAATATGTTTTACAGATTGAAAATCCTTTCACGTTAAACACTAGATATGGCAAAATTCCAGAAACTTGTTCTTTTCTCAGTGCAGGAAAACACATCGGTTGATGCCAAATTTGCTAAAATTTGAAAGGCTGTTTAAATGAAAAACAAGCACTTGGAGAGTGCAAACTTCCACAAAAAACAAAAACAAAAAAAAAACAACCATTGCAAGGCTGCTGAAATACAACAAACAAAATCTTAAAAAAAAAAAAAAAAGGTACATATTTCACGATAACGTTGCAAGATTTTTAAAGTTGCAATCTGCTAAAACCTCTTCCATAGTTTGCATGATCTAGTTTGAAAAGGCCATTATTTGTAGTCCATTTCTCTCTTGTGAGACGGTGACATTGCAAGATGAAATGTGTTCAGTTCATATAAAGCAACATCATGGCAAAAACAACACTGTACACATTAAACTAAAGAACTTCTGAATAAAATAAAACCAGGCACATCTACAAGCAATACCACTATATTTACATACACCAAACGCATCTGTTTGTTGACCTGAATAAATGGAAGAGACTGGAGTTCATTCTAATGCAAACACTTCCTTGTTTACAGCTTCCTCTGGTTTGGTGCACTTTTTACAGTGCAGCAGTGCCTCCTGTATGAGGAGTTCTTAATGACTAGTTCTTAATATTTCCACAAAGAACTTTTTATTAAGTATGGAACATTTTGATACAACATTACAACTTATTAAAAGCTTGCATGCAGAGTTTGTCATTTTAATTCCACTTTAAGGACTCCTTAAAAGGATTCTGGGATCTAGAATTTGATGCGGATCATCTTCAAAATCTAATGGAGTCTTTCTTGTCCAAAGCACCAACTGTAGGAGATACAGGGATCACTCGCTATTTCGCACTTCAGTGCATCGCGTTTTTTTTTTTTTTTAAATATTCATCGAATTAAAAAAAAAAACAAAAAAAAAACAACAGGAAATTAAGGAAGAATAGGGGAAAAGTTAAGGAAAATTCCACAAAACAAAGCCAATTATGCAACCCCCTCCCCATCAAAACTACTTAGATTTTTATGTGAGGTGCACCCGCTCAGATGCGCACCTCACAAACATTTATATTTTATTTACATCTTGTGCATTATGTTTGAATATTTAATGGTTATAAGCATTTATAGCATTGAATATTTATAGACATTACAGATGCTCCTCGACTTACGTTCATCCGTTTTACATTTTTTTTTTCAAAAAAAAAAAAAAAGTCAAAATTTGAGTTTAGACATACCTACATAGTACGCTGACGTAATGATGCTACATCCATTGTTTACAAACGACAGACTGAAGTGCTCCTCCTTTTTCCCAGTTCAGTTTTATATTTCGTTTTATTATATATCGTGCTACCCTTGTGTTAAGACGTCGTCTCCGTGATCTTTGTGTTTACACTGTTTTGTGGACTTTTGTAACCCTAAGCAAATATGGTTGGTCAAAAGCGTAAGCCTACCAGCATGGGTGCAGGTCTCATACACAGATGAATTAACTATCTGCTCGGATCGGCGCAATCTACCATATATACTCAGTTAAGCAAAGAGAGTTGGAAAATGAATGAAAAACCCGAATCCAGAAAAGAAAGAACTCTCTGCTCTGCTGATAAGTCACATCAGTGCAGGCCGAGTTCTAAACGAGTTCCATGGCGCCCTTGCTCACTTGAAAGACCGGAAGTCCATATAACCCAGAGCAAGTACACTACTTTTGCAAGTACACTACTTTCAGTTTTGAGCACCTCACATACAGACGCTCCCCAACTTACGTTTTTAATTGGTTCCAGACGGCCAAACGCAAGTTGAAAGTGAACGCAAGTTGTTACAGTGACGTACGACGTGCGACACTCATACTGTACTATACTCCCATAAATACAAATACTGTATCTCAAAACACCCCTAAATCAATTATTATAAACATAACATTGTAAAATAATATCAACATTATTTTCAAATAAGGCACTTATTTACACAGTCACTTTACATGAAGCTTAAAACAGTCAATCAACGCTCACAATATGTGAAGCGTTCAATACCGAAAGTAGTGTACTTGCTGTGGGTTATACAGATTTCCGGTCTTTCAAGTGCACAAGGGTGCCGTTGAACTTGTTTAGAACACAGCCTGCACTGTTGCAGTCTCCCAGCAAAGTGGAGAGCTCTTTCTTTTGTGCAAGTAAAAGCTAACTGCTAGGTAACCGCTAGCATGGAGCTCCATAGCATAGAATAGATAGATAGATAATTGCATGCTTAGTTGCCCGAAGCTGCTCATAGACGAGCATAGTGCAAAACATGAACAAAATAAAACAAATTAAAACGAAAAAAAACAAACAAAAAAAAACAATTCGACTCCGAGAACTCCGCAACGTCGCCCTCTGGGCAGCAACCATCTTGGACACGTTACTCCAACTTCAATGTAAAAGGACATGAAGAGTACTGTTAAACATACTACAGAACATAAAATCTCACCATAAACATGAACTTAGGTACTGTACTAGAATAATAATTGAGAAAGATTTTAATACAGCAGTTCAGAGAAAGGAGAACGTCTTATTTCTTCAGAAGAGATATCCAGCGTTTTCTATCGCTTAGCCAGAGAAGACAGTGTGTGAGAGGTATCAGAGCTTAACTGGTAATTAAAACACAAAAAACAGAGGCTCATTGACAACTTGTGCGCGAATGAGTAAAAGGGGCGTGACATCAGCTCAACCAATCAGCAGAAAGGAGGACAGCCATTGGCTGAATTTGAATCACGTGCCAGTTGTTGGGCAGACCGCGTGTACTCAAACCGCGAATAGTCAAGGGCCTACTGTATAGTACAGTATGAGCGTCACACGTAATGTCACTGTAACAACTTACGTTCACTTTCAACTTGCATTCGGCCGTCCAGAACCAATTAAAAACGTAAGTCAGGGAGCGCCTGTATGTATATATACATACATGTACATATACATCAGTCGATCCTACTTTGCAGAATTTGACAGTTGCAGAGGGATCTCGGTCCTAATTAACCACGGAAAGTGAGGGATCCCTGTATTTCATGAAAATCTGTATAAAGCTTTTTGGGTAATCCTGCGAACAAACATGCAAACAATCTAAAGATAAAACATTACCTTCTTGGTGGCGGTTAACATCAGCGGTTTCTATAAAATTTGGTGTTGGCGAATATTATTTATTCAGGGCTCCAGAGTATGGCGAGATGACCTCAGGGATGAATTAACAAGGAAAAATGTTCGCTTGAATGTTTAACAGTAAAGCTCTTCAGGTATTTCCTGTTAATATGGTAATGGTTCCATCGCTAAACTCACTTGATTGAGTCATGTGTTCAAAAAGCTGTTAACTGCTGAACTCTTTGTTCTTTTCTCAGTACAGAAAGTCTCTCTACTCTTATATACTAAAACCGCTTAGAGATTAGGTTGGAAGTCAGTGTAGGGATATAATGTATCATCACAACTCACTCGTTTGGAAGCTTGTCAACATGCAGCGCTACAGAACCTGCTTCATAGCCCTGCTGATTGTTTTCAGGTACGTCCATATAGCGCTCTGTATAGCCGGTGTCATACGCCATCCAAACCGTCACTGGAGCTCCGGCTATAGCCACCTAAATTAACAATGCTCATGATAAGTATCTACAGCCCCAGCAGGCTCACTGATATTAAATGATAGTTATGTAAGTGTCCATTACAATTTTGTGACTAAGGTTACAGTTCAAGTTTAGCATCTCTAGCAGTTATGGGTGAACTCTAGGCAGTGGTGGCTCAGCGGTCAAGGCTCTGGCTTACTGATCCAAAAGGTCAGGGGTTCAAGCCAAAGCTTCAAACCACCACGCTGCCACTGCTAGGTTCTTAATCTTCAATTAGTTGTATAAAAATGACACTTGTAAGTTGGTCTGGATAAGGGTGTCTACCAAATGCTGGAAATGTAAATGTAGGCCTGGCTTTAGTAAAGGAACAATTCCATTGGCTGAAGTAGGCCACAAATGGCTCTCACCTTGAACACGTTGGGCCGGCGAATGAGCCCCATGAGGGAAAGGAACCCTCCGTAAGACCAACCATGAATTGCCACGCGACTCAGGTCTATAAATTTATACTTGTCAGCTACATACTGTAGACCCTCCACTTGGTCCTCTATTTCCACCTGGCCCTGAAGACACAAAAGAGAAGACAATGTTTTTAGATGTCTGTTTAGTCCATCAGTGGTGTGATGACTTGAGCTGATCATTTCAGTTTGGCTTCAATTCTCCCTTGAAAAGATTACATTATGGTGTACATACCATTTTGTTTTTTAATGCACCCTCGAACCTCAGCCCTCTCTGACAAGAACCCCTTCCGTCAATGACGATCACTGCATAACCTAGAGATGCTAAAGTGTTCAAACGTAAATACTTCACCCCCTTGTAGGAGTTGTTCACTAACTGCACCTGCAAATAGCAAAAAAATAAAAATAAATAAATATTTTCCTTAATTTAAAAAAAAAAAAAAATCATAACATTTAGAAGGGGGCTCCGAGTGACCGAATTAATGGTCAGGGGTTCAATCTCCAGAACCACCATGCTGCCACTGTTGGGCCTTTGAGCACGGCTTTTAACCCTCAATTGCACAGTTGAATAAAAGTAATAAAATGCAAGTTACTATATAATAGTGTCTTTCAAATACCATACATGTAATGTAAATAACTGATGATAACTTGTACAGCCTTAAATTAGTTTGGAAGAGTGGAACCCATTTTTGGAGCCAAAAAGAAAAAAGGTACCTGGGGCTCTGTTTACAAAAAAAACAGAACTATAAACAGGTACCACATGGCAATGTGAATCACAGGATTGTTGGGTTTTTTTTTTTACCCCCCCCACCAAAAAAAAAAAAAAAAAAAAAAAGACATCACAGCATACAGACCTGAGGGCCACCGTACACAAACAGGATCGCAGGGTGTTTTTTGCCGGGCTTTAAGTTGTGTGGCTTGTACAACATTCCATACAGCTCAAAACCAGACTTTGCAGGAAAACTAAATATCTCGGGTGGAACGTAATCAGCTGGGCAACCTATTAAATAAATTAAAAAAATGAAGAAATCAAAAAGTGTTTAACTCTTATACTGCTCTGTTTAATGTCTTTGAAAGTGTCTCTTTTTTCCTCCCTAATCCTGTACCTGCTGCCTCCATCATGCTGGCCCAAAACTCAGGCTGTTTGTGTAAAGGGTCGCTGTCGGAGCCAACCAGCTTGTAGACGTGCACACAGGGAGGGGCACTCACATTGCTATAATGGCTGATGAACATGTCAAAGCTCTGCAATAACAGAAATAAATAAAAGACATGAAAGATTAATTAAACAGAAAGGCATTTTCTTCAGTTTTTTTTTAAACCTTAAGAAAAAATTCCAAATGCCTGAAAGCGTTTAACAGGGTCCAAGTGATTTAAACCTGAAAACACAGCACTGCTCATTAGAGGGCAGACTGATCGTATTAATTCTTGCACGTCATAGACTTGAGCATCTGACCTACATTAATAATACAAATCTGTGCTCAAGTTAAACAACGTGAACTCCGTGGCGAAGCTCACGACTGCTTGTAGTAAGTTAAAGCTGTTAAATGTTTAGATTCTCTTTATTTTAGCTCTCCCCACAAACAACCTAACCGAGTTGACATGAGTAATGCATTCAGTTTATGCACCATGTTTTATTTTTTTCTTCTATACATCAATGACAAAATGAACAAATGCTTTGAGCCGTTTCAAATGCTGACAGGGTGAACCGGTTAATTGCCCTTTAGTCAAAACACCAAAATGAGTTTAATCAACAAAAATAAAAGCTACAAACAAATGATCTTTGCTGAAAGCAAAAATACAAGCAATTAGTCCTGTACATTACAAATTAATGACAAGAACACCGAGAACACAAACCACTGCCAAAGCCCAGCAATCCCTAATATTAACCCAAATGTCAAAAACTGTCCTCATGCTGTTTAAGAATCCTTAAACAAAACAGCATAATTTAGCTCAAAAATCTGACCAACACTGCATGTTTTTATAACTTGGTATGTATATAGGGGCAGTGGTATAGGGCGCAGGATCGCTGATCCAAAAGGTTGGAGGTTCGAGTCCCACTCTCCACAAGGTCGTCACTGTCCCCCCAGTGCAGCTAACGGAGTTATCAAAGGCAGGCCATGTCTCTCACTGTCTATGGTGAGAGGCATGTAAAGGAACCATTGCTGGCTTTCGTAAAGAGTAGCTGCAAAGTCGTCAGAGTGTTTCTGTCCCTTGCTAAAAAGGGTTGTGACAGGAAGGGCATCCGACATAAAAACCTCTGCCAAATCAAATGTGCGAATCACATGATTCGCTGTAGCAACTCCTGAGTAAAAGGGAAAAGGCCGAAAGGAAGACGACGACGTATATAATGAAATGTCTCCTCCTAGTGCGCATCTGATGAATATTTAGTACCATGGTGAACCACAGAGATTTTTTTTTTTTTTCAGATTTCGTTTTCTCTCCTTTTAAAAATATAGTCTCATGCATGGATCCCCTCATTTTACATCAACAGATGCAACACATTCTCCATTTACCATGACACACACATACATGGAACGGGGGGAGGGGAGAGAGTAAGAAGGAACGAGGGAGAGATAGAGAGAAAGAGGGAGGGAGAGAGCACATTCAAAGAGGGAAAAGACATGAAACAAAATTAGGTAACAAAAAATTTTTTTTTTTTTTTGGGGGGGGGGGGGGGGGATTTCCTCCCATTTTCCCCTAATTTAGTCATATCCAATCCCCACCCAAGAGGCACCCAAGTATCGCCTTCTCTGTCACATGACCACCCCCAACCAGGGAGGGGCAAAAGTATGCACATGCACCATCTGTGACATGCAATGCTAGCCATCCACCTCTTTTCAAATTGCAGCGATTGTATATTTGGGTGCGGTCTAATGCACCCGGAGGGAAAGCGCTATCCGCCCCTTCAAACGAATCAGCTCACAAACGCCCATGATTAGCTGGTGATCGCCGTGAGCATATGAGCTCGACCAGTTAGCTCCCATGTGGCATTAACACAGATTCAAACTTGCGATCGCCGGGTTAATAGTCACACACCTTGTGCGCCACTAAGGAGCCAACAACTTTCTAATGCGAAGCAACTTTCTACATTAGAAAAGTGCATAATGTTAGAAGACCAAGTGCAGATATTAGCTAGTCAGCTAACATTCAGTTTGCCAGTTGCCTAATGCATCCGTTAAACATGTTCTTGTCCTGCTTCTGAACTTTCGTTTCATTCTCCAATACCAAGTAATTTGCATGCAAAACCAAGAGTGTCGGATGAGATATGTGTACAAGAGTATTCAGATTATGTAGGTGTACAGTAGGTATGCGTCTCGTATTGCGACAACACCATTTATAACGACCAGCCACTACATATGAATCCAATGGCTCCAGCCATAGCAAAAAAGACACCACAGCATAGATTCACGTTTCATATTTACAGTTTTGTTTCTTTCCTACACAACATAATTACAAATTCATTCATTTTATGAACCGCTTAATATTAATTAGGGTCACAGGAGGCTGGCACCCATCTCAGCCGACTACGGGCGAGGGCAGAGTACACCCTGGACAGCTCACCAATCCATCACAGGGCAGAAACATAACAGCTATGCAGCAACTCTTGAAGAAAGTCAGCAATGGTTATTTTAAAGACTCTTACCATAGACAGTGAGAGACATGGCCGGCCTTTGATAACCCAGTTAGCTACACTGGGGGGGGGGGGGGGGCGCAGCCTTGGGGTCAGCAATCCAGCACCTTATCACTGGGCCACTACTTCCCCAATATAAAAATTCTCAAATACTTTTTTGCGAAAGGGTATTAGATTAGGGGAAGGGGTGGGATTTTCAGGTTCAAGGGGGTTGGTTAACATTGGAGAGTTCAAAGCTATTTCCCAATTCCTTGTCTGTCTGTCTGTCTGTCTTCCTCTCGGCTTTTTCCCCTTTTACCCGGAAGTTGCCACAGCGAATCATCTGATTCGCACGTTTGATTTGGCAGAGGTTTTTACGTCGGCTGCCCTTCCTGTCACAACCCTTTTCAGCACGGGATAGAAACACGCTGACGACTTTGCAGCTACTCTTTACGAATGTCAGCAATGGTTCTTTTACATGCCTCTCACCATAGACAGTGAGAGACATGGCCCGCCTTTGATAACCCAGTTAGCTGCACTGGGGGCTATTTCCCAATTCCTTCATAACAGATTTATTGTTCTTCTGAGAGGAAAAATATACTGCTGTTGTGGAATTCGGTCAAAATTTCTACAGAGAACTCATGAAACGTGAGCAAGCTTGACAAAAGCCAATCCCCCCCCCCCCATTTTAAAATCTATTTAATGCACTGTAATTAACTTTTTTTTTATATTTTCCCACATTTTTATCCCTAATTTAGTCATATCCAATTCCCACCAATCAAATATTGCCTTCCCCATCACACGATGACCACCACCAACCAGAGAGGGGCGGTCTAACACACTTGGATGGAAAGTGCTATCCACTCCCTCATGCCCATGATTGGCATATGCCATCCCTCCTTCCCATGAGAGTTCAGCCAATTAGCTCCCATGGACTCCTGGTCAGGGACGGCTGTGGCCTTATCCTGGTTTTGAACTCATGATCTCTGGGCTAATGGTCATGTAACTTGATGCGTCACTCAGGAGCCCTGCATAATTTGTTACACAGTGCTACTGGATGCTAGTGGGCTCTAGTTACACTTCAGATTAGATTCAAATTTGTCATCACGCACATATAAATCCAGAGTAACGAAATGAAGTAATACACCTACCTGGCTAACAGAACAGCTGTGTGAGAACCCTGGCTTGGTCAGTCGGACAATGGCGCCTGGAGACTCGTAGCTTACGACGTACAAGTGATGTTCTAGTGGCGTATCTTTGGTGCCTTGGAAATACACCAACTTTGTTTCTTCATTAACCCAGATCTTTAAGAATAAATAAAAACAATCAGACAAGCTAAAACACAAGAAAGGTTACCCAGTGGGCTGTTGACATATTTCCATGGAAGTTGAAGCTAACAAACTGACCTTTGACCCATGCCTGGCTAGCACCTCCCACTCACCACTGGTAACAGTCACCTCCTCTTTTATTGGACATTTGAAATCATCTGGTAGAATTCAAATTAGTTGTGCAGAAGGTGGTTAAATAAAACAACATTAAGCTTTAAAGTATGTAATAGCAGGTGTGACTGTGAATTTTACCTTCGGAGGGATTGGAGTCTTTACTCCACTGGTGGCAACCAGGCTGGAGAAGACTTGTTACTCTGTATAAATGGCAAAAGCCTGTTTTTGACTCATTCACCCACAGGAAGCTGATCTCATCATTACTGGTTTGAATGAAAGGGTAGAATATATCATGGACCTGTTCACAAAAGACGGGAAAAAATAAACCGGTTACTTCCTGATGCGAAAGACCTCACAAACCGAGACGGATAGTAAGATTCATACACTTCCGTTGGTAGAGCATCAAATCAGAGTTCCCAGAAAAAGGGTTTTCTTTTGCTGAGACATTGTCTTTTAGAATTACTCACATCTGCCAGCTTCTTTAGCATTAAGGTCAACAATACAGACACTAACACATTACACAACATTACACAAATTAATCCTTAAGCAGGCTACAAAGAAGAAGCGGAAATAAATATTCAGTTCCATTTCACTCGCATCACGCTTAGTGAGTACTGTCTCAAAGGACCTGTACACAAATCCAGTAAATTTCAGATTGCTACTGAGCGAACGAGACCTTCCTGCTTTCAGTTTATTTTTCAATAAATGAAAAGCATGCTCATTTCAGTTGAATGTCCGTGTGTATTAAGAATATTCCATCTCTTTCGATTAAAAAGGCCTCTGGTCCGTTATGTCTTTGTGCTTTAAAGCGGCAGTTGACTGTATCTGAGCAGAAAGTATAGCTCTATACAGACTACAGATGGATAGGTTCCTGAAAATTCGGTTCGGTTTCAGTTGTGCCTTTAAAACCGTGACCGGAAACCGAGGCTGCATAAAAAAACCGTGAGAAACGGTTCTCCACAGTAACAGTTTTGACTGTAAAGTCTAGATCACTAAATCAGAGGTCGGGAACCTATGGCTCGTGAGCCAGATGTGGACCGGTCAAGCAGGGAATGCGCTTTGAATCCCCCCCCCCCCGGTCTTAAAATGCTCTGGTGTCCTGCATGTGGGCGGAGCCGCATTCATCACACAATACACACTTCATGTGTATTGTGTGAGAGAAAGAGAGCCAGTGTTGTGTGTGTGCATTAATAAATGTTTAATAAATAAATGTTAATAAAATGGTTTAATATGTTAAAATGTTTAAATGATTTAATTTTTTTTTACTTTTAACACATTTCATACAAAACTGGTGTAGTTTTATCATTTTTAAAGGGTTTATGGGGTAGTCTTGGGAGCCTTGGAACAAATTAGGCGTTTTACATGTAAAATGCACCTCTACGTTACGAAAAATGGATTAATTTCGTAAGTAGGGGGCCGACTGTATATTTAAATGACAGTGAAATTATGTATTCATTATTCTGTTAAGAAAGGCCACCTGATTTATCCGAGAGCCGGATACAGTTATGAAAACAGCCACATCTGGCTCGCGTGCCATAGGTTCCCGACCCCTGAGATAGATAGTGTGTGTGTGTATTAAAATATACATACACACACACACAGATATATATATATATATATATATATATATATATATATATATGTGTGTGTGTGTATTATATATATAAATAAAATATACATACAGATATACATATATACACACACACCTCAGAGGATTAGAGAGCCAAAAAAAAGGCATTTTAAAATCTAAGTCAAAAAGATTCCCGACCCCTGGTCTCGATTTAAAAAAAAAAAAAAAAAAAAAAAAAAAAAAAAAAAAAAAAATTATGCGTCAAGTCCGAAACCTGCAACTTGAGTTGGCCCAAAATATATACATTGCATGGTTTTTTTATTATTTCTTATATACAGTATCTGCCTTATCGAGACAATAGTCAATATTTTCTAGCAAGTAGTAAAAGTAATTTAATACAATATTAGCGTAGTAACGGGGCAGTGAAAATCTAGTGGATAGGGCTCAGGAACTTCGATCCTAACTTTGGGGGTTTGAGTCCTCACAGGATTGTCACTACCCCCCCCCCCCCCAATGCAGCTAACTGGGTTATCAAAGGCGGGCCACGTCTCTCACTATCTATGGTGAGAGGCATGTAAAAGAACCATTGCTGACTCTTGTCAAGAGTAGGCTGCAAAGCTATCAGCGTGTTTCTGTCCCTTTCTAAAAGGGTTGTGACAGGAAGGGCATCCAACGTAAAAACCCATGCCAAATCAAATGTGCGAATCAGATGAGTCGCTGTGGCGACTCTCGAGAACGGGGAAAAAGCCAAAAAGAAAATATTAGCATAGTAACGCTCCGTGTTTAAGTTACGATGTACGTGACACTACGTGTTATGTACCAGTATTTTAATTTTATTTACTAATATTTAGATCTATATTCTGATATATATGAATGGATGCTCATATCAGTGGTGGGAGGAAAACTTCACAAAGTTCCCAAATTTGGTGAAATTGGCTAGTTCCAAGTGAGCGCATCTTTTCAAAGGCTGGGTTTATTATTAATCAAAGTAATTTAAAACCACAACATGCAGAGCATCTGATTTCTCTCAGCCACAAACTTCGTACAGAATGTCCCAGATTACCTTCATATTGGTGGTAGCTGTGTTTCTTTGGTGGTAGTAACTGGTGCAGGGGTTAAAATAATGGTTATGAGTACATTTATTGGACTGGTGTTGGTAATTTAAAGCTGAAATAAAAATTATTCAGAATCATAATTAAAAATTAAAGTTACATTTAATTGTAATCAACTAACCTTTTTAGTTTTTACATCAATTTCAAGGGTGATGGTAAATTTAAAACGCCTAGAAAACAGACTTGACAAAGTTGGCATTTTTGACAATGACCGTGAAATTAAGATTTTGTACATACAGTTGTTTTGGCAATTTAATGTTAATAATTTTATGTTAATTAATTTTCTAGTTTGTAGTTTGTGACTGAGCTTCCCACAAAATTTAATGTTGACTTATTGAGTATTCGAACATTATAGTTGTAACATTCAGCTGCCATATTCATTTAAAAATTCCTCTGTATTTAGGCCTATTATTTAATAATAGTGTGTATAACACTAATCTAGGTATTTAGTATTTTTCGTAGTTTATGGCTGATCTTGATAAGTGGTTGAAAAGATATAACCTTTAAAATGTAATGTTAATGCATAAACCATGTAACACTTGCATTCACGTTTTTTTTTAATTTTCCAGACGAAATTTCAGTGGACCGAGTACCATTGTGTAAATTTTAGAAGTACTAAATATCGCTCACTGATGCTCCGACAATACCAACATTTTACCAATAATTAATATCTAAAAAAAAAAAAAAAAAAAAAAAAAAAAAAAAAAGTTATTGTAGCATTAGTGTAGATGTAACTTTTTATTGGGAAAATGGAAACCGAACCCGGAAAACTGGACAAGCTGGAAACCGAACCCAAACATCTCTAATACAGATGCTACCCAACTTACGAACATTCGTTTTACGAACATCTGGACATACGAACAGGGTTATCCGGAGGTGAAAAGTGAAATCGAAGAACAAGTAGAAATTGAATAAAATCTATAGAAGGATATACAGGGATCCCCTGCTACTTCGTGCTTCAATTCATGCGGCTTCAGAGCATCGCAGTTTTTTTAAATAAATAAATAATCATCAAATTAAAAAAGTAAGGAAATTAAGGAAGAATTGGGGAAAAGGTTAAGGAAAATCCTAAACAAAAAAACCCAAAATCTCCCACCAAACTACAGTGGTACCTCAAGTCTCACCAAACGAAAAATGCAGGTTACGAAACGCATTTTCCTAAAATTTTTGTCTCTGTATACGAAACAAGTTCACGTTACGAAAGCACCATTTTAAAAATTCAAACCTCCATTCAAACAAGGCACGAGCTGCTCTCCCAATGACGACGTTCAAACATCCCGCCCCGCTGGCCTCCCATTGGCTTAACAACTGAGCTATCGTTCATGCCGTCTTCACTCGAGTGCCATCTTGGACTGGTCCACCTGAGGTCATCTTGGACAGGGATCCCACTGGCTAGGAGGGATGATGCAGCTACCTCCAATTGCCCATTATGGAGCTGAATCCACCATAATGCTTTTTGTGTAAAGGACAGAGTTACTGTTTTATGCTTTATTTTTTGAGTCAGGCTTTTAACCTTCCATAAACATTTGTAAGATTATAACTCTGCTAAAAAGACATGGTCAACACACACGCGTGATTTCCGGTGCAGAGAAGAAACGGATTCGAGTGATATCGCAAAAAAATATGGCCAAAATCGTCTACCATTTGTACGATATTGAAGCAGAAGGAGGTCTTAAAAAAGGTATGCATTTATAATTTTGAAGGATTTCGGGGTAGTATTAGGAGCCTTGGAACGAATCACGCGTTCCACATGTAAAATACGGTTCAATTTACGAAAAATGCAGGCGACGAAAAAGGCTCTGGAACAGATTAATTTCGTAAAGTGAGGTACCACTGTAGTTACATTGTTGCATCTGTGTGCGCACGTGCATCTGCGCGCGTGTCGTCTTCTCATGCAATGCCATCTGTATGTGTGTAATAGTTTATTTACATCTTATTTTTTTAATGTTTAATTGTTATTATAAGCATTTATAGCATTGAAAATGTATTTATTGATATTATATACACATGTACGTATACGTCAGTCAGGGGTGGGGAATCCTACTTCATGGATTTAGATGATCGCGTGGGGATCTCTGTCCCAATTAACCACAGAAAATGAGGGATCCCTGTATCATAAATACAAGTATTAAATATGATTATATATATTATCCTGAGGTACACTAACTATTTGATTAGGCTCTGGCAGAGGGGCATGGCTGATACATGTGGGCGATCGCAATGCACACACCTGATCCTGCTCACCAATCTACCGTGCTATAAAGACGAGCAGCGCGCTCATCCCGGTGAAGATTGTCCCTCTTCACGTGCCTGTTTTCCAGTGCTCTCTCTGGCTACTGGTTTCAGCTCCACGCTCAACCAGTTCCCGCTCCATAGTTCCCCCGTTTCTCCCAGTCACTCGCAGTGATTATGTTTTCTCCTTGCTTAAGTGCCTCCCCTGTAACAATAAAGTCTCTCCGTGTTCATCCTACTCTGTCTCCTACATTTTGGGTACGACAAAGTTCCTGACTTCACAGCTTGATAATTTATGGTGCATTTAGGTTTGCACCTTGTACCAATAAATGATAAATTCAATAGAATAAAATATGATTATGTACAGAGAGAGACTGTATACAGTACAAACTTGTATAGGTTAGTTATACAAGCTTTAAACATCCTTTTCAACAACATTTCTCCTCCAAAGAACTCCCTGTAACGACTAGCAAACATTCATCTAACGAATGGCCATCCAGAACGCATCTCACTCTTAAGTTGGGGAGTGTCTGTATACTGCCTTTCAAAATGTGCCTCCAGCAGTCTCATAAATGAACACCACAAACCCACTTCCACTGGCAGCCTGTGCAAGCCCAAGTCCATGTTGACAGATGGTGTGGTATGCTTTGAATTAAGACTTCCTTTCCTTTCCCTTCTGATATGCTCCTCTTCCCATCCTTCGGCCACATGCTGGCTTCATCAGTCCAAAAGGTATTGCTCGAGAAGGGCAGGCTTGCTAGCAAAGTCTTATTTGGCCTTTCTGTTCTGGAGTGACTGACAATTATACACCCAGCTCCTCAAGTGTATGCTTGACTGGATTATTATTTATCAATTACAGTAATCCCTCGGCACTTCACATTTCCTACTTCGCGTCCCCGCAATATTGTGGGATCTTTCATCGGGAAATTTAAAAAAATGTAAGTAATTTCAAAATTCACGCACACTACATGTACATTCATTACGGTACCCAACATGCGCTGTTCTCCTTCTTGACTTGAGTGTTCTCTGATTGGCTCAGGCCGTGAATCCAGCAAGCTGATTGGTCGAGATTATATTTCACATCATCCAACACATAGGGCTTCCTGTCTTTGTGTTCTACGGGAAACACTGCATTGTTAGTTCGTCTACACTATGGACCAGCAGTTCTCCAGCCACGCACCCAAGTTTTTCACTCTTTGTGTTTGAAAGTAGTGTTGTGTATTATGCCAAGGCCTTGAACATGGCCCCAAAACACCCAGAAAGTGTTATGGTCTGTGCTAATTGGTGGCGTTTAACTCTTTTTCTCTCTCCCCATACACTGCATGGGCTGGCGAGGGGCGTGACTGTTACCCGCAGGCAAAATCCATGGTGCACACCTAAATTCTCTCAGCCACCAGCACGCTATAAAAGAGGAGCTCTGTGTTCGACCAGTTTCCGTGTTGATACTCTCTGTGATTTTGGTTTTCCCCCTCACCTTTCCTCCCTCATAAAACAATGACTTTTATTGAGCTCAGGGGAAGCACTGGGGTGCGGGAAAAACCGTGTTCACCGTAGTGCTGAGGGAAAAACACAAAAACCAAAAATCCACTAAAAGGGTGGAGTGCTTCAAGTTTCTTGGCATCTGTATCTCTGCTGACTTCACCTGGACCAACCAAGTGGGGAAAGCACAACAAAGGATGTACTTGCATATTATAAAGATTCCTGAGCTTCTTTATCATACGCTTAATTGATATTTTGCAATAAAATTGGGTTAAAATATGAATATCAATAATTTTATTCGTGGGCGAAAATCTCAATACATAGCCAGGATTAGTTTTCATTTGGTGCCAAATATTGCCTGATGACATCAACATGAACACAGGTTTACAAATATAAATGCATTGAACAAATAATTGAAATTAGGGTATAGCCTCAGGTTTTGAATATTTAATATAGTCTCACAAGGACATAGGTCTACAAATCTGGTACCAAATGATGCATCTTGAATGTGGTAAAACATTACAGACAATATCAGAATTGTTTGCATGTGGGCAATACATATCTAGCCTGTGGAGTAGTTTACATTGCTAAGAAACTGTATTTTATTTTATGGCTGAAAACAACTAACAAGTTGGAGAAGATCGAGTAGAAGTACCCATAATTCAGACATTTCCTATTACATCACCACAGGGTTCCCCTGCATGTACACGTACAGACTAACAATGTTTGACACACACTATTACAATTTCTCTTAAGTTCAGTGCTCTGCTGAGCTCGGCTAAAAGATGAACGTAGAAACTTCAATCACATCTTGACCATTTCAGTTTAGATCTACTGTGGTTGTGTTCGGAGTCAAAATTACTAAAACTTTGACACCATACAAATATCCAAGGACCTAACTGTAAATCATTAGCCTTGTACAATTGTATGTTGTAAAGTCAATCATGTGTTAAAAATATGACGCGAGTTTAAGTCTTAAAACCATCACCTGACGGTAGATCTAGATAAGAAAGTTCAGCTGAAACAGGAGTGACAAAGAACCAAGTCTGTTTAAAGTTGGAATTTTTATAAGAACCATAAAGGGGAAAGAATAAGGGGCGGAAATCCAACTGAAGCTGAAACTCATTAAAATGCCATTTTGTGTGGAATAAATTAAGTCGTGTTACTTTACAGAGATGGCCATTTTATATGCTATAAAACCTTTCAGACATCTGTTTTTATGCCTGCGACGACTTACTTCATTAGCAGTGACACTGCCAGCGCCAAATGTGGAGAATATTAACATGCAGGCACATCGAAAAATCAACCTTCACATTTTTAGTGATGCCTGTTGTACAGAATGTCATAAGGCTCCCTTTAGGAGATTTATTTAGATTTTTCTAAAAAACATACAGCTGCGCTTACATTGATCCAGATGTCCGTCACCTCCTCGTAAATGATATAGGGTTGCACTCCTTCAGGCATGGCTGCCACATGCTCGTCCCACTGTGGCTCCTCTGGGCTCACAGACAGAAACAGAGCAGGAGGCAGTAAAACCAGCTGCAGCTTCTGTTGACTGCGATCCAGCAACACTGCCCAGGCACTGCCATGACACAAATCAGCACTTAGTTCACATGTCGAAAATAGAGAAAACACCACGCTGATCATGATATAATTTTAGCACATGAAAAATGTTGTGTTGGCAACATACTATCTGCCATCTCTGGTCCAGCCAGCCCGAGCAATGTACTCAGCCCCAGGAAAAAGAGTGTTGAAAGGCAGAACAGGCTCCTTGTTTTGGGTGCTCACAATCTTTAAAAAAACAAATGAAAACAAAAACAAAGGACGCAAATGTTAAACAGCTTAAGACACTTAATAATTCCTTTTTCCATCCAGGTCATGTTCTAAATTTGTGTAAGAACACCAAATTCCCATCAGGAAATGCATCATGTGTGTTTTCACACAGGTGGACATGGGGAATGATAAATCTCACACGTAATTTGCTGTGCTTTTAATGCAGCCATGAGGCGGCGGGGTGGGGGGTGGGGGGGGGGCACTAACCAGTGACTCTCCCCCTCATGCCGGTCCCAAGCCCGGAGAAATGCAGAGGGTTGTGTCAGGAAGGGCATCCGACGTAAAACCAATGCCAAACTTTTATGATGCAAATCAGAAGTACTCCCATACCAGATCGGTCGAGGCCCGGGTTAACAACGACCGCCATCAGTGCTGTCAATCAACAGGGTGCTGATGGAAATTGGACTACTGCTGGTCGAAGACGTCGAAAAAGGAGAGGCGGGAGGCGTGTCCGTAGGCAGAGACAGAAGAGGAAAGGCACGAACGAGTCTAGGACTGAGAGTGGGGACTTTGAATATTGGAACTATGCAAAGAAAAGGTAGAGAACTGGCTGACATGATGCAGAGGAGGAAGGTGGACATACTGTGTGTTCAGAAGACCAGGTGGAAAGGTAGCAAAGCTAAAAGCTTAGGAGCAGGGTTTAAGCTGTTTTTTCATGGTGTGGATGGGAAGAGAAATGGAGTAGGAGTCATCTTGAAGGGGTTTGTCAGGAATGTTCTAGAAGTGAAAAGAGTGTCAGACAGAGTGATGAGTCTCAAGTTTGTAATTGAAGGTGTGATGCTCAATGTTGTTAGTGCTTATGCCCCACAGGCAGGATGTGAGCTAAAAGAGAAGGAGAGATTCTGGAGTGACTTAGATGAAGTAATGCAGAGTACCCCCAGAAGTGAAAGAGTGGTCATTGGGGCAGACTTCAATGGACATGTTGGTGCAGGCAACAGAGGGGACGAGGAAGTGATGGGCAGGTTTGGTATCCAGGACAGGAACACAGAAGGACAGATGTTGATCGATTTTGCAAAAAGGATGGAAATGGCTGTGGTGAATACTTTCTTCCAGAAGAGAGAGGAGCATAGGGTGACTTATAAAAGCAGAGGTAGGAGCACACAGGTAGACTACATCTTGTGTAGGCGATGTAATTTGAAGGAAGTCAGTGACTGCAAAGTAGTAGTGGGTGAGAGTGTGGCCAAACAGCATAGGATGGTGGCATGCAGGATGACGCTAACTGGCACAGCAAAGAGATAGAGATGGGAAGGATGTGCAGCAAGTTAGATTGATAAAGGACAGAGAGGGAAATGTATTGACTGATGACAGAAGTGTGCTGGGAAGATGGAAAGAGTACTTTGAAGAGCTGATGAATGAGGAAAATGAGAGAGAGAAAAAAAAGTGGAGAAGAGGTGACCATTGAGGAGCAGGATGTAGCAAAGATCAGTAAGGGTGAAGTGAGGGCATTGAAAAGGATGAAGAATGGAAAGGAAGTTGGTCCTGATGATATACCTGTGGAGGTATAGAAGTGTCTAGGAGAGGTAGCAGTAGATTTTCTGACAAGAACATTCAACAAGGTCCTAGAGAGTGAGCAGATGCCGGAGGAGTGGAGGAGAAGTGTGCTGGTGCCCATTTTTAAGAACAAGGGAGACGTGCAGAGTTGTGGCAACTACAGAGGGATAAAGTTGATGAGCCATACGATCAAGTTATGGGAAAGAATAGTGGAAGCTAGACTAAGGGCAGAGGTCAGCATTTGTAAACAACAGTTTGGTTTCATGCCAAGAAAGAGCACCACAGATGCAATGTTTGCTTTGAGGATGTTAATAGAGAAGTCCAGAGAAGGTCAGAGGGAACTGCATTGTGCTTTTGTGGATCTGGAAAAAGCATATGACAGGGTGCCAAGAGAAGAACTGTGGTATTGCATGAGGAAGTCTGGAGTGGCAGAGAAGTATGTTAGAGTGGTGCAGGACATGTATGAGAGATGTAAGACAGTGGTGAGGTGTGCTGTCGGTGTGACCGACGAATTCAAGGTGGAGGTGGGACTGCATCAAGGATCAGCTCTCAGCCCCTTCTTGTTTGCTATGGTGATGGGCAGGCTTACAGACGAGGTTAGACAAGAATCTCCATGGACTATGATGTTTGCAGATGACATTGTGATCTGTAGTGAGAGCAGAGAACAAGTGTAGGAAAATCTAGAGAGGTGGAGGTATGCCCTGGAAAGGAGGGGAATGAAGGTTAGCCTCAGAAAATCAGAATACATGTGTGTGAATGAAAAGGACCCAGGAGGAACGGTGATGTTACAGGGAACAGAGATAACGAAGGTGGAGGATTTTAAGTACTTAGGCTCAACAATCCAGAGCAATGGAGAGTGTGGAAAAGAGGTGAAGAAGCGTGTGCAGGCAGGCTGGAATGGTTGGAGAAAAGTGTCCGGTGTGATGTGCGACAGGAGAGTGTCAGCAAGAATGAAAAGAAAAGTGTACAAGACGGTGGTGAGGCCAGCGATGTTGTATGGTTTAGAAACAGTGGCGCTGAGGAAAAGACAGGAGGCAGAGCTGGAGGTAGCGGAGATGAAAATGTTGAGGTTCTCTCTGGGAGTAACGAGGATGGATAGGATCAGAAATTAGTATATCAGAGGGACAGCCCACGTAAGATGTTTTGGAGACAAAGTCAGAGAGGCTAGATTGAGATGGTTTGGACATGTACAGAGGAGGTATAGTGAGTATATTGGCAGTAGGATGCTGAGGTTGGAACTACCAGGCAGAAGGCCTAGAGGAAGACCAAAGAAGAGATTTATGGATGTGGTAAAGGAAGACATGAAGGTCATTAGAGTCAAAAAAGAAGATGCAGAGGACAGGGTGAGATGGAGACGGTTGATTTGCTGTGGCGACCCCTGAAGGGAGCAGCCGAAAGGAAAAGAAGAATTTGCTGTGCTTTTGTCGCGGCACACTCCAAAATTGCCATCTCTGGTCCACTACTGTTCGTAACAGGCTATGTGAAGTGTCTCAAAGCGGTGTGTACTGCATGCGTGTGTATAAAAGAGGCGTCATAACGCCAGTTAACATGGAACAAATAAGGGCACTTGATACGTACCTCGCCATTTGCATTGGCTCGAATTTCCACCAGTTTTAAACTGATCTGAGGGTTTTTACTCCCTAAAAAAACAAAAACATTAAATCAGCACACAACAATACTACAAAATCAAGTAAATGCAGGTGCAGGAATTATCGCAAAAAAAACAAAAAGTGATTAGAGAACAATAATAAATCAAAAGTGTTGTAGTGTACCAATGCCCAAGCTGAAACATAAGACGTGCTCACTTTAAAGTACGGTGTACCGGATACTGAGCCCTAGAAGAGGCAAGCAAGTGCACAATATCAAGCTAGCACTCATGAGTATACAGTGATCGCTCGCTACTTCGTGCTTCACTTTCTGCGACTTGAGTGCATTGCGGGTTTTTCAAAAATCTTCATCGAAAAATTAAAAAAAGGAAATTAAGGCAAAAAGTCGCAAAACAAGGCCAATTAGGCAAAAAATATAAATATAAAAAAACACCCGGGTTTTTTCCTAAGTAGAGGTGCATTTTACATGTAAAATGCGTGATTCGATCCAAGGCTCCCAACACTACCCCATAAACCCTTTAAAAATTATACAAGTACACCAATTTTGTATGAAATATTTAAAAAGAAAAAAAATGTACTTTTTTTTAAATCTCTCGAACCATCCATGCAACGCTTTAAAGTCCAGGGGTTGCTGGTCTGAAGAACCCTCACCCTCACCCCCACCCTCCATCTTCTTTTCCTTTCAGCTTTTCCCTTCAGGGGTCACCACAGCGAATCATCTGCCTCCATCTCACCCTATGCTCTGCATCTTTTTCTCTTACACCAACTGCCTTCATGTCCTCCTTCACCACGTCCATGAATTGTCTCTTTGGTCTTCCTCTAGGCCTTCTGCCTGGTACTTCCAATCTCAGCATCCTACTACCAATATACTCACTATCCCTCCTCTGTACATGTCCAAACCATCTCAATCTAGCCTCTATGACTTTGTCTCCAAAACGTCTTACATGTGCTGTCCCTCTGATGTGCTCATTCCTGATCCTATCCATCCTCGTTACTCCCAAAGAGAACCTCAACATTTTCATCTCTGCTACCTCTAGCTCTGCCTCCTGTCTTTTCCCCAGGGCCACTGTTTCTAAACCATACAACATCGCTGGCCTCAACACCGTCTTGTACACTTTTCCTTTCATTTTTTCAGATACCTTCCTATCACACCAGACACTTTTCTCCAACCATTCCAACCAGCCTGCACACGCTTCTTCACCTCTTTTCCCACACTCTCCATTGCTCTGGATTGTTGAGCCTAAGTACTTAAAATCCTCCAACTTCGTTATCTCTGCTCCCTGTAACCTCATCGTTCCTGTTGGGTCCTTGGCGTTCATATACATGTATTCTGTCTTACTGAGGCTAATCTTCATTCCCCTCCTTTCCAGGGCATATATCTACCACTCTCGATTTTCCTGGACTTGTTCTCTGCTCTCACCGCAGATCACAATGTCATCTGCAAACATCATAGTGCATGGAGATTCTTGTCTCACCTCATCTGTCAGCCTGTCCATCACCATAGCAAACAAGGGGCTCAGAGCTGACCCTTGATGCAGTCCCACCTCCACCTTGAATTCGTCGGTCCCACCAACAGCACACCTCAACACTGTCTTACATCTCTCATACATGTCCTGCACCACTCTAACATACTTCTCTGCCACTCCAGACTTCCTCATGCAATACCACAGTTCCTCTCTCGGCACCATGTCATATGCTTTCTCCAGATCCACAAAGGCACAATGCAGCTCCTTCTGACCTTCTCTGTACTTCTCTATTAACATCCTCAAGGCAAACACTGCATCTGTGGTGCGCTTTCTTGGCATGAAACCAAGCTGACCTCTGCCCGTAGTCTAGCTTCCACTATTCTTTCCCATAACTTCATCGTATGGCTCATCAACTTTATCCATCTGTAGCTGCCGCAACTCTGCACGTCTCCCTTGTTCTTAAAAATGGGCACCAGCACACTTCTCTTCCAGTTCCTCTCACTCTCTAAGACCCTGTTGAATGTTCTTGTCAGGAAATCTACTGCTACCTCTCCGAGACACTTCCATACCTCCACCAGTATGTCATCAGAACCAACTGCCTTTCCATTCTTCATCCTCTTCAATGCCCTCCTCACTTTACCCTTACTAGTCTTTGCTACTTCCTGGTCCTCAACAGTCACCTCTTCTACTCTTTTTTCTCTCTCTCATTTTCCTCATTCATCAGTTCTTCAAAGTACTCTTTCCATCTTCCCAGCACACTTCTGTCATCAGTCAATACATTTCCCTCTCTGTCCTTAATCACTCGAACTTGCTACACATCCTTCCCATTTCTACTTCGCTGCTGTGCCAACTTGTATAAATCATTTTCTCCCTCTTTACTTTCCAACCGAGCATACAAGTCCGCCCTCCTTCATGAGGTCCTTAAATATGGCGGTTGCTTTTTTACGAAATAATCGCCTCAGTCACTGTATCTCCGCTTTTAATGCCTCCTTCTGCTTCAATATTGTCCCGATTGTAGAGGGGTTTTGCCCATACTCCTTTGTGATTTCTCTCAACTGCATCCCACTTTTGTATTCTTTCTCTCTCCTGCTTCACTTTGATTGATAACTAAGGCGCTTCACTTTCTTGGGGTCCATGACGGATAACGAAATATAACGCTGCAATGATCAATCTAAAAAAACCTCACGAGCCAACAGTCCTGCTCAACTCTCCTTCGTGTGTGACAAACAGGAAGTATGGGTACAGTTCAGCTCCCTCCTAGCCAATGGGAGGCCAGCAGGGCGGGATGTTGGGAGACAGCCAATGAGAGAGCAATTCTAGCATTGTTTGAATGGCACATTTGGCGCTTTTCATAAAAAGAGGACAAAAATTTAGGAAAATGTTTCTCGTGACCTGGATTTTTTATATTCAGAGGTTTTCGTAAGCAGAGGGCCGACTGTACTTCCATTTTTATAGGAGGTGCGCGTCTGAGTGTGTGCACGTGCATGTCTGTGTGTGTGTGTATTTATATTTTATTTACATCTTCTGCGATATTTTTGAACGTTTAATTGTTATTATAAGCATTCATTGTGTTAAACATGCATTTATTAATATTATATATACATGTACATATATGTGGGCAGGAGTGGCCTGGTGGTATAGGGTGCTGGAGCGCTGATCCTAAGGTTGGGGGTTCGAGTCCCACTCTCCACAAGGTTGTCACTGTCCCGCCAGTGCAGCTAACTGGGTTATCAAAGGCCGGCCATGTCTCTCACTATCTATGGTGTAAGTATCATGTAAAAGAACCATTGCCGACTTTCGTATAGAGTAGCTGCAAAGCCGTCAGCTGTTTTTGTCCCTTGCTAAAGAGTTGTGTCAGGAAGATAAACCTATGCCAAATCCAACATGTGAATCAGATGATTCGCTGTAGTGACCCCTGTAAAAGCCAAAAGGTCCACCGAGGTCAAATTTGGGTCACATGACCTCAATTTCAAGATGGCCGCTACATTTTCTCTTGGTTAACTTTTCCTTAGGAGGAGATTATATGATTCCTGTTTTCATAAATGAAAAAAGAGACAGCCAAGATGTTCCAAATGTCAAGATGATATAATAACGCAAAAAAAATTCCTTAATATCTTGTATATGGAGTATTTTATGTATAAAAACATCAACTACACTCGCATATCTAAAAAAGGACAATTCTTGCTATATTCTGAATATGCCGAGTTATTATAATTGTCTATTAACAGTTGGAATGTAATGGCCTTATTTCTATGATAAGACTTAACTTACTCTTATGAAAACATTTTCAATGATTTCAAGTGGGGAACTGGTCATGTGACCAGAATGTGATCACCCCCCCCCCCCACTGACGTATACGTACATGTATGTGTATACAACATCAATAAATATATATTCAATGCTATAAATGCTTATAATAAGAATTAAACATTCAAAAATAATGCATAAAGATGTAAATAAAATATAAATACACACATACAGATGTGCACGCATGCGCAGATGCACATGCCCGCACTTGGATGCGCACCTCACATAATGTAAGTAGTTTTGCTGGGAGAATTTTGGGTTGGTTTTTTTTGCGGCATTTTCCTGAACTTTTTCCCCAATTCTACTTTAATTTCTTATTTTTTTAAAAACCCCGATGCACTGAAACCGCATGAATTGAAGCACGAAGTCGTGAGGGATCCCCATATATACACACTAGTCCTTCTAAAAAATTAGCATATTGTGATAAAGTTCATTATTTTCCGTAATGTATTGATAAAAATTAAACTTTCATATATTTTACATTCATGCCACACCAACTGAAATATTTCAGGTCTTTTATTGTTTTAATACTGATGATTTTGGCATACAGCTCATGAAAACCCAAAATTCCTATCAAAAAATTAGCATATCATGAAAAGGTACTCTAAACGAGCTATTAACCTCATCATCTGAATCAACCAATTATCTCTAAACACCTGCAAAAGATTCTTGAGGCTTTTAAAAACTCCCAGCCTGGTTCATTACTCAAAACCACAATCATGGGTAAGACTGCCGACCTGACTGCTGTCCGGAAGGACATTGACACCCTCAAGCAAGAGGGTAAGACAAAGAAATCTCGGAGAGAATAGGCTGTTCCCAGGCACCTCAGTGGGACGTCTGTGGGAAGAAAAAAAGTGTGGCAGAAAACACTGCACAACCAGAAGAGGTGACCGGACCCTGAGGAAGATTGTGGAGAAGGGCCGATTCCAGATCTCGGGGGACCTGTGGGAGCAGTGGACTGGGCTACAGGTGCCGCATTCCCCAGGTCAAGCCACTTTTGAACCAGAAACAGCGGCAGAAGCGCCTGACCTGGGCTACAGAGAAGCAGCACTGGACTGTTGCTCAGTGGTCCAAAGTACTTTTTTTGGATGAAAGCAAATTTTCCATGTCATTCGGAAATCAAGGTGCCAGAGTCTGGAGGAAGACTGGGGAGAAGGAAATGCCAAAATGCCTGAAGTCCAGTGTCAAGTACCCACAGTCAGTGATGGTCTGGGGTGCCATGTCAGCTGCTGGTGTTGGTCCACTGTGTTTTTTCAAGGGCAGGGTCAATGCAGCTAGCTATCAGGAGATTTTGGAGCACTTCATGCTTCCATCTGCTGAAAAGCTTTATGGAGATGAAGATTTCATTTTTCAGCACGACCTGGCACCTGCTCACAGTGCCAAAACCACTGCTAAATGGTTTACTGACCATAGTATTACTGTGCTCAATTGGCCTGCCAAGTCTCCTGACCTGAACCCCATAGAGAATCTGTGGGATATTGTGAGGAGAAAGTTGAGAGACTTCAGCTTCAGGCCGCTATCGAATCATCCTGGGCCTCCATAACACCTCAGCAGTGCCACAGGCTGATTGCCTCCATGCCACGTCGCATAATTATTTGAAGGTTGACTTTTTTGTATTAATAGCACTTTTTTATTGGTCGGATGAAATATGCTAATTTTTTGAGATTGGAATTTTGGGTTTTCATGAGCTGTATGCTAATATCATCAGTATTAAAACAATAAAAGACCTGAAATATTTCAGTCTGTGTGCAATGAATCTAAAATATATGAAAGTTTAATTTTTATCAGTACATTACAGAAAATAATGAACTTTAGTCCTTCTCAAAAAATTAGCATATTGTGATAGTGTTTATATATACATACACATACACACACATACAGCTGTGTCAAGTTATCTTAGGCCGTTTCACACAATATTGAGTGTGATGTGATATGAATCCGAGCTGCTTTCTGAAAGTGATTTTGCACCCCCATGATCTGAAAGTCTTACGTGATTTCTGAATGCTAATTTATGCGAGATTTCTTTTTACAAGGACAGCTATTATTGGTTCATTTTTAAAGCGAATAACAAGATAATTACTGTACCAATCAAAAAAAGCTTCACAGTCACTTGTGTGTGAGACTGCAGTACTTACAAATGGTGAATGCAATGAATTAGTGTGTCATAAAGCCGATCTTTTTTCAGCTTTGGCACTGCTAGGGTTAAGCACTTTATATTCTTCTGTAACGTTTGGAGTAAGAAATAGAGTTACCGGTGCGGGGGTATCTATAGACATCCGCCTTGCGTTCCTCCAGTGCCGGGGAAGGTACATGAATGATCTCGACCTCAGACTCATCCACCTCCTCATACAGCAGGTGCAAAACCTTACCCCCATCTGCATCTAAACCAAATCAGGAAGAGATCATGGCAACATGTCTTCCCAAAGGCTTCTACAGTTAATTAAGATGTTTGTATTAACTTTAAGAGACCGGGACAGAAGGTAAAATAAAGCATGTTGGCAAATCTGTCAAGAATTATATAGTTTTTAAAAAAAGTGAATCATCAGACAAACCTTCAGAAATGGTCGGACACCACCAGTACCCAGTAAAACGATCAAATTCCTCCTGAATCACAAAGGTGGCAACACCTGCTGACTTTGGGTCATCTTTTACATTATTCAAGCCTACAAAAAAAAATCAAAATAAAAGCAATTAATGAAAATAGCTGCTATCATGTCATGTCTATAACCACCACACCATGGAGTTCTTATGGATGACTGGGAAGGTCAGTGTGGACAATTCAAACAATACTAAATCCTTTCGATCACAGGTGTCAAATTAAAGGTTCGCGGGCCAAATCCAGCCCACTAACTCATTTCATGTGACCCGTATGAGTTTTTCAAGATTATGATTATCGTACATACATTGCATCAACCATTACCATGAAACTTAACTTATCATCCTTTCCATCCATCATCCATTCCACTAGGTGTCAGCAGCAGCCTTTTTCAAGTGAAAAGCTGGACATTCAAAACTCAAAAAAGATTGCGTGCTTGCTTATTGCCGTTTAGTTGGCAGTGGTGGTCGAGTGGATCGGGCGCAGGATCGCTGATCCTAAGGTTGGGGGTTCGAGTCCCCACAAGGTTGTCACTGCCCCCCCCCACAGTGCAGCTAACTGGGTTATCAAAGGCGGGCCATGTCTCTCACTGACTATGAGGAGAGGCATGTAAAAGAACCATTGCTGACTTTCGTAAAGAGTAGGCTGCAAAGCCGTCAGCGTGTTTCTGGGGACAAGTAGCAAGCGTTCCTGTGTCCCGGTTAATCTTCTCCGGAAGAGACCAATTGCTACACTACCCTACGGGGATAAGATATGATGATTGCTGTTTAGCTTTGTCAGAAAATGTGAGTAAAGAGTAAACCAGGTCAAATTTCTAAATATATTTTGCGATGGATTTCATGGTTGATTTTGAGAACAGATGTTCAGTAATTTATTCGGCCCTTGATCACCTTTAAATTTAGTGTAGTGGCCCTCAGTGAAAAGGAGTTTGACACCTCTGCTTTGAGATACCATGAAGGCATGGGTTTTAAAATAGTGTGTGTGTGTGTGTGTGTGTGTGTGTGTCCTGTGCACAAAATCAAAAATCCATCTCACCTTTATGACAAAAGGTCAGCCTTCGCTCCTCTCTGGTTTCGATATTGGTCACCCACAAATCGTTGTTGTTAATGAAAGCAATGAAATTGGGGTCTCCGGGACTGATCTTGGGGTCCATACGAATCCCTGAGCATTGAGTCTTTATCTCGACAGGCTTCATGGGTGCTGCCTGCTGAACAGTACCCCAATTAAAACAGCAGAAAAAAAAAGAAATTATGGACTTCAACACAAACAATTAGTATTTTTTTATTTGTGTTAAGAGGAGGGACAAAATAAAATCATCATAACTCACAATGAAGCCATTATGTCCACCGTCATGGCAATAGAAAAGGCTGTTACTAGCTTGGAAGAGGAAAAGGCCACTCAGCGCATGGAAGTCATAGGAAGTGATGCCGAAAACACCAAGACGCTTCCTCTCACGAAGGAGCTCCTCCTCCCGTGAATACATACCATGCTGGGGAGTTGCCTGAGGAAAATAGCATAGGAAGGCAAAAGTCGTCATGCGTTGCTGGTTGTGTAGGAAAAACTCACGAACAGATTAATTCGAAAGGTGAATTATAGCAGTCGTATCAACAAACAGGTTTATTGCGAATAATAAAGTTAACATTCAATAAAAAGATGAGATTTACTTTCGGATTTTTCCCTTTATCAGGGGTCGCCACAGCGAATGATTCGCACATATGATTTGACATAGGTTTTTATGTCGGATGCCCTTCTTGACAACCTTTAGCAACGGACAGAAACATGCTGATGGCTATGCAGCCTACTCTTTACGAAAGTCAGCAATGGTTCTTTTACATGCCTCTCACCATAGACAGTGAGACATGGCCAGCCTTTGATAACCCACCTAGCTGCACTGGGGAGGACAGTGACAACCTTGTGGAGAGTGGGACTCGAACCCCCAACCTTAGGATCAGCGATCCAGCGCCTTATACCACTAGACCACCACTGCTCTCTAAAATTAACATTCAATACAATAATTCTAAAAATATAAGTCTCATATCATGCAAGTGTGTCCATTAAATACACAAATAATTTGCATATGAAAAAACAGTGGAATGTATCATTTGTTTGTATATAAGGATCTAATGTATGTTAAGGCAGGCTTGTACTATGCGTATTTGCACGTAGTTTTATTTTATTCAGAGTTTTACTAGCTTATATCTGATTTGTCACTTTAATATCTGTATACTGTTATTATTGCCATTAGCTTGCCATATATGAACCTGGGGATTTACACCCTGTTCTTGCGATTTTACATACTCATGAAATTGAAACAGCAACTCAAAAGGATTTTAGCAGATTGCAACTTTGAAAATGTAAATAAAAACCACCTGATAAGAAAAACACATCTTGTCATACGTAACAGGGCAGTCCAAAAGGCTTGCCTCTCATTTCAAGCACCAACTTGGATGCTACAAGTTAATGTCAATTGATAGTTTATCCATAATTTCCTCAGCAGAATAGAAAAAAAAAAATACAAAAAAATAAACAACAAAACGGCAGTAAATGTGTCTTCATTCAGAAACTACACCCAATTAGGTCAAAATTTCTTTAAAGGTTGATTTTCGCTCAAAGGAAATAAATTACCTGAAAATGATCCAACATCTGCTTCCAGGATAAAACCAGAAGGGCTTCTTTTCTGATCTTTTTTGGGATTTCAGAGTACAATAATGAGTTTTCCCTGCTCCCGTAAGGCATACCTAAAACCAAAAAAAATGAACAGTTTCAAGTAGTGATATTAGCTATTCAGAGACAGTGATATTGATGTTAGACAGTCAGTGACATTAATAAATAATTCCAACAGGGTCTGTTATTCTGTGATTTAAATAAACTAGCATTAATGATGAATATGTCCGTAGTATACATTCAGCCTGACTGTGTTTGTATCTCTGTCTTTGTGTGTGTATGAAAAACACATTACCCAGGTAGTACAGCCGATGAGAATGAGGGCTCAACTCATCATTTTTCTGTACGAACTGGAAATCATGGGGTGCCTTGTTGATGATCATTCCAGAGTATTTCCGACTACCATGTATGATCTCGCGCAAGCCATCCCATGAGTGCTTTTCCACAAAGAACTGTGAGGGTACATCTTCCATCTCCACTACTTCCGTGCTGTCTGAAAGGTCGTCTACTGCGGTCATCCTGACAGCTGCAAAACTGAACACAAGCCCAACGCGGTTTTCAGAACAATTATGGTTTCACTTGACAAAAATTACTCTTGAAACCTTCTTGTAACTTCAACTTTCATACCTTTTCCAACTTCCTTCGTTTTCGTCTTCAAGTTTCACCCTTTTTACTCTATACATTAACTGGGACACAAGCCTCCACAAGATCCGGCAACCTGCAGTGAGAAAAAGACGGAAAATCTGCTGTTATAGACAGTTAATAAAATCCTGTTAATCAGATTTGAGAACACAAAAGGTATTGCAGGATGACAGCTTTTAAAAATACAATTAGGCAGGTTGTATGTAACATGATAATTTACATAAATATTTAATTATTAAAGTAAGAGTGTTATTAATTATTCAAGTAAGAGCAGATGGCCGCAATAGGAGTATTGTAAGATAATATACTGTAATATAATTAAAAAAATATTCTCTACAGCCTTCATATCATCAACAACCTACTCTTCATTTACTCATTTCATGAACAGCTTAATACTAATTAGGGTCATGTGGAGGCTGGCACCCATCTCAGCTGACTCGGGTCGAGGGCAGGGTACACTCTGGACAGCTCGCCAGACCATCGCAGGGCTTAAAAATAGTGTGAGCCATGACCAGAATTTTGGTAGACAGGAATTCCTCCCAAGGGTCACAACATTTGACATTTTATTTTAAATACACCAGCACAAGTCTCTCATGTAGGGTGCGAGACCATAACCCTTGGATCTCATATTCAAATCTGGGATAATGCCATAGCCTTGACAGGAATGCAATACTTGATGGGTGAGAATTGAACATGACTAAATTAAGGCGTGGTAGCCTGGTGGAAAAGGTGCTGGTTGGGGCAGTGGTGGCCTGGTGGTAAAGGTGCTGAATCACTGATCCTAAGGTTGGGGGTTCAAACCCCACTCTCCACTGGTTGTCACTGCTGTCCCCCCAGAGCAGCTAACGGGGTTATCAAAGGCCTGCTATGTCTCACATTGTCTATGGTGTGAGGTTCATGTAAAAGAACCATTGCTGACTCATCAAAAGTAGCTGCATAGTCATCAGCATGTTTCTGCCCTGCAATGGCCTGGTGAGCTGTCCAGGGTGTACTCTGCTCTCGCCCGGAGTCGGCTGGGATGAGTGCCAGCCTCCCCGCGACTCCAATTAGGATAAAGCGGTTACAGAAAATGAAAGATGATGAATGAACTAAATTAAGGAGAAAATGGGGGGGGGGGGGACAAAAACAATACGCCACAAATATAAACCCTGTTTGTACCCGTGTGATTATAAATGACCAGTCAACGAGTCTTACAACTGTTAAAACAAAACAATAACTCCGGATCCACCAATAGTGATACTGTTATCAGTCTGAGAGCTACATGTTCAATGACAGCACACATGATTAGCGAACTGCGGAACTTCCTGATTGATAATAGCTATCAAAGCAAAACAGACTGCAAACTAATTGTCTTCTGTGATGGAAATAATGAGTAATATGAGCCCTGAGGAGCTACTCCAACATCTTCCTACCATACAAAACTTCATGGTGTTCAAACAGTTTCCTGGAACATGGACATTAAAAATGAGCACAAATGCCATGATCACGGAGGAACACAGGTGCACACGTGCAAATATTCACGGTTAGCATTTTATAACAGATGCCCCAATTCAATGCATTATGCAAGGTCATCAATAACCCAAGGATGTGTACTCGTATTCTAAATCTGAAAACATAACAGCCTCCAAAAAGCCCCTATATTAATCATAAAAACCTTGATACAGGCATTTTCACAGTCTCTTTAGGGCAGTCACTCACAATCTCAACCTGGATTCTTGGAACCTAGCCATTCGCGACAGGGCATCATGGGAGCTAATTGGCCGAGCCTCACAGAAGGGAGGGATGGCATAGACTCATTACCCAGTCACTCACGATTATTGGCATCTGTGAACTCATTCGTATGAGGGGTGGATAACGCTTTCCCTCCGAGTACGTTAGGCTGCAGTTCGAAAGAAAGAGGACGGCTAGCTTTGTACGTCATGGAGGTGGCGTGTGCATGCTTGCGCCCGTCTGTGTCTGGATGGTGGTGGTAGTGTGATAGGAAAGACAATACTTGGTGGGTAGGAATTGGATAACAACTAGTTTAAGGAATAAAATGGGGAAGTGCAGGGTGCAATTTTCAAGTTTAAGTAGTCTTTTTCTTCAATGTTTAAAGTTCTAAAAACATTTTAAATTTTTTCTGAAACATTTTCTTGGAAGTTATGGCCTTTAAACGTATGCATGTCCAAAACAAATTTTCTAAAATAATCAGTACCAATAGCAAAATCGCGAGGTTAAACCAGTTCAATTCTAAATGTATTATATATAAAATATTTCTACCAATAAAAGCTCAGGAAAAAATATCCATTTGCTACATATCTTTTGCGGTAATTTACTGATGGCATAAACCTAGATTTCGGCGGGGATACTTTTAGAAGAACAAATTCACATGCTGGTGTCATCAACAAGTCAGAATCTGGTTCAAATACATTTTGCTGTAAAGTTACACACCTAGATGTACTTTTATAAAAAGTGTATTCAGATCTATCCTGTGCGGAACAATCAAGGATATTGCTACGAATGAGCGATTTAGTTAAACTACATGCTTATCTAATTTTGTATGTAAACATTTTCATGGAAAACATCCTCTGTTGAAAATTATTTTAGCTGGAATCCTGAGAATTTTTGAACACAAACCCAAATTTGTCTAAAATTAACGTTTGTGTATCATCAAGACAAGCTGATATTTTTTGTTCTTTTTTTATTATTTAAAAAGGTACTCTATTGTGTATTTACTCTATGAAGTTTTACTTTATATCTACAGATTTTGGAACAATGATTCCCATTTTATGTATCCCTAGCACTCTAGGAGACTGAATAAGCACATACTAATGCAAACCAGGGCAGTGAGCAGGTCTTTGGACCTGTGATGGGGTTCGGCATTCCAGCCACCACGAGCCTCCACTGTCATGTGCGCATGCCATAAGACAGACGGTCAGAGTAGGACCTGTCTACTTGCGCATGCAAAGACTGGGTCCGGCTGATTGTGCGGAAGAAACCACCAAATTGGTTCAATGGACAAGAAGCCGGAAGCAGCAAAGTGTCACAGATCGCAACCAGGGCACAATGAGACACACAGGACACTGCTGGCCATCCACTGCATCCTGATCGTCTCAAGTATGTTGTGCCACTGGATTCAGATAGACTGGGATGGCAGAGTGAGGCTGACTCTCCCACACTTAAAATCCAAGTGAAGAGCAAGCCACAACTTCACCCATACCACAGATATTCGATCTGATATGAAGTCATGGTCCTCTTCGACCTCAATGGGTGAACAAGTAATACAAACCTCAACTAAGCCTGACAATCCCCAATATGGAGCAAAATGTCCAAATCTTTCCCCCTCCCCTTTACAGAATTTAACCTTGATCATCTTCGAAATCTAATGAAGCATTATACATGTAAGGACATCACAGACCCTCTAAATAAACATCTATTAGAACCACAACTCTGAAATTGCTATAAAGGCACAACTATGGTAAATCTATGAGGCCTGAGGCATCCTCTTTTCTCTCAAATATATCTCACACTCATTTGTTGAACCTTAATCCTACTAGTAGGGGTGCTGGAATGGAGAAGCTGACAGACCATCGCAGGGCAAACACACAACCACTCACATCTAGAGGCAATCTGGTAAAGCTTAATGTGCATGTGTTTGGATTGTAGAACGAAACCGGAATATCCAGAAGAAACCCCACACAAGTATAGGGAGAAAAAGCAAATATATCAACCACATAGGAAACATTCAGCCAGTGAGCATGACAACGACATGTTTTCGATGCCTAAAATAACCTCAGACCAAATAATAATAATTTAACTGTTTTACAATTCTAGTCATTTGGAAAGTTGACACTGAGACAGCTGAGACTCGGATGGCGACTAAAACAAATCTGGCTGTATCCAGAACTAGTTAACAATAAATATACATAAAAATAACACTTATCAGAAAACACATGTTAGTCAGTGGGTTGCTGCTGCTGCCTTAAATATACCAAACTGAACAGCTAACATTACTTTATCCCACCGGCTACATATAGCAAGCTAGTCAAACAAGTCTAACAGAAAATTACCCAGCTGCTACCACTCTTATGTTGTTTACCTTAAATAAATCATTATATCAAACAATCTCAAAGTATTCATAACTAATACGTACAGCTAATGAAACTGCTCATTACACAAGAACAGACAGGTGCACAAGCTAGCTTTGATAGACTGGCTAGTTCTGTTTAGCTAACGCTGAGCTATTCAACCTACCTACTGTTCACGGATATAATCCTTCCATGAACACTCAAGTGTCTTTAAAACAGCACATAACATCACCATTATGTTTGACAAATAATTTTGCTTCACTAATTATATAAACGCTTTGAAACTAGTGTTAGCTCGCGACTTCAATGACTTGGCAAGCTACACTAGCTAGCCGGCTAGCTAACTAACATCAATGCTCATAAGTGGCAAAATGGTGCAGCTTCATATTAAATCAGTGTTGCTGTTATTTGTAATTTTTAAGCCGCTGTTAAGCAAAAAAGACAAAAATACATTCGTTAAACGCAGGTTAACAGCACTGGTATTAACATAATGATATCGATAGCTGTTAGCTGTTAACACAAAGAAAATCAATACTACAAGCCCAGACATGTTTGTCATCCGGGTACAATTTGTTATTGGTTATAATTATTTCGCTGTAATAATGGCAGTCACATGACTAATCACAATATCTAGCTATCGATCATATAACATGCTAATGAATTAGCTTATAGCTAGCAATTGGTGAATGAATAACAGTCTGTGATAGTCCAGGGTGGTATTATTAAAGTAACTAGTATCTAATTCAATGACCGTAAAATTTAAAAATCACCAATTTGTTTGTTGTTGTTGTTGTTACTAGACTCAGAATGGTGGGCTGTGGATTTATGAATGACTGGCGTACAGGACATTAGCTACACTAACCTTATAGATCTGCTTGCTCTCGTCGGCCCCAATAGGGGGGAAAAATGTGAAAATGTGAAATTACTGCTTAGGTGTCGGACTATCTCTTAGTCATTCTTCAATACACTACTTACAGGGACACCCTTAAAAAGGTTCTCTCATCTGTAACCTGCTGGTTCTTTAAGCGATTTCCCGGCTAACTTCAGTCTCCATAGCCAGTGAACAACACAAAGCACAGGAGCTCACAAAAACAGAAGCGGACAACCAGGACCATCCTCACTTCCGGGGAGAGCGGGTTACGTAATAACAACTTCCTGTTTACGTGATTTATTTTTTTGAAAGGCGCGCGACAGAAAAATACAGTATGCTTACCTACCTTCAAGACTTTTTATTTGGGTAATTTATACTTTACATTTGTTTGTTTACTAGCTGCAAAAACACTGAAGTAAAAATAATTATGATTTCCGTGTTTACCAAATTGGATTTACGTCAGTGAATGTATTTTTTAATTAACTAAAGAATAACATTTTAATTATTTTTCGTTATTAAATCTGTAGTTGGGATTCCCCTCACAGCAAGAAGGTTCTGGGTTAATTCTTTGTGGAGGTTACATGGTCTCTCAGTACTCTGGTTTCCTCCCACAATCCAAAGACATGCACTTGGCGTGGGGTGGCCATCCAGTCAGAGACCTGGGGGACACATGTTTTACTGCAAAGAGCCACATGATACACATGGACATCACCCATCCTTTCTCTGTGTCTCTCACACACACACACCTCTGCTCAGCCAGATTTATTGTAAATTCACACACCAACATGATAAAATACATCTTTGAAGGTCAGAGTGCAGCTGTGATTCAATAGCCATGTTAATGTCCAATAATCTGTGTTCAACAGTGTGACAGGACAGTTGGACATCTGGATATCCGATACCACGCATCTTAGTATGTCGTTTTCAGGAGACAAGATTTGAGGGATTTTATAACAAACTCTCCTTCATTGTATGGTGTTTTGGCCAAACTGTATCTGCTTTTCTGTCTGACTTTTCAAAGTGAACAACTTGCGATTGCGAAGTTCAGTCCCTTTTGGAAATTCCTGGTCAAAGTTATGGTGTAATGAGCTGAAGTGGCGCTGAAGATTTGAAGTTTGAAATGCACCAATGACACATGGCCTTCCATTACATTCAAGAACAACAACAAAAACTCTCCCACTCTGTTAAAAATGCCCTGTGTTCATTTTCATATTTGCATTTTGCTATGCCATTTTAAGAGCAAATTTAACACAAATTGTTGACTGAAATGATCTTGCCCATACTGGGAAGCTTTGCAGTATTTTCATCTCACACAAGCATTTGACAATAATGCCATATTGAACTCAAGTGAAGCAAACACATGTTTAAAAAAAACCCTACAAATTTCAATATGAACATAGGTGCATGAAACTAGACAAAGAGCCACATGCCACTTGGAAGCCATGGATTGGGCACACCTGCATTAGACTAACTGGCAGTTCCATATTACCCTGAGGTGTAAATGTGAATTTGTGTGTTTGTCGGTATGTGAGTGTATGTGTGTGTGTCCGTGTGAATTCATGTTGGTCCTGTGATGGTCTGTTGAATTTAAGGGTGTATCCGCCTTTATCCAGTGTTAGCTGATAGCGATTAGCTGTTCTGGTTGTACCCCATCTTCACCCAGATTCAGGGCCAGAACTCGCACAACCTACTGGTGATTTCGAACAGCCAATTAACTTACTAAGTATATTTTCAGACTGTGGGTGGAAACTGGAGTACCTGGAGGAAACCCACACAAGTATGGGGAGAACATGCAAACTCCACACAGAAACGCCCAAGCAAGGAATTTAACCCAGGACCTTCTTACCTTGAGGTGGACCAGCTAACCAGTACGCCGCCATGCCACCCCACTGTTTTATTTATTTTTTATAGACTATATAAATCCCGTAAGGGAAATTATTTCATCTGCATTTAACCCATTTGAAGTGAGCCCATAAACATACTTGGAGCAGGGGGTTGCCACACACATTGGTGGCACCCGAAGAGCAGCTGGGGGTTAGGTGCCTTCCTCAAGGGTATTTCAGCCATATGTGGAGAAAGGGAAGGTGTTACAGTACTTACCCCCCCCACCACCACCACCACACAGCTTCCGACACCTACGGCTGCTCCCAAAACGGGACGACTTGCGTGGCGGTGGGATTAACTCTGTGGTTGTCAAATAGTGGGGCGTGGGGTGTGCGTGCGTGCGCTGTGATGCCGGGGGGTGGGGGTGGGGGGGGGATCTAATTCTATATCCACCACAACAGGTGGCAGTGGCTTCCTCACCGTCCGTGTACCCAGAGGTAAAATAAGTTAAATTAATAAATATACCATGGAAATGTTTAACAGGGACAGAAAGACAGGCCGAGACGGTGAGAGAAACGAAAGTCTCCCGAAAGCTAAATCGAGGAGGTATGACGAAGCGGGTGTAGCACTCGGCTTCACTGTGCCGCGGTGAGAAACGAGGAAAGACCAATGTGTTTACTGTGCCAGAAAACATTGGCAGCAGACAGCATGAACCCAAATAAATTCAGGTGTCACTTAAAGACATCACACCTCGATCACGTGATGAGCCGTGTGAGTTTTTTCCAGCGAAAACGTGCCGAGTACCATCCCGCCAACAACCATCTCGCTTTGTGAATGCTTCTCCAGTAAACCAGCAAGCTCTGTTAGCATTGTATGTGGAATACCAAACTGCTCGGTGTAGAAAACCCCACATCACAGCAGAAGAACTGATCCTCCCTGCAGCAGACATGGTCACTGCTGCGAAAATATGCCCAGGTCCCAGTTCAGCATTGAGCAGGAGCTGAGAGTTCAGTATCGTGCTTTAAACCCGGCCTTGAAAAGCTGTGCACTACGAAACGAGCTCATTGTATCATTAATCAGGGCTTAATCATTTTGACAAAATAATAATCATAAATTGTTTTATTTTGTATATATATATATATATATATTGTGCTCCTGAGTTAATGTTGATCAATTTGAATTTATTATCTATTGATTTAATTTTATTTTTCAGGACCGAATAGTTGGTCAAAAATGTTGACAGTTTAAATAAGGATATTTTTTTAATTTCAGGCAAATTGATGCACTTTAAATCTTTGTTAAAAGACTAAAAAAAAAAATTGTTAAGTTATTATTTGTTGGACGTTGGTCTATATTTCTTCATTTTTTTGTATTCCATAATGTTAATAAGGATAAAGTGTTATGCAGAGGATTACTCAAAACAATTTTTAGACAAATAACACTTTATATTGGGGGGACGAAATGTTTTCCTCTTCCTGGGGGGGTGACAAAATAATTGGAAGCACTGGGTTAACTAGTGCTTATAATAAGTATTTATTTTTAAAGGTAATAAGTTGTTTGTGTGTTAATGTTGACTAATATACATTTAGAATCTAGCAGCATTGGAGGACAGAATTATTCATTTATTCACTATTTTTAAAATAATTTATATCAGTGAGTTACTCAAGTGACAAGTGTGTGAATTCTCACTTTAAAATGAGCACAGGTGAACAAGTCTGCCTTTGTGAACCACAAGCTGGCAAAGTGGCTGAACTTAGACTTGACTTGGAGCAACATTTGCCAATCCCCACCCCCCCAATTTTTTTTTTAATTAAAAAAACAAAAAAACAACAACAACAAAAACAGAAACTAGGGTCTGAGGATGCCTCAACAACTATTCACTGACCTGTACTCACCCAAATGCATTGCAAAAACCTAGCATTTGATTGTGAACTGCTCTCCTTGCTTATGCTCTGTTCTCCTCCTCCCCTGCTTCTGGCAAACACTGCACATCGCTCCGGTCACAAAGATTCTCCTCTCGGTCCCTTAGGATCCTGATTAGCAGGCATCATGTGATACAAGACTTCCCCTTTCCTCACCACACGGAGTCTCCTAATATCTGCAGCTGTAAGTGTACTGCTTATCTAGGTATTCGGTGTTGAGTATTTGTCCTTTTTGCATTTCCTGATATATTCAATATAGCATCATGTATACTCTTCAATTTACCTTACGCCGGTCCCAAGCCCGGAAAAATGCAGAGGGTTTTGTCAGGAAGGGCATTCAACATGAAACCAATGCCAAACGTTGTCATGCAAATCACAAATATTACCTCCATACAGGATCGGTAAAGGCCCGGGGTAACAACGACTGCCATCAGTGCTGTTAACCAACAGGGTGCTGATGGAAATTGGACTACTGTTGGTCGAAGAAGGAGAGGCGGAAGGCATGTCCGTAGGCAGAGAGAGAGAGAAGAGGAAAAGCATGAGTCTAGGACTGAGAGTAGGGACTTTGAATGTTGGAACTATGCAAGGAAAAGATAGAGAGCTGGCTGATATGATGCAGAGGAGAAAGGTGGACATACTCTGTGTTCAGGGGACCAGGTGGAAATGTAGCAAAGCTAGAAGCAGGGTTTAAGCTGTTTTTTCTATGGTGTGGATGGGAAGAGAAATGGAATAGGAGTCATCTTGAAGGAGGGGTTTGTCAGGAATGTTCTAGAAGTGAAAAGAGTGTCAGACAGAGTGATGAGTCTCAAGTTAGAAATTGAAGGCGTGATGGTCAATGTTGTTAGTGCTTATGCCCCACAGACAGGATGTGAGCTAAAAGAGAAGGAGAGATTCTGGAGTGACTTAGATGAAGTAATGCAGAGTACCCCCAGAGGTGAAAGAGTGGTCATTGGTTCAGATTTCAAGGACATGTTGGTGCAGGCAACAGAGGGGACGAGGAAGTGATGGGCAGGTTTAGTATCCAGGACAGAAACACAGAAGGATGTTTTGAGGATATTAATAGAGAAGTACAGAGGGAAGTGCATTGTGCCTTTGTGGATCTGGAAAAAGCATATGACAGGGTGCCAAGGGAAGAACTGTGGTATTGCTTGAGGAAGTCTGGAGTGGCAGAGAAGTATGTCAGAGTGGTGCAGGACATGTATGAGAGATGTAAGACAGTGGTGAGGTGTGCCGTCGGCGTGACCGACAAATTCAAGGTGGAGGTGGGACTGCATCAAGGGTCAGCTCTGAGCCCCTTCTTGTTTCCTATGGTGATGGACAGGCTGACAGACGAGGTGAGACAAGAATCTCCATGGACTATGATGTTTGCAGAGGACATTGTGATCTGTAGTGAGAGCAGAGAACAAGTGGAGGAAAATCTAGAGGTGGAGGTATGCCCTGGAAAGGAGAGGAATGAAGGTTAGCCTCTGTAAATCAGAATACATGTGTGTGAATGAGAAGGACCCAGGAGGAACAGTGATGTTACAGGGAGCAGAGATAACGAAAGTGGAGGATTTTAAAGTACTTAGGCTCAACAATCCAGAGCAATGGAGTGTGTGGAAAAGAGGTGAAGAAGCATACTCTCCTATCAGCAAGAATGAAAGGAAAAGTGTACAAGACGGTGGTGAGGCCAGCGATTTTGTATGGCTTAGAAACAGTGGCGCTGAGGAAAAGACAGGAGGCAGAACTGGAGGTAGCAGAGATTAAAATTTTGAGGTTTTCTCTGGGAGTAACGAGGATGGATAGGATCAGGAATGAGAATATCAGAGGGACAGCACATGTAAGATGTTTTGGAGACAAAGCCAGAGAGGCTAGATTGAGATGGTTTGGACATGTACAGAGGAGGGATAGCGAGTATATTGGTAGTGGGATGCTGAGGTTGGAACTACCAGGCAAAAGGCCCAGAGGAAGACCAAAGAGATTTATGGATGTGGTGAAGGAAGACATGAAGGTAGTTGATGTAAGAGAAGATGCAGAGGACAGGGTGAGATGGAGGTGGATGATTTGCTGTGGTGACCCCTGAAGGGAGCAGCCGAAAGCAAAAGAAGAAGTACACTCTTCAATTTACATGCAATCTCAGTTGTCTCCCCCCACACATGTGCAACTCTCCTTGTCTTTGTGCATTATGTCAAATGCGTAGTTTATGCATAGCTGTAGGTATCATGTCCACCATGGACGATTCCTCACCAGACACATAGACCTCAATCCCAGACCTCAGGACTGAACTGACCTCGTCTACGAACATCAGTGTGCTGTCTTAGTAATGCTCTTGTGGCTGAATGGAATGAACATGCCCATAGGGAAAGCACAGTGATAACCTTCTCAGAAGAATAGAAAACTTTAAAGCTGTAGAGAAAGCACCATACAAAATACATGGCATCTAGTTGAGGAAAGAAGTAGAACTTCTCACTTTCATAAGAGTGAGGCTGAGCCATTGGATACAAAACATCAACAAAATTCCAAGTTTACTAACAAGCATCTATGGCATTCTTTCATTCAGTCCTCAGGGTCATGGTGATTTATTCGTTCATTAATCTTCCAAGCCACCTAAACCTACTAGGTTTGTGGGTACGTTAGAACTGATTTTTGTCAATTCTAGGTGAAGGCGGGTACACCCTGAACAACTCGCCAGTCGATTGCAGGGCCAGCACACACACACGCACAAATCCACACCAAGTGGTAATTTGAAACTGCCAAGTCACCTGTAGTGTATGTCTTTGGATTCCGAGAAGAAACCGGAGGACTGAAAAAAAAAATCCATGCTAGCACAGGGAGAACATGCAAAGTCCACACCGACCGAGATAACCTCACAAACTCTTGGATTTGAACCCAGAATCAATAGTGATTTAGTTTAAGCTAGTATGTAGTTTGTTTCTCTTTTTTTAATGGGGTAAATTTTAAATCCCAAATATTACTAATAACCCTCTAAGTGGGATTTGAACAAAACATGCTACACTGACATTGGAATTAAAGGGAAATACAATTTGAATTAGAGAAACATTCATAGATTTATTCTGTGGTAGGTGGATGCAACACCTCTCCAAATTGAAGGATGTACGAGTGGGCTGGTATTTACATTTTCAAGCTCATAGAATGTCACAAGTAATTGTGTCATTGGAAAGTTCATATATGATTTGCGATTAGTGTTCCATAGCACTAGCATCTGTATTAGCATTCATTTTCAAAGATACAAGTGCACTATTTCTAAAACTTTATGTCCTTGCTCTGAGTTTCACCTTTGACCTCATTCATTTTCTGAACCACTTAATCCTAATTAGGGTCGTGGGGAAGCTGGTGCCCATCTCGGCCGACTCTGGGCACGGGCAGAGTACATCCTGGATAGCTCGCCAGGCCATCGCAGAGCAGAAACATGCTGAAGGCTATGCAGCTACTCTTGAAAGTCAGCAATGGTCCTTTTACATGAACCGCTCACCATAGACAGTGAGCGACAGCTACACTGGGGAGACAGCAGTGACAACCGTTGACAATGGGACTCGAACCCCCAACCTTAAGATTGGCAATCCAGCACCTTACCACCAGGCCACTACTCTGCCCCACGGTTGACCTTGCCATTTCAAAATTAAATTGTGTCTAAGGCTTGAGCCTTACGTGTTCCCACCAAATTTGGTGAATTGGATGCGGATCTGTTCAGGATTTTGTTTACTGACAAACAAAGAAATGGACGGACAAACAAAATATGAATATTTTGAGTCCTAACAAGAGGCAGATAGGGTCATATCCCATGTCTACTCCTCCTATGCTTCTGGAATGTTATTGCTCAACAATCACATATGGATTTCATTTTCAGCTGTCTCGTGGAAAAGAAATGGATGAAGATTACAACACAATAGAAACATTTGCATGTACATGCTGTGGTGCAGTGGGGCTGAAAACACTGGTCCTGAGAATACTGGTGATGAGAACACTGCTGCAGAGAATATGACTGGTGAGAACACTGGTGCTTAGAAAGTTGGTGTTGAAAACACTGGTTCTGAGAACGTTAGTGTTGAGTACACTGGTGCTGAGAACTTTGGTATTGAGAAGCTGAATGTCATTTTGAAGTTTTTTTCTGAAAATAAAACTTGCATGGTGAGATCAGGGTCTCCAATTTTATGTACATAAAAAATTATAATCGAAATCTTCCGAACATTTCCTTCCCTAACAGAGTCGTCCAAGAACACAATGTTTGGGTTGTAAATGAACTCTAAGCCTGAATTTTACACATTACATCACTACTTATCCATGTTCAAGCATAGTGATTATTTTGTTATTTTGAAACCACTGTGCCTGGTGCGCTTTATCCACGATGAACATGATCAAAACCCCACACGTTTACTGCTGATCTGATCTTAGTTTGAATTATTTTGTAAAAAAAAAAAAAAAAAAAAATCATACTTCTATTGTTGAAGTGTAGATTTTTTACTGCTCAGAGATTTTTTTTTCCTCCGAGGTTCTGTGACCTCTGAAAGTGAGGAACTATAATCATCCTTCCCATACACCAAATAATAATGACCACGTTGGGGCTCATGGAGCTGATCAGTGCGCAGATTTCAAAGCTGCTGTCAGAAACCGGGGTTTCTATGGAAGTAGATTTCACCTGGTCAGACCTCACGGAGACCATGAGAGACTATTATGGAGAATAACAATCACAAATCGAATATTTTAGCAGTGATGAAGAATATTAACCTGTACAAGTGAAAAATTCTGCTGATCATGAACACCTGGAACCAGGTGAATGACTGTGGCTGTACATAAAATCCCTCTCAGAGTGTGTGTGTGTGTATACATGATATCATGGATGTTTTAAGAGATGAAAATAAATCTTTATAATATTTTCATTAATCATAATTATTTTTGTTATGTGTGTTATCAGCTGACAAGGCTGAAGGTTATATGATACGTCCTGCAGGCATTTTTCGAGCAGATCTCTGTGGCGATGAGGAGGAGAGGCCTGCTGCAGCACAAATGCAGTAAAACAAGATGCCCACTTGTCTCTTGCCTTTTCATGTACCTGCAAACTGAATGATTCCCAACTAGTGCAACAAACAACTGGGCGATTTCACAATGTTTCCAGAGTCTTTTTTTGGTATTAGTGCAAGTTTTATGCTTGGAAAAATACAGCGCTCCCTCTCTACTTCATGCTTCAGTTTCTGCGGCTTCAGTGCATCACAGGTTTTTCAAAAATATTCATTGAAAAATAAAAAAAATAACGAAATTAAGGTAAAATAGGGAAAAGTTAAGGAAAATGCCACCAAAACAAGGCCAAGTATGCAAACCCCCCCCAAACAAACAAAACCAAAACACAACACAAACCCCCCTCCAACAAAACTACTTACATTTTTATGTGATGATCTGTGTGTGTGTGTGTGCATTTCGATTTTATTTAGATCTTATGCATTATTTTTGAATGTTTTACAGTATTGAATATGTATGTATTGACATTATATACACATACTGTCTACATGTAGGTATACCTGTATATGTATACATGTATAGGTCAGGGGGGTTGATCCTACTAGCCCTTGCTAACCTATAAATGCCAAGTGTCACTTACATTCCTGCATTCTTCAGTGCCCTCAATACCGTTTCGTCATGGTCTGTGTTGGGCGTGGCTTTTAATTTGGCGGCTTTTAACTTTCTCTCTTTATGCACTGCAGGTGCTGGTGAGGGGCGTGGCTATCACACGCGGTCAGCTGATTTCACTCAGCCATAACCGGATGAGCAGCAAACTTCTCCCAGCGCGAGAAGATTGTCCCTCTAAGCCAGGGGTGGGTAATCTTATCCGCAAAGGGCCGGTGTGGGTGCAGGTTTTCACTTCAACCAAACAATAGCCACACCCTCCACCTGTTTCCACCAATCACTGATCATCAAAAGAAAAGAAAAGAATAAACCTAGATTGGACATTACTGTTTCAAGTCGAAGTGGCGCCATCTTGGTGAGATCACATTACTGTTTAAGACTTAAAGCAAGGTGATCTCTATTGGAGCTGCTCTGAGGTGGAACGCCTAGTTCAGGACGCCCAGCAAGGGAAACCAGGGCCCGTCGTGTGCCCCCAAGGTCGATTAAGATAAGATGAGATAAGATAAGATAAGATACAGCTTTATTAATCTCACAATGGAGAAATTCACTGTTGCAGGCTCTTGAGGTATCAAGGACCCAAGAGGAACTTTGAGGTTACAGGGCCAGAGATAAAGAAGGTGGAGGATTTTAAGTACTTAGGCTCAACAATCCAGAGCAATGGAGAGTGTGGAAAAGAGGTGAAGAAGCGCGTGCAGGCAGGTTGGAATGGATGGAGAAAAGTGTCCGGTGTGATGTGTGATAGGAGAGTATCGGCAAGAATGAAGGGAAAAGTGTACAAGACGGTGATGAGGCCAGCGATGTTATATGGTTTAGAGACAGTGGCCCTGGGGACAAGACAGGAGTCAGAGCTGGAGGTAGCAGAGATGAAAATGTTGAGGTTCTCTTTGGGAGTAACGAGGATGGATAGGATCAGAAATGAGTACATCAGAGGGACAGCACATGTTAGATGTTTTGGAGACAAAGTCAGAGAGGCTAGATTGAGATGGTTTGGACATGTACAGAGGAGGGATAGTGAGTATATTGGTTGTAGGATGCTGAGGTTGGAACTACCAGGCAAAAGGCCCAGAGGAAGACCAAAGAGAAGATTTATGGATGCGGTGAAGGCGGACATGAAGGTCGTTGGAGTAAGAGTAGAAGATGCAGAGGATAGGGAGAGATGGAGGCAGATCATTTGCTGTGGCGACCCCTGAAGGGAACCGCCGAAAGGAAAAGAAGAAAGAAGAAGAGGCTCTTGAGGTATCATCAGTAGGGGTGCAAAAATAGATACAAACGTACACACATACATATATATTATATAAGTAAATAAATAAATAGATACATAAATAGTATAAATTAATAAACAATAAAAGAAAAGAAGGGACCGACTTTGTAGACTCTTATATGTTCCTCCGCCAGCCAGAAACCCAGTGTTCCAGTGGGGTCACTCGTCAAAATTGGCCTGCCACCCCGGTGTCCACCGAACCCTCTTTCTCCTCCAACAATGTTTCTGGTGGTCGATCAGAACAGCCGACACCGGGGAGTTCATCGGAGCTTGTGCCACCTGTGCCCAGAACAAGTCCTCCCATCTTGCACCCTCAGACCTCCTCCAACCCTTACCCATACCTCATTGCCCCTGGTTGTACACTGCCGTGGACTTCATCACTGGTGTACCTCCGTCTGAGGGCAACACGGTCATCCTGATGGTGGTAGACTGGTTCTCTGTGGTCAATTTCTTCACTCTACCGAAGAACCGGGTTCCCCAGCCAGGAGGTCGAAGTGGCAGTCCCATCTGTCCAGGCGCACTTTCGCAGAGCACACCAGGTCTGGAAAGAAGCTCGTGCCACCCTGGAGCAATTAGTAGCTCGAAACCAGAGGATCGCTACTAGACCCTACACAGTCGGGCAATGGGTTTGGCTCTCCTCCAGGGACCTGCCCCTGCAGACCGACTTCAGGAAGATAGCTCCCAGATATATTGGGCTGTATGTCATTGAGCATACCATAAACCCCAGTGCTGTCCAACTAAAGCTCCCAGCCACACTCGAGGTGCACCCGATGTTCCATGTATCCTTGGTCAAGTCAGTGGTGGAAAGCCTCCTCCTCCCCAGCTAGGTTGATGGACATCCGGTCTACACTGTGAATCGTATCCTCGATGTGTGCAGATGGGGTCGAGGATTCCAGTACCTGGTGGACTAAAAGGGGTATGGGCCCGAGGAACGGTCCTGGAACCCTCATTCCCTAATCCTGGACCTGGACTTGCTGGCAGAGTTCTATCATCTGTTCTAGGACAAGCCTGGTCAGGTGCCAGGTGGCGCCCCTTTGGGTGTGGGGGGGTACTGTTATGGTCTGTGTTGGGAGTGGCTCTGAATTTGGTGGCTTTTAACTTTCTCTCTATGCACTGCAGGCACTGGTGAGGGTCGTGGCTGTCACACGTGGGCGGAGTCCGGAGTACACGCCTGATTCCACTCAGCCATCACTGGGCTATAAAGATGAGTGGCGTGCTCCTCCCAGCGCTAGAAGAATGTCCCTCTAAGCAATCCCCATTTCCCCATGATCTCTCTGGCTCCTGGTTCTCAGCTCCGTGCTCGACCAGTTCCCGCTCTGACGTTTTTCTTGTAGTTCTGGTAATCGTGTGTTAGAATGTATCTTATGTACATGTTTGTTGAACCTTGAGCAAGTAGTTCTCCTTATCCTGTTGTACCCCGATGTCCCTAAGTTTTGTGTAAAACATCAACCAGACCGAACTGGATGTTCAAGGCTGTCCCTCTTTTATCACCACATACCTACGTACGAATGCAAGCAGTTATGAAAATAACATGATATGGTGCTATCCACACATACACACACACACACATACACACACACACACACATACATACACACACACACACACACACATACATACACACATACACATACATACACACACACATACACACACACACACACATACATACACACACATACATACACACACATACATACACACACACACACACACCCACCCGATGCTATGACGAATGTACTCTGAACCAAGGACACCTGATTCTGTATCTTGTCTGCTTTTTGCACGAACACATACTGTATAAAAAGTTTATGCTCAGAAGCACACTCTGAGCAACAGATGAATAAACCAGCTTGATTTCACTCGTGTGGTTTGTTGTCCTCTGTTCCCGGAGCGCTCTCAGACGTTGAGATACAGGAATCCAGATCGTGCAGGTTTACATAAGAGCTTCTACAGAGAGAGTTCTTACAATTTGGTGACCCCGACGTGATACTCCTGATCAGGTAAGACAAGATTTGTTTGACTACCTGGTTAGCAGTATCTGAGCGTCTGTTATCCCCTTTTCATAAGGGACGGTTATCCTCAGTTGCTATAACTGGGACGGTTATCCTCAGTTGCTATAACTGGGACGGTTTATCCTCAGTTGCTATAACTGGGACGGTTATCCTCAGTTGCTATAACTGGGACGGTTTATCCTCAGTTGCTATAACTGGGACGGTTTATCCTCAGTTGCTATAACTGGGACGGTTTATCCTCAGTTGCTATAACTGGGAAGAGCGGTGCACGTGTATTCCTGTATGCCAACGTATTTTTTGTTTTTGTTAGAAGATAGACAATGGGAAATTCCTACCCAAAGCCTAATCCCCGGGAAACTCCGAAGGAGTGGATGAATAGATGTGGTCTAGCTTATTATACTGAGCCATGGCTCAGCAATTTGGCGGGATGGACTGAGGGACTCGACCAAGTACCAAACTTTCCTCGAAATGGGACTTTTGATGCAGGATTTCTGACATCCGCGCATCGCATGATTTATGATGGATTGGGCAACCCTTCATGGGATTACGAATACATGAAGGAGGCTTATGTAAAATGGTATGAAATGCGCTCGTACTGGTTGCAACTTAAAAAGCTCTTCGAGCCCAAGGTGACTCAGAGTGTCCCCAAACCTAAATTAATGAGTAAAGAAAAGGGAAAAAGGGAATACCAAAAGTCCAGCTTGCTGTGTACAAACTGTGTCCCCCGTAACACCACCTATCGGTCCACCCTCTTCTGGCGGGACAATCCCGAGGCATTGACACCCGCTGCCACAAGAACTAACGGCTTATCTAGTCTCCCGATGGGAGGGAGCTTGTGATCTTTCACACGTGACCAATTGCAAACAGAAGCGAGGCGAATTAACCTCAGTATTTTGAAATCGTTTTACTGAAACGTGGCGTCATGTGGGAGGATTTCCTCTTGATACCGAAGCGGCAAATTCTATGTTCGTGTCCAGTTTCTTAAGTAATTGTCTCCAAGAAGTCCAGAGCGCACTTAAACCGCATTTCACAGATCGTCAACGTCTCATCGTTAGAACTGCCGGAGAAAGGGTCCGTATGTTAGAATCAGATGGATTATTGAACGTAAAAAATAAGGTCCTGCTGGCAGTAGCCCACAGGGTCCGAGGGATAAGAATCGAAGGAAGGATTCGTGATAAAAACCGGAAATGTCATTACTGTGGGAAGGAGGGACATTGGAAAAAGGAGTGTAGGAAAAGGCAGAGAGATGAGGAAAATTCGCCAAGGCGGTATAGTCATGACCAAGACTCTTCCCCCTCTCTCCCCGGCCCCACGGGCATAGGGTCTCGTCCCAGGGACCGTGAATAGGGATGCCCGTGGAGTGAGGACCCCGAGACCTGTAGCTTAATGCATCTAGTGTTTAATTCACCCTGCAATGAGAATCTGCCGCTCCTTCCTATTGTTCTAGAAGGGGTGGAATATCTTTTCGTTATCGATAGCGGGGCGACCCTATCTTCTTTAGGCAGGGACTATCAGGGTGCTGTATCCTCCAGGTCTATTAGCTCTGTGGGAATAGATGGGGTTCCCTTCTCCTCCCCATATACGCCACCCCTTCTCCTACATTTTCCTGATGATCATACGCTTGATAAATTGCAAATATCCTACTGCTTTGTACATATGTTTGAATGCCCCTTTAATTTGTTAGGCCGTGACCTCATGAGTGTTCTGGGGTTCCAAATCTCTTTCCAAGGTTCGAGCATGACCATCCAAACGTGCGACACCTCCTCCGTTTCTCTGTTATCATTGCAAGCGCAGCCCTTGCCTTTTAATGTTAATTCGGCGTGCGTGGCGAAGTTCCACCTCGCCTGTACTCGACACACTGCCCACCAATCTTTGGGCAGAGCATAAGAATGACGTGGGTTGTGTGGACTGCGCCCCATATGAAGCTACCGTGAAGCACATTTCGCCTCGTGTACATCCGACAATACCCCTTGTCGCCTAAAAATGTTGGGTATCGACACTATTTTGGCCGCTTCTTGGAACAGGGTATCATTGTGCCGTGCACAAGCCCTTATAACACGCCTGTGAACCCGGATCCTAAGCCAGACGGATCCTGGCGACTGACACAAGACCTCAGAAAAATTAACGAGCTCATCGTTCCAGTTTCACCGGTTGTTCCGGATGTGCCCTCTATTATGGCTTCTATTCCTTGCGATCACACTCATTTTTCCGTAATCGATCTGTGCTCGGCGTTTTTTAGTATCCCTGTTGAGCCAAGCACACAACCTCTCTTCGCTTTCACACACCGGCAGCGACAGTACACGTGGACTAGATTACCTCAAGGATTTATTGACTCTCCGGCCGTGTTTTCGGCTGCAGTTAGGGACGCGTTGGGTTCTTTGGACGTCCCCGTTGGTTCCTGCGTACACTCTTATGCTGATGACCTCCTGGTGTCCGGCCTAACCTATGAACTATGCCTCGACGCCACTGTCCAGTTGCTCCTCTTACTGGAAAAAAAGGGTTTCAAGGTCTCCAAGCCCAAGTTACAGTTCTGTCTCCCCACTGTGATATATCTGGGCTATGAACTCTCTCACGGGATAAAACGCCTTACTCAGGATCGCGTCAAGATCATAGTGGACACTCAGAAGCCTGCCACTAAACAAGCGCTCCTGGCTTTCCTGGGCCTCATTAACTACTGCCGCCAATGGATCCCGGACTGTTCCTTTTATGACAAACGTTTACGCTCTGCCGTGGCTCACACTGACCCTCTCCATCAACCCTTGGTCTGGACTGAGGACATGCTGGACGCATTCAAAGCCCTGAAGTCGGCCCTATGCTCCGCGCCGGCTCTCGGGCTCCCGGATTACAACAAACCCTTTCATCTCTACGTCGCTCACCAGGCCGGCACGGCTTCGGGAGTCTTGGCGCAGGACCACGGGGGGGGACTTAGGCCTTGTGCTTTCCTCTCCAAAACTCTAGATACTGTGGCTCAGGGTTTACCTGCCTGTCACCGCGCTGTCGCTGCCAGTGCGGTGTTAGTTCTCAAGCAGAAAAATAGTGCTCTCTCATCCACTCGTTTTACACACCAGCCATCAGGTTAGGCATATCCTTAATACTCTGTCTACACAACACATGTCTTCTCAACGTCGTTCAGGTTACGAGGCCATCCTTTGTGCTACTGACAACCTAACTATATCCTGTTCCTCCTCCCTAGATAACGTGGCGCAGGCTCTACAGCGCCTGCTTAATGCTCATGACGACTGCGAACCATTGGAACATGACTGCATGGACACCATTGTTCATGACACCAGCATTAGATCCGACTTAATGTCTACTCCTCTCTCCACAGGTTCTCCCTGTTTGCAGACGGGTCATGCTCGAAACCCTCCGACGGAGTGTTCCTCTGTGGCTACGCGGTATGTTCCTTACCGGACCAAGTTTTGGAAGCGTACTCGCTCCCCTTTAATTCCGCTCAAGCAGCAGAGTTATATGCGCTCACTCGGGCATGCACTCTCGCTTCCGACCAGGATGTTACTATATACACTGACTCTCGTTACGCTTTTGGGGTGGCGCATGATTTCGGCCGTATCTGGCAATCTCGTGGTTTCACTGCTGCTGACGGTAAGCCCATTTCACATTCCACCTTAGTCCAGAATCTTATTGTGTCCTGCAATCTCCCGCTCCGCTTAGCGATCGTAAAGACCCGCGGTCATTCCTCTGACCACACTGATGAAGCACGAGGTAACTCTTTGGCTGACCGCTGCTAAACAGACTGCCTCGCTCGGCTCCATGCCGCTGTTCCTGCAGCCTGCGGTGGTGTCAACCTCACACATCCTTAGCGCCCTACTCCCTGACTTGGATCTGAAATCCCTTCAGTCCTCCGCGTCCACACAAGACACTGATTTTTGGTCCTCGTAGGGCTCTCAGGCCTCGGGTGACGGCATTCTACTCGATTCGACCGTCGCTTATGTCTGCCCACGCACTGCCTTCCTTTCCTCGTCCGCGAAGTTTCACGGGCCTACACATCGCGGTCGAAGAGGGGTGGTGACAGATATGGAAAAAGATTTTTGTATACGACAACTAGCCTCTACAGTGCACAGCATTTTGGACAAATGCCTGATTTGTGCACAGAACAATGTGTCCAAACCACATGCATCACATCAGCATCTGCCGAAACCAGATACTCCCTTCCAGGAGTGGCAGATAGACTTTACCCACATGCCCCGGCAGGGCCCCTTTAAATATCTATTGGTTATCGTGGATAAATTCTCTCGATGGGTTGAAGCTTTCCCGTGTGGGAACGAAAACGCCCGAGTAGTGGTTCAAAAGTTATCACAGGAAATTATTCCCAGATATGGCCTCCCGTTGGGTATTGATTCGGATAAAGGCACACCATTCACCTCAAAAGTCACTCAACTGTTGGCCCAAGAGCTAAAGATCAATTGGCGTTTCCATGTCCCATATCACCCTCAGTCCTCCGGAATCGTGGAACGAACAAACAGAACCATTAAAGGGAAATTACGAAAAGCAATGCACGCCACCGGATCCAGGAATTGGGTTTCGGTGCTGCCTGTGGTCCTAGCGGATCTGCGGATGACCTCGCAGGTGGCCTTAGGGAATCTATCCCCTTATGAAGTGGTAATGGGGAGACCCTTTCCTGCTCCTTGGAGGAAGGGAAAACAGGCTTTGGGGACGGAAGATTTAGATAGACACATGAGCGAGTATGCCGTGGGCCTTGTTAAGGTCCTAAATGACTATTGGGAACGCACTAATCAGAATACTTCGGTCCCGGCCGATGCAAGCACTCATGCCTTCAAGGTAGGAGACAAGGTGCTGGTCAAGAAATTTGCAAAACTAAATTCATCTTTGGGAGACACACCTTACAGTGAGCCCACGGGGATACTCGCTGTAACCCGTACCGCCGTACTAACTGACCTCTTTCCACAGTGGATCCATGCTACCAGACTGAAGAAAACTCCACAATGAAGTATTGTATTGTTTGTTTTTGTGTGACCATGATGTTGTCTATCTTTATTACCTCTGTTCCAGGTCTTAAGACACATATATCACCTAAGAGGGGAGAAGTGTTTTCTAACGGATTCGGCTCAACATAAGCTTATGAGTACCACCTTTACACCCTCTCGTACTGGGAACGGATAACCGAAAATATCCTGTGTTATGTATACCCTCCATGTTCTGCTCTTGCTCGGGCTGATGTGCTCAGCCCCGGGTCTTTGTACATATTACCGTCATCCTGAAAATAACATGTTCTGGCAGTATTTGAATTTTACTGTGAAACGTGATGTAACTTTAGAAGAATGTATTGTTTGCTCTCTGTTTCCCCATGATGGAGGAACCCCATATGTATATACCCCTTCTAGAGACAATTACACCATCATCAACTCGACGTGGGTCCGGGGCGAGTGGGGAACTTATAATCAGTCAGAAATCTTTCTACGACGCCACCTAGACCCAAATTCAGGCTCCTCAGTACATTGGGACTTAAGAATGCAGTACCCCATATGTTTTTGGCGATATGATGGTAACGGTACAGAACAAGACCGGGAAGCCTCGAACGACTGTTCCATGGACACGGACGGCACCGAAAAATGCGTAAGATTACCTAATAATCAAACATCGCACTGGATACAGGGACTAGATCCGCGCAGGTGTAATTCCACGATAAACCTCAAAAATGATAATGCAGGAAGAATAGTGTTTAATCAAGAGCGGCCCATATGGATCCCAGATTGGTATTGGGACTGCGGCAATGGTCAACTGTGGTTGTACCTCCCGGTTACAAAGAGGTAGGTGCGCGCTCGTCCGGATCGAAACGTCCCTCACCCTTTTCTCTAAACAGTTTCCTTCCTTACTCCGACGTAAGCGATCTGCATCAGCCCTCGGTGACCTCGAGGTGCCGGAAGAACATCAGTTGGTAAGTGAGGGTACGAGATTTGCAGAGATCTTATTCCCGAACTTTGGAGTAGGGAACGTTCGTCGCCAGTTAAACAAAGTGCATTATAGGCTTGCCCTGTTCGTAAATAACACTATTCTCGCAGTCGACGGGATTAACCAGGAATTGACGGCCCTGAGGCTTATGGCTACCCAGAACCGTATGGCGCTCGATGCACTGCTCGCGAAGGAAGGGGGGGTATGCGTTCTTATAGGTGAACACTGCTGTACCTATATTCCACCGAACGATTCACCTGGGGGGAATATATCTCAAGCCCTGCACAAAATGCGTGCGGTAGCAGCCCAATTGCGACACCCATTTAAAGTCCAAATTACGGCTGGGGATTCCTCCATTCCCTTTTGGTATGTTCACTCCATATTTAACCATGCTTGTGCCTGTATGCATTTGTCTGCTGTTGGTGTGTGTGTTCGACCTTGCATCCTTAGGTGTCTGCTGAATCGTGTGTGGGCCCTGATGGACGCTTTTAGTGGACCAAAGTATACGCAACTGGACGCGCAGTCCGACGGCACCTCTTACCCTTCGTCCCGGGTGTAGTGAGGAGTCGGGATCTTGAGGGGACCTGAGTATCTCGAGGCAGTGGGCGAAGGGCGTCGCAGCTCAAGCTGCCCTTCAAGCACAGGCCCCGATCAACCGCGGTCCCTGGTCTCCTGAAAGATCCCGACCTTCGACACCCGCTGAACCTTTGTGTATTCTGCAACGAATGATTTATACTTCATGAACATTAAAGTATAAAAGAGGGGAACTGTTAGAATGTATCTTATGTACATGTTTGTTGAACCTTGAGCAAGTAGTTCTCCTTATCCTGTTGTACCCCGATGTCCCTAAGTTTTGTGTAAAACATCAACCAGACCGAACTGGATGTTCAAGGCTGTCCCTCTTTTATCACCACATACCTATGTACGAATGCAAGCAGTTATGAAAATAACATGATATGGTGCTATCCACACATACACACACACACATACATACACACACACATACATACACACACACATACACACACACACACACACACATACATATACACACATACACATACATACACACACACATACATACACACACATACATACACACACACACACACACACACACCCACCCGATGCTATGACGAATGTACTCTGAACCAAGGACACCTGATTCTGTATCTTGTCTGCTTTTTGCACGAACACATACTGTATAAAAAGTTTATGCTCAGAAGCACACTCTGAGCAGCAGATGAATAAACCAGCTTGATTTCACTCGTGTGGTTTGTTGTCCTCTGTTCCCGGAGCGCTCTCAGACGTTGAGATACAGGAATCCAGATCGTGCAGGTTTACATAAGAGCTTCTACAGAGAGAGTTCTTACATCGTGTTTCCCCTCATCTCTACGGTGACCACTATTTTCTCGTACCCTAGTACTGTCCCTGTGTACAATAAAACTCATCTGAATCATTATACTCTGTCTCCTGCATTTTTGGGTCTGACTGAATGCTCCCGGCGTCACATGTTTAGCCGTCCTAGACGATGATTATAACCTGCTTGAATGTTACGTTTACAGAAGTCATCCTACTGATATTGATCAGAAATTAGCAAGCGCGCGCGCGTGTGTGTGTGTGTGTGTGGGGGGGCTCAGTCCCCATTAACCGCCGAAAGTGAGGGATCCCTGTACTAAAAAATTTTTTGGCTATTTTAAATTTTACAAAACTTTGACTACAATTTTCTCAAAACAGGGTTACCGCTCATGCAGAGATTCAAACGTATGTCTCTTAGAAACTAATAAAGGTAATCAAAATCTGTTTTCTGCATCATATTCAGAAGGAACTCTTCTTTCAAATACAATATTAATCTCATTTTTGAAATTTGACCCATATCCATGATTTTTCCATGCACTGTCACATTTATTACTCATCATTTTCTTATAGTACAAAAGCAATATGTAGTCATGAAACATTCTTATATTCAACACAAGCCTTCACTGTTTTCATTTCTAATACATCTAAAACAATACAATTTTTTTCAGCTGTCATCTACTACAAAAACTAAAGAAAACAGCTAAAATAACAAGAATGTTCAAATAAAGTTACTGGATCTATTCGATATACACAGTTAGGTCAATACGCTTGTGAACAATGATGTCTGAGGAATGTTTATCATCTAAAACCAGTCAATCAACATAAAAGTTCTTTTTGTTCTGGGTCACATTAAATGCTGTGTAGAAAATTAACCAAGTTGTCATGATGATAAATGGAAATGACTGGTGGTTTCCCATGAGCAGTTAAAGCTAACCCTTCCTAAACTGAATGCAGAGATTTTTTTGTTTAAAACAGAAGAATAATGAACAGAAATATGTTTCTCATAACGTTGAGTGGATTTAAGCTTTGCATTTCTCAGAGGTTTCTGCTTTCTCCTCCCTTTTTCCAAACCTCTGACCGAGTTCAGTAGTCAAGATGGAGCAACAGGATTTCTAAAAATAAATACATAAGACAATTTAGTTCCATGATTACAAAAAGCTACCCCACCCCACCAGCACAAACACAAATTTTAAAGGTTAAATAACATTTTCTTAATTCTTAATGTTTGAGGTGAGCATGTAAAATGTGTTAACCTGTAACTAGTATCTATATCTTTTTATTTATTTATTTATTTATTTTGAGAAAGCCAGTGTTTCAATTGGTTCTCCATGACTTGTCATGTGACAAAGGGACTATATTGTGCTTTTCCCACTATTTTTCCATCCATAAATGTTCATACATTGTTGGTTAGCCGCGGTAGGCACTCGATGGTGTCAAATACAGTTAGTGCATTTTTAAGTATTTCCTCTTTGCTGTTTCATGAGGGCCTGGTGAGCTGTCCAGGGTGTACCCCGCCCTTGCCCAGAGTCGGCTGAGATGTGGGCCAGCCTCTCCGTGACCCTAATTAGCATTAAGTGATTCAGAATATGACTGAATGATTGAGTTTCATGAGGCTTTTGATTTTTTTTTTGTTTTTGGGCACACTAGTGTGTCACTGTATGATGGGTGTTCTAATTACCTGGCCTTTCCCCACTGTAAGCAACCACCCACTGCCAGATACAAAGGTATCTCTGCCCATCCCAGAGGCAGTGGACTTTTCAGGCAGCCACAAAAAGTAGAAATACCATTAATGGGAGGAATAAGTTTAACTTCGCAAGCAAAATAAGCATATCAGAGGAGGGTGGTTTTCTTGAAGAACTCTGATGGTATTTGGATTAAGAATTACACATTGGTGCTCCACTGGTGTCCAAAAAAAATATGGTCTGAAAATTTGTGTAATATTATTACATTGTCAAATCATCTTAACAAAATGTTTAATATGTGCATATAAACATTTTTGCCATGCACAGTGAAGGTCTGTATCTATTAAATAAAGCATTTCATGAACCTTTTTCTCATTTAGAGAATAAAACTGCTCAACAACCACCAACATTGTAATGCAAAAGGTAAGAACAACAACAACAAAAAATCAAGCATGGAATCAAATATGACTTGTAAGAGTCATTCTTTAATCTCCTGAAATGCTTAGTCCTAATTAGAGTCGTGAAGAGGATGACGTTCATGTCAGCCCACTCTGGGCAAGTGCTGAGTACATCCAAGACAACTCACCAGACCATTGCAGGAAATGTAGAAGTGCCTAGATTTATTTTATTCAGACTTTCACTAGTTTATATATGATTTGTTAAAAAAAATATCGTTTGCATTAGCCTGTTTGAAAAGACTACCATTACACTTGAAATGTAAATGTCAAGTGTTTAACATTACACTTGAAATGGTAGTCTTTTCAAACAGGCTAATGCAAACTATGAAATAGATTTTGATAGATTGCAACTTCGATAATGTAAGTAAAAAACACCTGATAATGAAAGTATACATATGTTCATGTGTCACAGCAGAGTTTGGAAGGCTTCCTCACATTTCACTTTAAAAAACCCCCACATGTTTGGTGAACAACACTATCCAATTTTGTGGTTCTTCTACTACTACTGATTAAAATCATAGTTAAACAGGTTATGAAAACTATTCATAGTTTAGGTTTAATTTTCTATGGCCAAAATACACCACAAGTTGCATTTTATTTTTTTTTAGATTATTATTCATGCTTCTCTCATATACAGACGCTCCCTGACTTACATATTTGTTTGGCTCCGGACGGCTGAACGTAAGTTGAAAATGAACATAAGTCGTTACTGTATGTGCCAGTGACCTATAACGTTCATACTGTACTATCTGTCTTCCTTTCGGCTTTTTCCCTTTTCTCGGGAGTCGCCACAGCAAATCATCTGATTCGCACGTTTGATTTGGCAGAGGTTTTTACGTCGGATGCCCTTCCTGTCACAACCCTTTTGAGTAAGGGACAGAAACATGCTGACGGCTTTGCAGCTACTCTTTACGAAAGTCAGCAATGGTTCTTTTACATGCCTCTCACCATAGACAGTGAGAGACATGGCCTGCCTTTGATAACCCAGTTAGCTGCACTGGGGGGGGACAGTGACAACCTTGTGGAGAGTGGGACTCGAACCCCCAACCTTTGGATCAGCGATCCAGCGCCCTATACCACTAGACCACCACTGCCCCCATAACGTTCATACTGTACTATACAGGCATAAATACCATTACTGTATCTCATAAAATAAATCAATTATTATAAACATAACATTGTAAAATAATATCAACATTAATTTCAAATAAATTGAATTCAAGCAAAATAATTTCAAATAGATAAATTTTAATCATATTCACTCATCAAATATCAAATACAGTATCAAATATAACTTTTTAACATGCTCTGTGATGCAGTCTTTCTGCTTGTAAATGGTTCTGATGGTCGACGGATGGTCACTTTACATGAAGCTGAGCCGAGTCACATTACATGAAGCTCAGCCGAGTCACTTTACATGAAGCTTAAAACAGCCAATCAACGCTTACAATATATGAGGCGCTCAACACCGAAAGTAGTTTACTTGTTTATGCTTGAGACAATACACGGGTTATACGGACTTCCGGTCTTTCAAGTGAGCAAAGTTGTCATTGGATACTCATTTAGTACTCAGCCTGTACTGATGTGAATCACCAGCAGAGCGGAGAGTTCTCTTTCTTTCCTGGATTTGGGTTTTCATTCATTTTACAACTCTCTTTGCTTAACTGAGTATGCATGGTAGATTGCCCCGATCCGACCAGATAGTTAATTCATCTCTGTGTATGAGACTTGCACCCATGCTAGTAGGCTTACACTTCTGACCAACCATATTCGCTTAGGGTTACAAAGGTCTGCAAAACAATGTAAACACAAAGATCACAGAGACGACGGCGAAACACAAGGGCAACACCCTATATAACTGATATATATATATATCAGTTATACAGTATATTTAACTGAACTGGGAAGGAGGGGCACATCCAGTCTGTCGTTTGTAAACAATGGATGCAGCGTTGTTATGTCATTGCGTCATTATGTCAGCGTACTACGTAGGTACATCTAAACTCAAAATTTGACTTTTTTTGGAAAAAAAAAGTAAAATCGAAAAAACGTAAAATGGATGAACGTAAGTCGGGGAGCGTCTGTTTTTTTAACTGCTTTATCTTAACCCACATACCTGCTCTGTGTTAGCAATGTTTCGCGATTTGGCAGTCAGCTCCATGAAGGCCAGAATGAGCCCGAGCCCTAATCCAAGAGCCAAAAGCAGGAAGACACCCTTCAGACTGCTGGCCTTCAGAGTTGATGCCTGTTCTTTGTCCGCCAAGCAGCTGCTCGCCCACCATTTATCTCGTAGATAATCCAGTTCTCCAGACTCACTCAGCTGGAGGATGGCCACACTCAGATTTTTCAACAAGGGAAAACCTGAAAACATATGCACATGAAAATTCAGCTGCATGTTTGAAAGCAGTGCTATAACTGAATAATAAAAATCAATGGAAGATAAAAGTAGGAAAATAATTGAGACAAAAATTAATTGCCCAGCCCCAGTGAGTGTTTTATATATACAGTACAGTCATTTACCAAACTGCTTCGTCCTTCTATTAGGGCAGGGGTGCTCAATCCTGCTCCTGGAGATCTACCTTCCAGAAGACATTCGCTCCAACCCTAATCACACCCACCTAACCATCCAATCATCTCATCAAGACCTGACTGGATCTTACATGTCACATGGGCCACATTAGTGTTGGAGATAAAGTCATCTGGAAGGTAGATCTCCAGGAGCAGGATTGAGCACCCCTGTATTAGGGTATCTCAGCCATCACTTGATGAAGGCAGAGGACCACCTGAACAGCTCGCAAGTCCATCACAGGGAGGACAGGCACAACTATTTACACTCATACCTAGAGAATATCGAATTAGCCTAATGTGCATGTCTTTTGATTGTGGGAGGAAATCATAGAAAACCCACACCGGCACAGGGAGAGCATTGAAAACTCCATACAGAAATTTCCTCACCAAGCATGGGGCTCATGCCCAGGACTTTATACCGTAAGGTGGACTTGTACACCACTATGCCACCATGCCACCCAATAATGGTAATGAAATCTGAAGTAAAATTGGTTGTATTTTGCATCAAATTTTAAAACTTATACTAAATAAATATACTAATTTTTTAATCTAATTTGAAAATAACAACAGTTGTACATTTAACTGTATTCATTTATTCATTCATTTTCTGCTTAATCCTAATTAGGGTTGTGGGTAGGCTCTCGCCCATCTTAGTTGATGCTGGGCAAGGGCGGAGTACACCCTGGACAGCACATCAGGCCATCGCAGGGCAAAAAACTGATGGCTATGCAACCTCTTCTTAGGAAATCCAGCAATCTTTTTTACATGTCACTCACCATAGACTGTGAGAAACATGTCCAGGCTGGAAAGAGACTGTAACTGTCTTGATGTAAAATAAATAAATATGACTGGCATGTCATAGTGAGCCCAGTACAACAGTTTGGTTTCATGCCAAGAACAACAGTTTGGTTTCATGCAAAGAAAGGGCACCACAGATGCAGTGTTTGCTTTGAGGATGTTAATAGAGAAGTACAGAGAAGGTCAGCGGGAGCTGCATTGTGCCTTTGTGGATCTGGAGAAAGCATATGATAGGGTGCCGAGAGAGGAACTGTGGTATTGCATGATGAAGTCTGGTGTTACAGAGAAGTATGTTAGAGTGGTGCAGGATATGTATGAGAGATGTAAGACAATGGTGAGGTGTGCTGTCAGCGTGACAGAAGAGTTCAAGGTGGAAGTGGGACTGTATCAAGGGTCAGCTTTGAGCCCCTTCTTGTTTGCTATGGTGATGGACAATCTGACAGGCAAGATTAGACAAGAATCTCCATGGACTATGATGTTTGCAGATGACATTGTGATCTGTAGTGAGAGCAGAGAACAAGTGGACTCACCATTCCTCTTGGTGAGATTAAAGGTAGCGGAGATAAAGAAGGTGGATAATTTTAAGTAGTTAGGCTCAACAATCCAGAGCAATGGAGAGTGTGGAAAAGAGGTAAAGAAGCGTGTGCAGGCAGGTTGCAATGGTTGGAAAAAAGTGTCTGGTGTGATGTGTCATAGGAGGTTATCGGCAAAAATGAAAGGAAAAGTGGAGCTGAGGAAAAAACAGGAGGCAGAGCTAGAGGTAGCAGAGATGAAAATGTTGAGGTTCTCTTTGGGAGTAACGAGGGGGGATAGGATCAGGAATGAGTACATCAGAGGTACAGCACATGAAAGAGGTTTTGGAGACAAAGTCAGAGAGGCTAGATTGCGATGGTTTGGACATGTACAGAGGAGGGATGTTGAGTACAGTATATTGGTAGTAGGATGCTGAGGTTGGAACTACCAGGCAGAAGGCCAAGGGGAAGACCAAAGAGATGTGTGGATGTGGTGAAGGAAGACATGAAGGTAGTTGATGTAAGAGAAGAAGATGCAGAGGATAGTGTGAGATGGAGGCAGATGATCCGCTATGGCAACCCCTGAAGGGAACAGCTGAAAGAAAAAGAAGAAGGCATAGTGAGCCCAGTGCAGCTAACTGGGTTATCAAAGTACAGCCTTGTCTCTCACTGTCTATGGTGTGAGGCATGTAAGAGAACCATTGCTGACTTTCGACAAGAAAAGGCTGCATAGCCGTCAGTGTGTTTCTGCCATGCGATGGCCTGGCAAGCTGTCCAGGATGTACTCTTACCTTGCCCATAGTTGGATGGGATGGGTGTCAGCTTCCCCGTGACCCTAATTAGGATTAAGCGGTTACGGAAAATGAATGGATGAATGTCATATTGAGTGGACTAGGGACAGACCACCAGGGTTAATAATCAGCATCATCATGGTGCTGCTAAATAATTGCTTGATGTGTACTTGCCCAAAGGAACCGCAATGCTATAGCCTCTCATGCCGATGACCTCAGAGGCTCGCATTAGGTTGCAGTAACGCGCCTCAACAAGATCCAATGACACAGACTCTCCAATGAAGGCATATTTCCCCTCTTGAGCCATACGGATCCCATCTTCCATTGACGGGGCATAGGACTGCTTTCTCTCCATGTTTTCATAGATGCGCCGGTAGGTTGGATGGTTGGAGTACTGATTGGGCAAAGGAATATAATAGTGTGAATCCTTTACTAAGTGGCCATGTGAGATGTGAGGAAATAAATGTTGCATGGTGAAGAATCATGGATGTTGGCCATTCTGGTTTACCTTGAAGAAAGCAAGAGAGGATGATCCTTTAAGTGTTCCATAATCAATGACATTTTGGTTTACCAGGTCTTCGAAGCTCTTAATTGAAAACTGCTTGTTGTCCATGTGCAGCCAAGAACTCAAGTTGCCGAAATAGCATGCCAAGACAACTAATGAAAACAACCACCAGATGGCAGTAATGACCCGGCCTGAGAAAGACTTGGGGTGTGGACCAGCACCTGAGAAACACACACACACACACACACACACATACACAGTTGATACAAGACTTATTACTGTATTTGTAATGTGGGAGGTTATGACACAGAAACTCATTATACACTTGCAGACATTTCCTTTTTTGTAAAAATCTGTGTTCACCTTGAAGTGCAAAGGCTCCAATGGTGTACCAGAAGCTGTGTGAGAGCGTAAAGTGATTTTCCTCTACTTGCGGCTGGCTCCATTCAGATGGACTAATACTTTTTAAAGCAAACACCACACACATACAATGAGTTTCCATTCCTATATCTACTATTTACAGCCCTTATAAGCACACACTCTAATCTTAAAGATTATTATTGTATGATCTTATTAAAGATAATATCTGAGAATTATCTTACCGAGCCACCAAAAAGATACAGACGGAAGTGAGCAGATAAGCAACCAACAGACTAATCCACATCTCACTGGAGAAGAGGTTTAAAAAGCTGAGGTAGTGTGAATCCTCAGACCCAGCGTCCTTTTTCATGATAAAACTCAGGCCTGTCTGCATGAATGGTTTGGTCATGTCCACGGCTCCTTCCCGAACAGCTGTGAGTGTAAGCGGCGCCACAGCCAGATCTGCTTCCTAATGAAAACACATCCACATACAGCACTTTCTCAGACCTTTTCAGTTCACTTTCCTGTACCTTCCATCATTGTGTATTGGATTATATAAAGACATTCTTTATGACTTGTATCATATCTATCATACAGGATGTCCTATCGGAGATGTACCATCATGTATAAATGTACCGTACAGACATTGGTTTGTTGCCTGACCAACAAAATGGACCAACACACTAAAGGTTTGTTGACCTTGATTACGGCGTTTTGTTTCAATAAACTAAAGCAATATCTCAACATTTATGTCCATCCAGATTTGGGTTCATTGTTTCACCTTCATCTTGAATTCTTCTTCTTTTCCTTTCGACTGTCGCCACAGTGAATCGTCCATTCTTCATGGAAGTCATATTAATGATTCGCATGTTTAATCTGGCACAGGTTTTTATGTCGGATGCCCTTCCTGACACAACCCTTTTTAGCAAGGGGCAGAAAAACGCTGACGGCTATGCAGCTACTCTTGACGAAAGTCAGCAATGGTTCTTTTCCATGAACCTCTCACCATAGACAGTGAGAGACATGGCCCGCCTTTGGTAACCCAGTTATATGCATGGGGGGGGGCAGGACAGTGACAACCTTGTTGAGAGTGGGACTCGAACCCCCAACCTTGGGATCAGTGATCCAGCACCTTTACCACCAGGCCATCACTACCCCTTCACCTTCATCTTGAATTGATGACGGGAAAATGGAACCACTCCACAAAGTCGTCTCAAAGACTTTCAACAGGGTTAAGATCAAGACTCTATAGTGCCAGTTCACGTGTGAAAATGATTAATCACGTGTCCTGAACCACTCGTTTGCTATATTATCCCCCATTTTTATATCTGTACCACCAGGGAAGAAAAAGTCGGCTGATTTTATAACCTGTACATGGTGTGAGGTGTAAAAGAACCATTGCTGACTTTCAAGAGTAGCTGCATAGCCGTCAGCATGTTTCTGCCGTGAGACAGCCTGGCAAGCTGTCCAGGGTGGACTCTACCCTCGCCCGGAGTCCGCTGGGATGGGGGCCAGCCTCCGTGTGACCCTAATTAGGATTAAACGGTTATAGAAAATGAATGGATGATGCATAAATAAATACAATCAATTCCTATTTCAATGGCGTTGTTAATGGGAGCTCACCTTTCTTACAATTTCTCCAATCATCCCAACCCAGTTGCCTTGCTCATCAATGGATCCGTATTTTCCATCTTTCACCAGGCGAATCTGACATTTGAAGCCTAGTTTCTCCGCAAGCACAGCCAGCAAGTCCATACAGAAGCCCTCAAACTCTGAACCCTTCTGCATTGTGTATGGTTCTTGCTAAGGAGGAAATCAGTGCTGCTTTGTCAATAAAATGATCCTTTAATTAATATTTAAAAACAAGAATACAAGTCTAAATTACAAAATAGTTTTATTGTATATCACCTACCTTAATGGTGGTCACCTTTAGTGGTTGTGCTTCTGTCAAATTACAAATGACAATTGCATTATTAGGTCAATATCATTTGTTATAATTTGAGATGTCGGGAAGATAGGTTTCTATAAGTTTTTAAAATATGCTAATGTATTCATTAATTAAATGGTCAAGCTGCTTAATCCAACAAGGATCACTGTGATCATGGAGCCTGTCTCAGCCAACTCTGGGCAATGATGACACACACACACACACACACACACACACACACACACACACAGTCAATGAGCCTGATGTGCATTTGGACTGCAGGAGCAAACTCGAGGACCCGGAGGAAACCCACGCAAGCACACCGAAAGTTCAGCTGAGTTCAGATGGGTTAGGAGTGAGGTTTGTGCTGTAGGACCAATGGTTTGTCAGAATATAGGGTTGTAACCCTAACCATGATGTCACCATGCTGACCCTTATACAAATAGAGTTTGAAACAGAGTCTACACAAAAATATACAAAAAAAAAAACAATACCACAAATTACTTAAAAAATCAGTGTTTTTGGATAAAATTTTACTATTCAAAGCTTCGTTTATCTGCTTCTATATTTTTTGTATGCATTGAACTACAATTCAACTCATGAAGCTCATGAAGTTTGTGCTGTCGGACCAATGGACTGTCAGAATATAGGGTTGTAACCCTAACCATGATGTCACCATGCTGACCCTTATACAAATAGAGTTTGAAACAGTCTACACAAAAATATACAAAAAAACCCCAATACCACACATTACTTAAAAAAAATCAGTGTTTTTGGATAAAATTTTACTATTCAAAGCTTCGTTTATCTGCTTCTATATTTTTGTATGCATTGAACTACAATTCAACTTATAAAGCTGACAGATTCCATCGTAACAGTTTCAAAAGCAATAAACGAATTATAGCATTTTTAATTTGGAATGTGAGCAATTGTATTATTACACTGACATTGCAAAGTTTGTTAACTTGAACAATGAAGCTGAAAGAATAAAGTAAAGAAAAAGAGTGAGCGAGAGAGAGAGAGAGAGATAGAGAGAGAGAGAAAACACTCTTTGTTTAAGTCTGAACTTCAAGTCTTGCAAGACATTCTTGGCAGCAAATGAAGCGTTTCACCATGCTGTGCCGTACTTTGTACTGCTTTTCACATCGAACCAAATATCCCCAAATTTACTAGACAAGAACAATGCCCCCGTTGTTCTGCTGTCTCCTTTAGTGCAGGCCCAAGCTTCACGGCCACTAATCGTGCTTTAAGAAATTAACTGCTCAAAAAAACATAGAGGGAGATAAACAGCGGGTTGTTGTTGTGCAGCCTATGGTACCGCCCGTGGTGGGACAGATGCAGATTCTAAACTCTCCTGAGTGTTCCAACCCCTGAGAAAGAGACATCGCCAAGTGCTGGGAAAGTGCCCTCCCTTTGCTCTTAGTCAATCGGTTCTTCTGTGTAAACTGTTGTTTTTGGGTTTTTTTCCAGTCTAATACACCATTTTTAGAGTAAGCACCTAAAAAACGGACTTTGTGTATGAGATGTACATGAGTATGTTCTGTAAGGAAACATTAAAATATTGAAGGGGAAGCGAGTTGTGATGTAATAAAAGAAAGTAGGTAAGGTAAAGTCTGTTGGGCTTTTTACACCTGAGCCTAGTGGCTCATCAGGCTGGTGCTTATTCCCGGTTTCTGTAGTGTGAAGCTACCAGAAGTTCAACTCCTCCTGGATGGGACGCTAGTCCATCGCAGGTTACCTTCCCGGTATGTTTTACTGGTACCCATTTATGCTGCTGGGTGAACAGAGGCACACTTGTGGTTAAGACCTTGTCCGGGGGTCTTAGCACAATGGGGGTCGAACTGGGATTCGAACACACAACCTCCGGATCATGAGCGCAGCACTCTACCCACTGTGCCACCGGCCCCAATAAAAAAAGTAACCCAACCTTTATTGATTAATTCTTTGCTCAAGTAAAAATAGAAAATGGAACAATTCTAACAGTTTTTTGAATTGTTGAAGTAAACTACAAAAAATTCCACCAAACAGATTTACTCACTGGCCGAGTAATATGCTGCTAGATCACTGATCCTAAGGTTGGTGGTTCAAGCCCCACTCTCCACGGGTTGTCACTGTCCCCCCAGTGCAGCTAACTGGGTTATCAAAGGCCGGCCATGTCTCTCACTGTCTATGATGTGAAGCTGTAAAAGAACCATTGCTGACTCTAGTCAACAGTAGCTGCATAGCCGTCAGCATGGTTCCACCTTACAATGGCCTGGCGAGCTGTCCAGGGTGTACTTTTCCCTTGCTCAGCGTCGGCTGAGATGGGCATCAGCCTCCCTACAACCCTAATTAGGACTAAGCGGTTCAGAAAATGAATGAATGATATCTACTCATTGTAATTGAATGGGTTTGCTCCAAACTCTCTGATTTCCTCCCACAGTCCAAAGACATAGATATGAAATTTAAGGGGAATAAATTGTTCCAAATTGGCCCTAAGCATGGATGTGGGTGTGGATGGTCATATGTGCTGCCCTGCGATGGTTCGGAAATCCGTTCAGGGTGTACCTTGCCATCACCCTTTGTAGGCTGAGATAGGCAACAACCTCCTGGTGACCCTACTAGGATTAAATGGTACGGTAAATGAATGAGTACGGCTCATGAGAATGAGCACTGGGTGAGTGATTAACAAAGTTTAGCATCTGTTGCTAAATTAGAGCCCCTTTCACCACAGAAACAAAGTACTGTACGTGAAGGGTGAAATAGGTAAGATAAAAGCAAACAAATAAATAATTAAATAAACTGACCAACTAACAACAGCTTTATTCATAATCTCCAAATGACAATACAAGAAGTTTAATGTAATTCATGTTAACTGTTACAAAACAAACTGCCTTGCAAATTAGTGATACTTTGATATGCACTAAATATTAAAATTTAGATTTATCAATATACTAGTAGATCAAGTACTTAAAACTGGGTGGCAGTCCCTGTCAGATGTACCCTGCCTTTGTCCAGTGGTGGCTGAAATAGGCTCTAACCTCTGGGCAACCCTAGTAGTATTAAGTTCATTATGCATGTCTAAATTCTTTTATACTTTGCAAGCCCCTACTTTTACTGTTTTATTGTGCAAGACTGCTTTGCCACAATGTGAATTGTAAAAAGCTTTATACAAATAAATTTACCTCAATTGAATTGAATTGAAGCCCCACTCTCAACGGATTATCACTGCCCCCCCCCCCCCCCCATGCCGGCCATGTCTCTCACTGTCTATGGTGTGAGGTTCATGTAAAAGCACCATTGATGACTTTCGACAAGAGTAGCTGCAAAGCCGTCAGTGTGTTTCCGCCCTGCGATGGCCTGGCGAGCTATCCAGGGTGTACTCTGCCCTTGCCCGAAATTGGCTGGGATGGGCGACAGCCTCCCCATAATCCTAATTAGGATTAAGCGGTTACAGTAAATGAACTGAACTGAACTGAACTGAATTGAATTGAATGAAGCAGATCAACAAATGAGTGCGACATCGAGTGAAAGTGCTCAAAATGGTCCAATGATAAAGACATTTATTAATTTAACAAATGTAGGCTTATAAAGAAATGTGATATTGTCGTGGGTAGAAAGAAGACTTTTTTTTTTTTTTTTTAATCATAGAATGTATTTAAAATAATTATATATAATTAAGTCTCAGATAAAGTACGAATACATTAAATATTGATTTAAATAAGAATTTTTTTTTTTTTTTTTTTTTTTTTTTTTTTAACTTTGCACATCTGCCCTGCACTTTGGTTACTGACTCACAAACTGTTAGTAGCCTTCATATAGTTCTTCCTTGAATGTCAAATTTCTTCAAGAGGTCTGAGAGTCCTACAAATTAAGTGTAAAAACCCCACCATTCTTCCAGCAAGTTCTTCCTAAACTTGTCATGTACAAGCAACTGTGGCAATTTCATAGAGATGGGAAGCCCTGGAGGAGGCCATCAGTCACATCATGGATTTGACACTGAATATCCTTTTTTTTCCCTCCCTGAATATGAAAAGCTTACATGCCATCAGAGCCACAGATGTGTCATGGCCTTGTCCTGCATCACTGACTGCTTGGTTAGAAGGGGCTAATTGATTGCTTACAGTCATTGTTGGTCATGGCAGGCTTTTTCTACTGTTTTAAATGCAAATCACTCAGAGCAATGGGACACTCAGATGGGGTGCCAAAAACTGCTGTGACCATTGACAGAGTCAATAAGATGTCAGATTAGAGTTGGCCCTTCCTGTATCCTGTTGAAAGACGGCCTAGGGGAAAGCCAAGGCAAGGAAAGGAGATGGAGTAAACTCGGTATTGATTTAATGTTATGTCAGAGGTATAAGGTCCACAGCTGGAGATGTTCTACTCACCTTCTCCTAATATGTACCTTCTCTGGTTTTTATTTATTTATTTTAAAATAATGTTTATGATAATGTAATGTAAAAATAAACTCAAATCTTTTCTATATTGGAAATATCTACAATGTGTAGATAAGCAACAATAGATATTACAGAAAATGAGCATTTATTATTCCTAATTATTTGAAATATTGATATGTGATCATACAAAGAAAATCCACGAGCAGTTACTATACAACAGCTGATAGTAATCTAAATGTCGCAAGTAAAAAATTTCACCATTTATAAAGAAATGCAGAGTATAAATGTCATAATTAGGTGCTTTCTCAGATTTGAAGTTACCTGTAGTGCAGAGGGGAGCCACAGCTGCAATAAGCAAGAGAATCCACAGAGATGCCATGATTGTGAACTGAAATGATTGAAACAATTTACAACACTAAGAAAAAATTTAAAAACAAATAATGACTTAACCCTTACGATCTCATCCAAACACCCCCAGCAAATCCACCTTAGTGATTTCAATTACTTCCAAAACAATACTTTTAT
>CM045729.1:23133579-23136079 GCA_024760905.1 Plotosus lineatus | reverse complement strand
AATACCGCACCATTGTGCCACCCTGGCTTTGAACAACAAGCTTCAGAAATTTTCATCGTACATTTTTCAAATTTCAATCAGCGTGAGAGAAGAGCTACAGTGTATGCGTAGAAAGTTTAGAATCTCCAACCCTGTTTCATACAAACATCTTGGTAGCAGCTTTGCCCAAACTTTCGGGAACAAAACATCCAGCTACAACAACAGAAATGCATGAAACAGGCTTTGCATGAGATCTTTGTAGTGTCTCATTCAGTAGTTTAACTAAAAGAATGTGCTGTAGGTTGCTTATCTGCAGACCTTCAGTGCACCCTTGGTCCATCAGAGGCGGAGCATAAAAAAGACCTCACTATCTGGGCTACGAGGGCTCTGTTGGGGTGGTCCTGGAGGGAGCTGACTCAGCAAATCCAGGCCGGCACAAGGACTGCGGGTGATGCTGCAGGCCCCCTCTGGAATTCCCCGTTCCTCAATGGGACTGTTGGATCCATTGAGAAGGCTTTGCAGTCGCTGTCTCTCCTGGGCCTGCCTGGCACGGTTGGCAATATAGCGCACACGGCTCTGGCTGCGTGATGAGCTCCTCCTCAGTGGTGGTGCCTCCTCTCGTTCCTCCATCTTCTCCTCAGGCTCGGAGTCATGCAAGTGGGATGTAAAATCACTGCTGGTCAGTGGCTCAACATCAGTGAGTTTCATTAGTCGTGTCGTTAGGTCATCTTGGGGCTTCTTTGGGGACCTTTGCTGGCGGCTAGGCCTGACCACAAAACTACGGCTGATGCTGCGATATTTGCTGTCAAAGTTGCACACAATGTCCTCTGACGTGAGGTCTCCCAGACTCTTCGACTTGGAGCCACCTTGTATGTCTTTCGGTGCAGGAGCTGTGGCTTTCTTGCTAGAAGCAGAAGACGATTGCTTTAAGCTTTCTATGTACAGCCTGCTCCAGGTGTGACGCCGCTGAGTAAGCCGTTTGTGGTCATGCTCACTCCCCAACTGCCTTGGAAGAATTTCGTCTACTGGCTCACATATTTGACCATCACGTAAGTTTGGATTGGATTTGCTCTTGCTGACACAAAATGCACTGGAAGTAGTTGATGACCGAGATGGATGACTCCAGTTTGCCACTGAATCCTGGTTATCTTGACAGTCCCGAGCAGCCCGGATGCAGGTCAGACTCTTCCTGGCTAGGTTGGGCAGGGAGAGGTCAATCACAGTGTCATTGGAGGAAATGCTGGATGAGGACGACACACTGTCACGGTGGGTACTTGGGTCAAGCTTAGACCAAAGGCGGTCATTAATAGTCGCATCGATGGAAACCTGAGGCACTGCTGACTGTTCATCAACAGGGCATGCCACCCGCACCTGGCCATCACTTTTGGTCCTTCGAACTGGAGTCCTGGGTCCAGGAAACAAACCTTGTTCAGCATCAGCTAAAATCTTTTTAGCCTGAACCTTCTGGGGACTCTTAACTGTGGTCAGCTTGGGCGTAGTCTCTGTCTTTAAAGTTTGGCCAATTTTAGCAGTTGCATCCAGTAAAAAGTTCCCATCAAAACTCATCTCTTCACCTTTTTCCTGCTCTGGTGCAAGGGGGCTATTGCTCCCAATGTCAAGGTAGTTCATGGACAGGGAAGTGTTGCTATGATCCCCCCCACTACTGCCATTTGGGATGCAACATTGGGTAATAACATGTGGTTTTAGATTCTCATGTATTTTTACAGGGATATGATCATCTTGATTAGAAATTGTTATTGATGTGGATGGAGGAGACACATCCATGTTACTGGGGGAATGTTCTGAGGTTTGGGTTGGACTACACATGGATGTTGCAGAGGAATTCTGCATATATTCTTCTGTAATGGATTCCAGGACATGCAGATAAGGAATGGATCTCTGCACTGTGGAATGGTCTGAAAGGAGAAGTAAAGAAGGTCTCATTAGTATTGCTTTAAACGCTTTCAATCAGAATGTACCACAATTCAAATTAACAGGTCAATGACACAAATAAAGATGACAACATAATATCCACAGATATAGCTACAGAATAAAATAAGAGGCCACATTTAATGGGAATCCTCAATAAAAGTGGTCTCTTAATGTTTTTGCAAACATGCAGCATGCTTTTTGTGTAGCAATTTGCACTTGAATTTATTCATATTCATACAGCATATACAAAATGACAAACTGGAAAATAATAATAAAAAAAAAAAAATCACAGATCATCATGCAGGCATTATATTGGACTGATTACTTTATAAGAACATTTCCTTAATCAGCCTTAAAAGGTAATTTAAAACCTAACTAATTAATCTAAAAGAAGTATAAAAGTTTGAGATAAGAGTTGTGCATTGCCCATCGCAGAAAAAAAAGTCAAAACACATAATCAATGCAGCAGACAGGAAATATGGAAGATGAGTTTACCTGACTTTGATCAGCCTCTCAGTTTTGCACTAAGGAAAGGTAGCATGCAAGAAAGAAGGAACAAAGGTGTTTTAGTAAAAGCCAGGAATCCTAA
>CM045729.1:23113579-23131079 GCA_024760905.1 Plotosus lineatus | reverse complement strand
TGTTCACTATGCTTTCAATGAATTATTGTTTAACTGAAATAACAGATAAACCTTCACACTCTTCTGTTACACATGACCATATGTATATTTTCATGATCAGGTGTTTCTTAGTTACATTTTTGTTGCAATCTGCTAAATTCTGGTTAGTAGTTTACATTAGTCAATTTAAAACAGACTCCTGTTTCACTTACGCAAGAGTGTGAAATCATAAGTATAGGACATGAATATGTGGTAATGGCAAAAATAACAGCATACAGATATTAAACTAATAAATCAGATATAAACTAGTGAACGTCTGAATAAAATAAGGCTAGGCACATTTACACGTAATATGAGGTAAGGTATTATATGCAATTTACTTCTGTATTTAGAGTTGCATACACGCATACACCTTTATGTATGCAGATTTATTACTTGTGGCATTTTTCATGAGGTAGCTTGGAATAAAAATTGGATTTTTTGATATGCAATGATGAAAATAAGTTATGCAATCTTTTACTATATTCAGGTTTGTTATAAATAAAGAATCAAATTCTTGTAGAAAATATAGTTCACAGTATAAAGATTTACAACATAGAACAGTTTTCCGGCTACAATTTGACATAAGAATCAGAATACAATATTTTTCCCGGAGGAAATTAATCGTGAATGTGTAAAAATTTGTGTAAAAATGTTTAATGATATAGGAATGTAAAAGAGATTACGATGAGTCTAAAGAATCGACTGGAGAGTAAAAGTCCGATTATGTTGGGAGGTCTACTACAGATACTTCAATTACTACATTAGGATGTTACATTTATGGAATTGAGCTGGGATACAACATCTTTCTTTTTAAATTTCACTATAAACATAGCAAATGTTCTGCAAATTATAGCGACTAAATATTACTACATTGCCCAAAAAACTCTACATCACATTCCTTTCATTATTTTGTATTAAATACAATATAAATATCATAATGGTATAATCATCATTTTATATATATATATATATATATATATATATATATATATATATATATATATACACAGATAGATCGACAGTCATCATATGAAATCATCAAAGATGATGATGTGGCATATGGTGTACATTATGTTGAGTCATACCCCTTTTAATTTATTATCCATAAATGTACATCATCTGAAACTGTTCGCTGAAGTCATATGGAATCTAAGGGCGCCACTACAGGATTTAGGGTCCACAAATGCACTGAGATCAACTAGATTCCTTCAGGGAGCTACCATAGTCTTACCAGTGAAGAACAATGGTGATTTACTGCGAACTTCCTCCATTTTCTGGGCAAACAGAACGTTCATCTCCCGTTGTAGAGTTCCTATATCTTGTTTACGTTTGTCCATCTGTTGTAGTGAGATTGTAGGAAGCAGCTCCGGACTGTCTAGACTACTACAACTGCTGCAATTCATTTTGGAAAGACTGTCATCACCATTTATGGGACTAAAGTCACTACAATTGCAGACACAATTGGTTTGTGCAAGATGCTGTCTGCTCAAGTCAGTTTTGCGATGTGGTATACTTGGAACTGAAGAGTCAGGTGACTGGAGGTGCCTGCAGGGTATGTGGTATGAACTTGTATTCCTGACAGAGGCATTTCCAGGTGCAGGGTTGTCCAAGGAATCCAATGTCTGCCTAGTTTTTGATAGTGCTCTTGGCATTGGTGTAGGCTTAGAGGAGTGGGCATCAGATTCAGGTTTAGGCTGAGGCTTCACTGGCTGCTTGGGTAAGGCTAAGGCTCTAGGTCCTGGGCCTGATTCTGGGGGCAACTTTCGAATAAGTCTCGGTGAACAAGGCATCCTCTCTGGCATAGGAGCTGATCTTCCCTGTTTAATGTTGGCCACTATTTTCCTCTCCAATTCTGGACTTTCATTTGTCCCAATCATGCACTTCATGCAACTGGATGTCATTCCTAATCGGCCAGAACTATTCACAGTGACACAGTTGAAAACACCATGCTTCTCCAATGAATCCTGTAATTTTATCCTGTTGGCTCTCTTTAGGGGTTCACTCATGCCCATTTTATTATGCAATAATGTGGTTCGAGGCTCAGGATGGACAAACTCTACCTTACCTGTACCATCATCTGTGTGGAGCTGCCCGTTGGTGCCGTGCTCCCACGGTTGCGCTGATGCTGCCGTGTTCCCGTTGGGATGGGCAGCTGGGCCCTCCTCAGTCTCACGCTCCGAGCTGGCTCCCTCTGAGCTATAGTCTTTGGTGTCAATGGAGATCTCAGGGAAGCCACGTTTAACTTTGGGCTGGCCCTTGGTGGGCGCGCTGGCCGTGCGGCGAAGCAGGTGGGCTCCAAAAGCGGGCTTATGGCTGTGCAGCACAGCAGCATGGCTGTCCAGAGAAGACTGCTTTGGATTTCTGTGAAACAGCCCTTTTATGCCGCTGGCTGGTCGTGCCTGCAAAGAAATGGAAATGGAAAATAATAGAATGAATCTCATGAAATTGAGGGCTGAGGAAATTGAATCCTTGTGAAGGATTTTTGTGGAAATTATAAGGTCAAACTGAAAGGAAAGGTTAAAAAAATCAAGCAGGCAGTATTTAATGTAAATGAATAGGTGAAACGTTTTGAGTGAGTTTCTATCTATTCAAGGTAGAATAACTTAGATTTCTTTTCACAAAGATAAACAATATAATACACTAAAAAAAGAGGGAAAAAAACATGTACTGTGTCAAAAGCAAATAAAACAAAACAGGTCTTAAAATAGAGCTTAGATATCACTTTATAGATTTTTAACAGCTTTCATCAGTTTATTAGAAACAACATATCTGCCATGCGAACATTTTAACGAACAGCTGACAGCTAGCTTCCAGTTAGCATTATAGCTACCAGATTTTTATTAGCTTTATAATCCCCCCACCTCTATTTTTGGACTAACACGAGAGCACAGACACAAAACAATATGACAAATGTAAATGGCCTCTGTAAATGTGTACCGCATCACATGAATCTCACTTTAAACTCAGTCCAATAATGTGACACACATTCAACGGAGGTTGGATACAGAACTAGCTGTAATGAAATGGAGATGGAAGATTATGTGTATATTTAAAGTGGAAATTGTACTTATAAATGACACTGGCTTAGCTGCTTTACTTAATGTCAAGAAGTGATTAGTTTAGTGTTAAACAAAATATTATGATAGTTTTTGATGAACAGAATCGATTTAGTATTAATACGTGAAAGGGTATAAAAAAATAAAGCAATAAATCCAGTGTCATTTCATGAATCACGTCGAAGTAGATCCACATGAACAGTCCTTAATATGTCGTGCATCTTATCCACAAATGCTACTCTCGTACACATCAATGAATTAAAGTGGCAACGAAAAACAATGAACATATCCTCTTTATTATATATTCTGAAAGTTCCACAGTTAAGTTTAGGAAATATGGAAAGACTTTTGGTAATAAATTATGACACAAATCTGAAAAGTAAACCTTAATAGTAATAATAACAACAATATCAGCATTAATAATATACACTACTGATAACCCAGTTCTCATCTCACGAACAAATGATCATAAAAAGTACCTGGCAACCTTCGTCTCTTCATTTTAATAACAAAACAACAGACTAGGAGTGAATAAGCATGGTCCAACGTCCTTTCTAAGATTACAGCACTATGGGGCCAATGTGGATGTGGCCATCCCCTTTACCTCTGTAAGATGTAATTCCTAGATAATGCTAACAGGGCATTTGAGAGCCTATTGCAGCTTGAGAATTTCCTGAGTTAAGTGAAATAAGAGGAGATGTTGTCATCCCTGGAATGCAGTGCCTGATGCAAACCCCCCCCCCCACACACACACCCAATGTGCCTGCAGCAGTGGAGCAGTGGATGGTGACCTTGGATCTGCTTAGGGGACGAATGAGAATGCTGGCGAGGTAAAGGCAGTCACAATTATGTCACAACTCATTTTTTTTCATGAGTTGGCAAGGCTGAATGCTAGCACAGGCTCAGTTGCTGGCTTTGAGAAAGGGGGAGGTGGGACAGGGGGAGGGGTCAGGTGGCGCATGCAAGGTGCTGATTGCGTCTCACTACACCTGAAGGTTTGAGTGACAGCATCAGGGCTCCTAATAATTTCCTGCCTTTAAAGACAGCTTTTGGACTAAGGTGGTTGCACTGAAAGAACAAAGAGAGAGAGAGAGAGAGGGAGAGAGAGAAATAGGGAAAGAAAGAGGAGTCAGAAACAGAGAGAGAGAGAGATAGATAGATAGAGAGAGAGAGAGAGAGAGAGAGAGGGTGGGAAATACCATACAAAGAAAGAAAGAGAGAAAGAGAACTACATAAAGAGAAACATCTGTATTTTGAGAGAAACACAAGACAATGTGTGAAAGATACCACATTTATAAATCTTATTTACAATTATTTAATTCTTTACAAAATTTAATTCTTAAAAATTGTTCTCTGCATGTACACTGCGCATGGTGAAGTAGCAGTTAGCATGCCCACCCCCTAGCAAGAAGGCCCTGACTTGGGCATTTCTGTGTGGAGTTGGCATGTTTTCCCCATATTTGCGTGGGTTTCTTCGTGGTACTCCGGTTTTCTCCCACAGTCCAAAGACATGCACATTAGGCTAACTGGCTGTTCAATATTTCCCCTAAGTGTTCGTACAGGCGTGAATTCGTGTATGTTTAGTCTGTGTACGTTGGCCCAGCGATGAGGTGTATCCCTGTCTTTTCCCAGTATTGGCTTAAATAGGCTCCCCATGACCCTTATAGGATTAAGTAGTTTGGCAAATATGTGAGTGAGTGAGTGAGTGAGGTTCAGGTATTTCTAATACAGGGATCCCTCGCTACTTCACGCTTCAATTCATGCGGCTTCAGTGCATCGCGGTTAAAAAAAATAAAAAATTCATCAAATTAAAAAATAAGGAAATTATGGAAGAATAGGGGAAAAAGTGAAGAAAAACGCCACAAAAAAAGCCAATTATGCAAACCCCCACCAACACAAAACAAAAAAATTACCCAAAACCTCCCATCAAAACTACTTACATTGTTGTGAAGTGCGCATCTGAGTGCGTGCATGCGCACATGCATTTATTGATATTATGTACACATATACATGTACGTATACGTCACTTTGGGGGGGGGGGTCCTACTTCGCGGATTTTGGTGGTCACGTTGGGGATCTTGGTCTCAATTAACCGCGGAAAGTGAGGGATCCCTGTATTACAATTAAAGTTATTTGTTGTCAAAAAAAGAAGACCTTGAATACTGCAAGCAACATTTTTTACTGTTTGCTAATACAGAATGAAGAGAATCCTATAGAATTTCTCACATCACAAATTATATATGAGCACAGGTAAAAAAATTTTTAAAAAAGGCAATAGTCATGTCAGAGGTTAGTGTACAAACCCAATACTAGTGTTTTTCACACGTTGAAATACAACCACAGTCCCTCTTCTTCCCCATAACCACCTACCTTACCAGTGATGTCATTCACAGTCACATGAACAAAAATGGATGCTTCCTCCATCCCTTCTAAATACACATGGCGATAACCTGCCAATCAAAACCATCGCGTTACATTATGGCCAGAATCAACATTTTCGGATCAGATAGTAATTAATCAGAAACATTACTGACAATACCTGGCATCATGCTATTAAAGGCAATGGTCTTTTGGCCAATGAAATCCTGGCCAATGGGATCATGATCCCAAACCAGGAAGCGCACCAATGTGATTTCTGGCATGTGCACAGTGAAAACCAGGGTCTCCTCCCACATGGGGTTAAACCCTATGAATGAGAGAAAGAAGGCAGTACATAGCAGACAAAATTAATGTAAATGTTTATATTGATGTAAACATTCCAGTACAAAGCTACACATTCACATCCAAGTTAAAACCATTTAAAGCATTAAGTATGAACCACTAAAATCCAATGAGCTCACTGTGATGCTTACCGTTGTCATCAACTACTCTGGTTTGCTTTTTACAGCAATCTATTGGCAAGCCAATGACCTCCACTTCCACAAAAGGGTCAATGATCTAAAAAACATAAAGGGGATACTTTACATCCATGAACTTTTTCCACAGTGGTGGCCTGGTGGTAAAGGTGCCGGATCATTGATCCTGAGGGCGGGGGTTCAAGCCCCATCCTCAACGGGTTGTCACTGTCCCCCCAGTGCAGCTAACTGGGTTATCAAAGGCCGGCCATGTCTCTCACTGTTTATGGTGTGAGGTTCATGTAAAAGAACAATTGCTGACTGTCGCCAAGAGTAGCTGCATAGTCATCAGCGTATTTCTGCCCTACGATGGGCTGGTAAGCTGTCCAGCCTCCCCGCGGCCCTAATTAAAATTAAGCGATTACAGAAAAAGAATGAATTAACCTTTCTTCATAGGCAACTGAAGATTTGGCAAGATTAACAACATGCAGTTAAAAAAATTAAGACATCTTTTAAAATGATACTAACTCAAACTCTCTTATTCACTCATTTGCTAAACCACTTAATCCTACTATCAGAGCCAGAGGAAGGCTGGAGCCTATCTCAGCCGACAAGGGGCGAAGGCAAGGTCCACCCATAACAGCTCGACTGAATATCGCAGGGTAAACATGCACACAACCGTTCACGCTCATGCTCACTTCCACCACTAGGGGCAATTTGTAACATTATGTGCATGGCTGGACTGTGGGAGGATACCGGAGTACCTGGAGGAAATGCACATTTCTCATCGGGAGAAAACGCAAACTCCACATAGAAATACCAGAGCCTGGGATTCGAACAAAGCACACTATTACTGTGAGCCAGACATGCTTACCACTACTCTGCATTTTGTAAGGATAGAATGGTAAAACAAAAGCGTGCACAGAAATTAAGGAGGATTTTTAGTGGAGCCCTCACCTCTCCTCTGTCTCCCAGCATGGAGTCTTTGGGTTTGGGCAACTGTTGGCCGCTAATAATCTTCACCACCAGCTGTTTTCTCATTTGTCCTGGTAATGGGTCTTCCAACACTGGATTAAAGGGACCTGCAAGTAGAAGGTAAAATTGCAGGGTTACATAATAAATATGCCATAAGGAAACAAACTTCTTTCATTCATTCATTTTCTGAACTGTTTAATCCTAATTAGGGTCACAGGGAGGCTGGTGCCCATCTCAGCCACTCTGGGCAAAAGTAGAGAACAACCTGGAAAGCTTGCCAGGCCATCACCGGGTGGAAAACTCACCTTCACACATACACGCGGGTTTGAGAACGTAGCCACAGTTACCATTGTTGTAGAACTTTGCCCTGTTCAGCTGAAGGACTCGGCCCTCGGACTGGTAGTTCAATGCCACTACACACACACACACACACACACACACACACACACACACACACACACACACACACACACAGATACACACAAAAACAATGTCAGATCTTTATGTATATATTTAAAAATGTCAGATCTGTTAAAAGAATTGTAAATAGTAATCACAATACTGCGTGCTTTATATTATATAGTTTATTGTTATATAAGTTGTGTTCGGATTCTCTATGTATTATCGGATAAACAATCCATTTCGCAGTCCTAAAATTCAACTGCGTGTTTGTAATTTCAAAATTTTTAATGACTTTTACATTTAATTAATCAATTAATTAATTAATTAATTAATTAATTATTATCCCATCCCAATTCATTTTCAGGCTGTCGTTTAATAGAGTAGGCTGCATAGCCGTCAGCGTGTTTCTGTCCCTTGTTAAAAGGGTTGTTTCAGGAAGGGCATCCGATGTAAAAACCTTTGCCAAATCAAATGTGCGAATCAGATGAGTAGGGGTCGCATTTTACATGTTAAACGCCTAATTCGTTCCAAGGCTCCAGTCTTTGGACTCTCGAAACCCCATAAACCCTTTAAAAATGATAAAAGTACAACAATTTTGTATGAAATATGTGTTAAAAGTAAAAGAAAATTATTTATTAAACAATTTAAACATTTTATTAACATATTAAACCATTTATTAACATATTTATTAATTAAACCAATATTAAACACTTTTATTAATGCACATACACACACACACACCTCTCTCTTTCTCTCTCTCTCTCTCACTGTCTCTCTCTCTCACACACACACACACACACACACACACACACACACACACAAACACACACACACACATACACGCATACACACACACACACACACACACATACACGCATACACACACACACACACACACACACACACACACACACACACACACAAACACACAGAATACACACGGCGCGCTCCGCTGAATGCGGGCTCTGCCCACACTCAGAACACCGAAGCGTTTTAAAATGCGGAATTCAATGCGCATTCCCTGCTTGACAGATCGGAGGTCCAAACTCAACTTTATCTTGATTCCTTGAGGGATCGGAGGTTCAGATTAGCGTATTTTGCTCATATTTGGTGGAGCATGCCTCATTTATTAAATCATTACTGAATTAAACAACTTAAAAAATGATAAAGCTCCAATGTGCTCTCTCAAAAGAGAGTTAAGCCTCCTTTCATATCTGACTGACTCTGTAGGCACTCTCTCTCTCTCTCTCTCTCTCTCTCTCTCTCGCGCGCTCTCTTTCTCTCTCTCACACACACACACACACACACACACACACACACACACACACACACACACAAAACTCTGTCTCTATGGTATGTTTTGCCGAATGCAGGGTGTGCCCACACGCAACGCGCAGCTGATGGAACAATATATTTAAATGTTTAAATGGACGGGATGTTTTATTTAAAGTGGAATTACAGTACCTGTTTGAAAGATCAGAGATCCTGATTTAATATTAACTTGTTTCCTTGCGAGATCGGAGTCATCAGCAGGATTTTAAGTACTTAGGCTCAACAATCCAGAGCAATGGAGAGTGTAAAAGAGGTGAAGAAGCGTGTGCAGGGAGATTGGAATGGATGGAAAAAAGTGTCCGGTGTGATGTGTGATAGGAGGGTATTGGCAAGAATGAAAGGAAAAGTGTACAAGACGGTGATGAGGCCAGCGATGTTGTATGGTTTAGAAACAGTGTCCCTGGAGAAAAGACAGGAGGCAGAGCTGGAGGTAGCAGAGATGAAAATGTTGAAGTTCTCTTTGGGAGTAACAAGGATGGATAGGATCAGGAATGAGCACATCAGAGGGACAGCACATGTAAGAGGTTTTACAGACAAAGCCAGAGAGGCTAGATTGAGATGGTTTGGACATGTACAGAGGAGGGATAGTGAGTATATTGATAGTAGGATGCAGAGGTAGGAACTACCAGGCAGAAGGTCTAGAGGAAGACCAAAGAGAAGATTTATGGATGTGATGAAGGCGAACATGAAGGTAGTTAGTGTAAGAGAAGAAGATGCAGAGGACAGGGTGAGATGGAGGGAGATGATTCGCTGTGGCGATCCCTGAAGGGAACAGCCAAAAGGAAAAGAAGAACAAGAGAGTACATACTCAAACACTTCCTGCTGCTTTCCATGCAGTCCCATCAGCAAATTGTCCATCCAAGTGGAGCAAATCCCTCAGCACTACAATTACCACTACAATTGTTATCTGATTTGGATGCATCAGATAGCTATGACTGTGGTAGACAGCTAAAATAACAGTTTGCCAATGCCCAAATATTTGTGGACTTCACTACATTTATCCAGTAAACCTTTTATTTCTGCCATACTGTCCACCCAAATTACTGGTTTGGTTAATTTCCTAATGAGCAGAAAAGGACCAAATGTTTAGATCTGTGGGGCAGCCGTAGCCTAATGGTTAGAAAAGCGGCTTTGGGACCGAAAGGTCTGAACCAGCAGGAAAAAGCTGTGGCAGTGTGTCTTAGGACTGTGGGAGGAAACCAGTCAGAGTGCCTGGAGGAGACCAAAACAAGCATAAGGAGAACGTGCAAACCACCAAGCCACCATTCCACCTAACCCAAAAGCTATGCACTGTAAAAATGTAAACACACACACACACACACACACACACACACATACACTCACACACACAGAGCAGTTGGCTGCCACACATGTTGGTGGGGTTGAATGCTCAACATTACACTAGAGGAATGGCAAGTCGCAGCTGTCACCTTTCATTCTCAAATTTGTCAGGTGATAGTTTGTGGCTCATCGTGTTTAAAATTTCCACTAATGTCTCAAACCGAGGCTCTGACACGAGACATCTGTCTCAAACTTTCCTGAAACAGTCTTTCTTTTTTCTTTCTTATTGATTTTGCTCATAAATTATTTCTAGCTTGAATCTTATTTTTTTTTTTTAATTAAAATATATAATGCGATCACGCAATGACTTATGGGAAATGATGATGCTGGAGGAAACGCCTTCATTCATTAAGTTTCTGAACCACTTAATCCTAACTAGGGTCACGGGGAGGCTTGCGCCCAACTCAGCTGACTCTTGTCGAGGGCAGAGTACACCTGTATAGCCTGGACAGCTCGCCAAGCTACCAAAGGGCAGAAAGACACTGACGGCTGTGTGGCTCCTCTTGATGAAAGTCAGCAGTGGTTCTTTTACATGAAACACTCACCACAGTCAGTGAGAGACACGGCCGGCCTTTGAGAACACACTAAAGAGGCAGCAGTGACAACTGTTGACAGTGGGGCTTGAACCCTCATCCTTGGGTTCAGTAATCCGGCACCTTATCACCGGGCCAGCACTGCCCATGTTGGAGGAAACTTGTAAACCCAAATGATTACGAATAGTGTACACCCACAACCATGTGATTGATTTATTAGGTTTTTCTCCGAATCTGACCGACCGACCAGGAAAAACTATATAATGAATGTATTAAGTGAGTTAAATGAAGACGGTGCAACGTTCAACCCGACAATGTGAAATGGCTGCAGGTTAGACAGCGGTCATGCAACCAACATTGCTTCAGGTGACAACAGTAACACTGCAAAGTTCAGAAGCTGTCACCAAGCTAAAAAAATCTAAAATTGCTTTAGAATATTGCGGTAAAATTGGCTAAGGTTACTTTAAAATGATGAACAGCCAGTCTGTTCCAACACTCAATCGGAATGTTTGAAGTCACCTGTAGCATAGCGTGCATGCCAATTTCTTAAAATAACTTTCAAATTACTACTATGTCCAAATTTCACTCTTTCATGTTTTATACTTTGGTGTACCGTGGCTAACGTTGGTGCCAAACTCTACATGTCTTGGACTAAAATACATTGCGGGACCCCCCCAGTGCAGCTAAATGGGTTATCAAAGGTCGGCCATGTCTCTCACTGTCTATGGTGAGAGGTTCATGTAAAAGAACCATTGCTGACTTTCGACAAGAGTAGCTGCATGGCCGTCAGCATGTTTCCACCCTGCGATGGCCTGGTGAGCTGTCCAGGGTTTACTCTGCCGTCATGCGAAGTCAGTTGGGATGGGCGCCATCCTCCCCGCGACCCTAATTAGGATTAACTGGTTACGGAAAATGAATGAATGAATACATTGCCAGACAATTGTGCTATTTTTGTGGCTTTTTTTTTCTCTGCCTCCAAAAAACACATGTCCATTTACAGACCGGTTGTAATTTGTAGGGACCAGTAGTGATTCAGGGCTTTTGCTTCGCACAGATCAGTAGCAATTTCTATGATTTTTAATACACTGACTTACGACCAATGACATTTGCAAACTCTTCTGCCACAGCTTTGTTAAAATATCAGCATTCCAGACAAAATGGCTATGATACAGTGTCTCTGTTTTGTGTGTGTGTGTGTGTGTGTGTGTGTGTGTGTGTGTGTGTGTGTGTGTGTGTGTGTGTGTGCGCGCGTGTGTGTGTGTGTAATGTTACCCTCATGGTTTTAAAGCTTTCAGAATGTTTTGGTTTTTTTTGCCTACTGTCAAAGCCCCAAATTGTGACGATGCCTTTATATTTATATTTATATTGGTAGCCTCTGCAATCCTCTACGCTGCCATCTGCTGGGCCCCGGGCAGCACAGAGCGGGACAGAAAGAGACTGAACAAGCTGGTCAGGAGGGCCAGCTCTGTCCTCGGCTGCCCACTGGACTCTGTGGAGGAGGTGAGTGAGAGGAGGATGGTAGCAAAGCTCACATCCATCCTGTTCAACAGCTCTCACCCACTGCACCAGACTGTAGAGGAGCTAAGCAGCTCCTTCAGTGGACGACTGAGGCATCCTCAGTGCAGGAAGGAGCGCTACCGCAGGTCGTTCATTCCCACCGCTATCAGACTGTACAACGCCACTTTGTAACTGTCTGTGAAAATACCGGTTATGTGCAATAAAAACCCCAGCACTTTAATCAACCACATCTACCCCACTGACTGTGAACCATATCAACCCATCTACTCTGCACTCAGATACATTACACTTTAATATAGGCCAGTCTATAAAGTTGCTCCATTCTTTTCTTTTATTGTTTAGTAATTTATACTATTTATGTATCTATTTATTTATTTACTTATATAATATATGTATGTGTGTATGTTTGTACTTGTATCTATTTTTGCACCCCCTACTGATGGTACCTCAAGAGCCTGTAACAGTGAATTTCTCCATTGTGAGATTAATAAAGCTGTATCTTATCTTATCTTATCTTATCTTATATTTATGGCACGATACATTCTCTTATGTTAAATTCTAAAACGTATGGGCGTGGTGGTACATATGATCACGCTCTATTTAATTGCGTGGTCAGTGGTGGCTTAGTGGTATAGGGCACAGGATCGCGAATCCTAAGGTTGGGGGTTCGAGTCCCACTCTCCACAAGGTTGTCACTGTCCCCCCAGTGCAGCTAACTGGGTTTTCAAAGGCGGGCCATGTCTCTCACGGTCTATGGTGAGAGGTTCATGTAAAAGAACCATTGCTGACTTTCAACAAGAGTAGCTGCATGGCCGTCAGTGTGTTTCTAATCGGGAGTCAGAGTCATCTGAGGCAGTTCGTTCACAGTAACATTCTGGTAACTCCTGCGGCGGCACTGGAACCCAGTCATATTGGCACTTGCCCTTCTATTGGCTCCTTCCGGTGGTGCCGAGAGAGGGGACTTGCTGCTTGGGTAACAGCCTGTCCTCCATTACTCTCTACCCCAGCTCTGCGCACTGGAGAGTATCACCAGCCGGGATACCATCCAGAGCGCAGCCATAGTCCTTTGGGTTTGACGGAGGCCTACTTATTTATTCGATATTTGTAGATATGTCATAGTATCAAAATAAATTATAGCCACTTGTCATGACAGTTTTTCTGCCATATTAGGTCCATGAACTGATCCTTTCTTTTATTTTTCTACTCATAGTAATACTCAGGAGTTGACATCTGAAAATACACAACAGGATCATGGGTAGACATGAACTTTGAACTCGCAGGTTGCTGTCCTTTGTAGTCACAAAAATTGCCTTTAGTTTTCTTAAGTACCGGCAGTTATTGTTCCTGTTTAGTTGCTCTGCAGGGAAAACCATACAGAAAGTGGCATAATACAGTGGTACCTCACTTTACGAAAGTCTCACCAAACAAAAAATGCAGGTTACGAAACGCATTTTCCTAAAATTTTTGTTTTTGGATACGAAACAAGTTCACGCTACAAAAGCGCCATCTTAAAAATTCAAACACGCCATTCAAACATTAAAACGTATGAGCTGCTGTCCCATCAATGACGTTCAAACATCTCACCCCACTGGTCTCCCATCTCCCATTGGCTAAGAGGGATGACGCAGCTACCTCCCATTGCCTATCTCCCAACATCCCGCCCTGCTGGCCTCCCGTTTGCTAGGAGGGATGACGCAGCTCCCTCTTATTGGCTATCTCCCAACATTCCGCCCTGCTGGCCTCCCATTGGCTAGGAGGGACGACGCAGCTCCCTCCCATTGGCTATTATGGAGCTGCAGCTACCATAATGCTTTGCGTATAAAGGACAGAGTTACTGTTGTTTCATGCTTTATTTCTTGACTCAGGCTTTTAACCTTCCATAAACATTTGTAAGATTATAACTCTTCTAAGAAGACATGGTCAACACATGCATTCAAAGACACACACACACCCACACACATACCCACACACACCCACCCATCCACACACACACACACACACACACACACACACACACACACACACACACACACACACACACGCGCGTGCGCGTGTATGATTTCCGGTGCGAGTAAGAAGAAGAAACGGGCTCGAGTGATATTGCAAAGGAATATGACCAAACCCGTCTACCATCGGTACGATATTGAATCAGAAGGAGCTCTTAAAAGGTATGTGTTTATAATTTTTAAAGGGTTTAGGGGGTAGTATTGTGAGCCTTGGAACGAATCATGCATTTTACATGTTAAATGCGATTCAATTTACGAAAAATGCAGGTTACGAAAAAGGCGCTGGAACGGATTAATTTCGTAAAGTAAGGTACTAATGTATTTTGGAAATAAAAAACATCCCTCTACATGCTGCTCAAAGTAAAAAAAAACACTGTGCAGGTTATATATTAAACTAGTAAAAATGAGTTGAGCCAAAAGCCATTCTAACTTTAATCAGAAGGGACTTCCTAAGTCTAACCCGAAAGCAAACACAACCCCTCAGATCCTCTGATGGTATTAATTACAGTTTAAGTGAAGACAAATTGTTTGGTAGTGGAAGATTTGATTTGATTAATGAGAAGAAAAAAAAACCCAATCTCATTATGATTAGTGTCTCGGCTGCACTACGTTTCCTTTTTCGGATGTTCATTAGCTCAGTTATAAATGTGTCTTTTTACACAGTTTGTTCTGAAGACCTCCTGCCTGATCCTAATAATCTATTATTACTGCTATTAGAGATACAGACATATACAGCAGATGCGGGGAGAGGAAATCTCTTGATTGCTGCTAAATAATGTTTATTAGCTTTTAAAAATAAGTGATTATGACTGCAGGCTGCTTAAGGATCAGTCATTCATTTTCTGAAACACTTAATCTGAGTTATGGACTCTCAGATGAGTCTGGGCGAGGGCAGAGTACATCTTGGACAGCTTGCCAGGCCATCACAGGGCATAAACACGCTGACGGCTATGCAGCTACTCTTGTCAAAAGTCAGCAATGGTTCTTTCACAGCCTTAGATCATAGACAGTGAAAGACATGGCCGGCCTTTGGTGACCCAATTAGCTGCACTGGGGGGACAGCAGTGACAACCGTTGACAGGCGGGGCTTGAACCCCCAACCTAAGGATCGGTAATCCAGCACGTTTCCACCAACCAGCACTGCCGTGCTAAAGGATAATCCATTCATTAATTTTCTGAGCCGCTTGATCATAATTAGGGTTGCGGGGATTCTAGCGCCTATCTCAGTCGACTCTGGGTGAAGGCAGAGCACACCCTGGACATTTGCCAGGGCATCGCAGGGCAGAAACACGCTGACGGCTTTGCAGCTACTCTTGTTGACAGTCAGCAATGGTTCTCTTACATGAACCTCACACCATAGACAGTGAGAGACATGGCCAGCCTTTGATAACCCAGTTAGCTGCACTGGGGGGGACAGTGACAACCTTGTGGAGAGTGGGGCTTGAACCCCCAACCTTGAGATCAGTGATCCAACACATTTACCAACAAGCCACCATTGCCCACTTCAGGATAATATAAAGTTTAATTTTGGAGAAAAGTGTGTGTGTGTGTGTGTGTGTGTGTGTTAAATATTATTATTTAAGATACAGAAGGGCTGGCACGGTGGAACAGTGGTTTGCTCGCCCACACCTTAGTAAGAAAGTCTTGAGTTCAACTCCCCGACGTTTCTATATGGAGTGTGCATGGGTTTCCTCTGGGTACTCTGGTTTCCTTTCACAATCCAACAACATGTACATGAGATAATTTACTGTTCCACATTCCACTAGGTGTAAGTGTGAATGGTAGTATGTGTCGGCCTGTAATGGACTAGCAAGCTGTTCAGGGTGCACCCTGCTTTTGGTCAGAGGTGGCAGAGATAGGCTCCAGCCTCCTCACAACCCTAGTAAGATTAACTGGTTTGAAAGTAAGTGAGTGAGATATATATATATATATATATATATATATATATATATATATATATATATATATATATATATATATATGTAAAGGCTGTTGGGCTCATCAGAGCTGGAGCTTGGCTTGGTTTCTGTCGGATGAAGTATGAGTGCAACTCCTCCTGGATGGAATGTTAGTCCCTCACAGTATTTTTTTACTGGTGTCCATTTAAACCACTACATGGACAGAAGAACACTTGTGGTTGAGACCTTGCCCAGGGGTCATAGTACACTGGAGGTCTAACTGGGATTTGAACCCATGACCTCTCGGTCATGAGCCCAGCACCTTATACCACCGGCCCCACAGTGGTTGTAACATAGCATAATTATTTTTTAACCTCTTGAAAAATGTATCTCTCTCTGAATGCATGACTGTTGCCTTAAAGCTTGAAATTAAATTGTATATTTGGGGTGTTATATAAAGAACTCAGTCAATTTATGCAACAAGTGAACAGCCCCGAAGATGCAACGCATTTGTTATTAGGAAGCAAACAAGAAATATCACAAAAAACATTTTTAAATTTAATAACTTTGGACTATTTTGTGTGTTGGATTATTAAATAAAATTCAAGAAAAAAAGGAAAAATGTCAAGGGGTGAACACTTTTGCAAGCCAATGTATACTGCAAAGAATTAAAGTTCCATTTAAAACATAATGAATGCAGTGATCCCTCGCTACTTCATGTTGCAGTTTCTGCGGCTTCAGTGCCTCGCAGGTTTATCAAATATATTCTTCTTTTCCTTTCGGATTTGCATGTTTGATTTGGCATAGGTTTTTACATCGGATGCCCTACCTGACACAACCCGTTAGCAAGGGCCAGAAACACGCTGGAGGCAGTGGTGGTTTAATGGTATAGGGCGCTCGATCGCTGATCCAAAGGTTGGGGGTTCGAGTCCAACTCTCCACAAGGTCATCACTGTCCCCCCCAGTGCAGTTAACTGGGTTATCAAAGGCCGGCCATGTCTCTCACTGTCGATGGTGTGAGGTTCATGTAAAAGACCCATTGCTGACTTTCGACAAGAGTAGCTGCAAAGCCATCAGCATGTTTCCGACCTGTGATGGCCTGGCAAGCTGTCCAGGGTGTACTCTGCCCTTGCCCAAAGTTGGCTGGGATGGACACCAGCCTCCCCGCGACCCTAATTAGGATTAAGCGGTTACAGAAAATGAACTGGTGAGAAACACGCTGATGGCTATGCAGCTACTCTTTACGAAAGTCAGCAATGGTTCTCTTACATGAACCTCACACCATAGACAGTGAGAGACATGGCCGGCCTTTGATAACCCAGTTAGCTGCACTGGGGGGGTGGGGGGGTGACAACCTTGCGGAGAGTGAGACTCGAAACTCCAACCTTAGGATCAGCGATCCAGCCCCCTATACCACTAGACCACAACTGCCCTTACAGGTTTATTTTCAATAGCCCAGTAGGTGTTTCAAAAATATTCATTGAAAAATAACAAAATAAGGAAATTAAGAAAAAATAGGGGAAAAAGTTAAGGAAATTTCCGCAAAACAAGGCCAATTATGCAAAAAAACCCCAAAACAAACAA